>JARFJB010000417.1:1485000-1512500 GCA_036346205.1 Vesta saturnalis
AACGGACATAATGAGTTTTTCTTGACAATATTTCCGTATTATAAAATTGTATGTCACGATTTAAACCATTTTAGGCTTGTTGCGCGACTTGAGGGTGCTCTCATTGACTCAATGTGATTCCAATGTATACACTTCCATAAGAACAGGACAACCTATACACTGCGTAAACAGTGGATTTAATATCACCTAAAGATG
This sequence comes from Vesta saturnalis, assembly GCA_036346205.1. Taxonomy (NCBI): domain Eukaryota; kingdom Metazoa; phylum Arthropoda; class Insecta; order Coleoptera; family Lampyridae; genus Vesta; species Vesta saturnalis. The sequence goes on from JARFJB010000417.1 coordinate 1,485,196, forward strand.
CTTCACTAGGTTTTTTATTATGTTTTTTCTAGACCTGGTAGTAATGCTTTATCAGTAACACATTTAGTCATAGTAGCATTGAAATGATTTATGTACAGTTAAGTTAACAATCAGATTAAATGTATACATTCTTTTTTAAGGTATCATGACAATTACAGTACAGTACCATCAATTCTTTGTTGGATTATGTATAATTTGATTAGATTTGATTAGGTATTTCAAACATAACCATACTCTGAGATTGATCTACAAAATGTTACCCCAGTGTTTGTTAAATTGACTGGCGTAATTATGTTAATAAAAGATACTAAACATGGCCATTTATTTTCAGGACTTTTTATAATTGTAAACAAAACTAAAAAACGTCCCCACCAGCGGCTTTCAAAGATTTTGTGTATGGTTAGTTCTCGTCCATTCAAAAGCGTTTGACCCATAGCTACTTTTCTGAACAAAATCGTTCTGTAGGCAAACATTTTTGTTATAATTGATCATATATGTGTTGAACATGTGCATGCGCATAATCGACGTTAGGGTTCACGTTTTTATACGGAGCTTGCACAATATGCTTCACTATCTATTAGTATTCGACTCTTTCACAACTGAACGTTTTGCTACTGCAATATGAAAAGAATGTTGATGTCTTATAGAGAGCCAGTACAATTATGTACTCGGGCTGAACACTCGCTGGTTCTAATATCCGGTACCATTTATAAACTCAATAACCAAAAAAAAATTGCGATTCAGGCTCTAATGTGTCAGGTAGCAAATTAATAAAACTGATCATCTATGACCAATTAATTTAAGTTAGCATCTAGGTGTCTATTAACTTCTGTCTCTCATGAAGTTTTGAACGTCTGTGTAACATAGATTATTGTTTTTGCGTTTACAATGGTGCCTATTTTTGTAATGAGCTTCTTATGAAAGACGTTGTATAGTTATGTTAAAAATTTTGTAGGTTGGAAGGTCGTGTGCTGTTCCACACCAGATATTTTTAGGATAACTGTGCAACCTCCTTTTTATACGTTCATAACGACAACGGGCAACATTGTAAAAACACAAACAGTAATCTATGTCAGAATGACGTTTGAAACTTCATGTGAGATAGAGATTCATAGACATAAATACATGATAACGTAAAAAAAAATTCCAAAGCCGCCCGCTTCTATAAAATATCGACAATACAGCTTCAGCATTTTCAATCATATTTATTTTATTTTTACATTTATTACGCTTTCCATTAAAAAATTTTGTAAAATTAAATTTTCTTTAAAAAATACGTCTACACTTTTTCTTATAAAATTAATTGTTATTCAGACAATGATAAAATTTGAACTAACATTTAAATTCTACCTTAGGAATTTTTTTGCCGCTAAATTACGCGTCATATCAAAAAATTGCAAAGAACATAATTAGTCGATACGTTGAAGGTCTATATCCAAATATGTTTGAAATACGCAGCTGTTTTAGAAATATTTGATATAAACCAAAAACCGACCCTAATAAACCCCCCTCTCCGCCGCTGGATTTCTCCCAAAATCAGCTCTAAGCCAAATGTAATCAAGCTTAAATACAAAATTTTAAGCACGTACGTATTTTCGTTCTGGAGTTATCCTGTATACTAATTTACATCCACACACACAGACATTCAGACGTGATGGTCGATCTTGGCGAAACTTGGCCAAAAATTGTAAAATGAGCTAATAAGTCGATTTAGGGAAGGTAAAAAAAGTCGATTGCATAACCTTCTATACCTACATATGTAGATGTAGGTTGGAAGATAAACAGAGTAAGTGACTTGTGATTAGCTCAGTGAGTCAAAGTAAAGGAGTACTAAGTTGAAAAATAATTAACTGCACCTAGACTGGTCACACTGATAGTAACTGGGGCGAAAATTTGTAGAAAAGTTTCACAAAATCCGAAATATTGAGGATACGCACGCACACACACGGACAACAAAAAATGGTCTAGATGGTTTCATAAACGCGGAAAGCGCATAATCTGTTGAAAACTTGATTTAATTTTTTACACGAAAACAATAATGCTGGTGCTTCGGGCATAAGAAAATATAAAGAACTTCCTTTTATCATTCAAAAACGAAGATATGTTTAAGATCTATGTGTTGGTATTTTATATATCTGAAATATAGGCTGTTTCAGAAATATTTGGCAAAAAAACAAAAACTACTCCTAATAAACCCCCCTCCTCGCAGCTGAATTTATCCCAAAATCTAATCGCCTCTAGGGGAAACGAAAACAAGCCTAAACACGAAATTTGAAGTACGTACGTGTTTTCGTTCTGGAATTATCTTAGATACTAACATATATCTACACAAACACACGCACGCACGAAGGCACGCACGCACACGCACCGATACCCATCATCCGACACAATTGTAAGCAGTAGTGAAAACACCTGTGACCCGATCAAAAAGATTAACAGATGAGCAATGTTCGACAAAGGAGATGGAAGCATTACAAACAGCTATACTATAAAATGATTCTACCGAAAAACATACAGAGCACTGCGCACAATACCAATTTTGAGCAAACAAAAAGAATAGCATGTGTTGACTATCTGACGAAAAGGATAATAAGCTATTGAAATTGAAAAACATCCTAACAACCTAAATGCAAAATATGACACACGGAGACAACCACCGACATGAACATTAGTATTAAATAAACAAAAACATCCCCGTCCTAGAATAAACACAATAACTACGAAAACAATAGCGAAAGCAGAAAAGTGAAAGTAAAAAAGGGAAATCGGAGAAAGTGAAAGCTGAGAAACCCATCAATCAGGATACTACATCCGATGCTAGTTAAGTTGAGGATGGCAAATATGATTTTGCCGAAACGTCGTCGTGATAATACAAATTGTTATGAGAACTTTAACGATACACGAGGAAATAATCCTGAGAAGAATGTAATTAATAATAATAATAATGATGTTGACGTATTATTGGACGGGACTCTGGGACGATAAATTACATAAAGGAGTAAGTAATCGAATACTATTAGTATTAATTTGGTGTCCAGTATCTAAATAACGATGACTCAAGGATGACGAAGGATTTTGTTGTGTGATGACCAGTTTGTGTTCATTAGCTCTCACATATAATTTTCGGTTTGTTTGTCCAACATAACCTCTTCTACAGCCCTTGCAAGGTATCTCGTACACTCCTTGAATTTCATTACAAGTTTTCTCAGGATTATTCAAAAGTTAGTATAAAAGTAAATTAAGATTTAAAAACATGTCTAAATTTATTTTTGAGAAATTTCTTAGCGATTTTATCTACGATTCCTTTTATATGTGGTACAATTACGGGAATTTTATGTTTGGTATCTAATAAGTTGGAATGGTTTTTAGGTTTTTTTTATTTTATTGATAATTTTGGTTATTTCATTCTGGCTGTATCTATTTTGAATTAAAATGTTATTAATAGTCTTCATTTCGCCATTTCTAAAATGTTGATCGGATAGATGATAAGAACGGAATGTTAGATGTCATAACGCTATGTAACTGACTGGGGTGAGTGCGAAATAAAATAAGGCACCTCTTTGTATGGGTAGGTGTTCGTTCCTTTCTAAAACATCTATTCAGAATTTGGACCCATTAAGATCTGTACGTAATTTTAGTTATACAACAATTAACAAAGAAACTCTGAACATTCTAGAAGAAGCATTTGATTGCGCAATTATACCTAACAAAATTCCAGTAGAAAACATTATTACAAACGTTGAATTCGCCTTAAAGGACACAGAATCGAGAACTGCTGATAAAGCTAGACTCAATGTGGCTCAATGACTTCCTAAACAAGAATTTATTACTTTAAAGAAAATTAGAAACAATAAAAATTTATTAATAGTGCCAGCTGGTAAAGGTAATATAACTGTAATTGTTAATTCGAAAGATTTCCACCTTAAGATGTTCAAATTATTAATTTCACCTGAACATTCTAGTGATCCCACAACCTATTTGGAAAAGAAGACTAAATCTATAATAAACGCTACAAATTTAGAAAAAGAAATTAAGTAAAAATTGATACCAACAGAAAAAAGCTCAAGAGTTCCAACAATGTACGGACTATCTAAAATCCATAAAGAAAATTGACCTTTACGCCCAATCGTAAGTGCATTTAATTCACCCACCCATACACTTACACGTTTTCTGGCTAAGTTCCTTCAAACTTATTGTGAAAGTGCTAAACCTTACATTAAAAATTCATATGACTTTCAACATAAATTAAAAAGTGTACCTTTAGATTCTCATGACATTTTAGTAAGGTTTGATGTTACACCGTCGTGTAACAAAGTTTTCGTTGAAGATACTATAAAAATTCTAAAAGAAAAACACTCCATTAACCAAAATTTTCTAAATTTAATCCACAACTGCATGAATTCTACATATTTCTTATATAATAAACAATTGTATAAATAAGTTCAGGGATTCCAGATGGGATCCCACTTTCGCCAGCTTTTGCCAACATTTATATGGACGATATCGAAATTAATGCCCTAAATTCTACACCGTTAAAATATAATTTTGTTATCGTTATATCGACGATACGTTTGTAGTTTGGCCACATAGAACAGAAAATTTGAGTCTATTATTAGATCAACTTAACCAAACTTATAACAACATTAATTTTACTATGGAAATTGAAATAAATAACTCCCTCCCATTTTTAGATACACTCATAGCAAGGCATTGATAATTTTCACATAGTGTTTACGGGAAACCTCCCATACAAACAGATACTTCTCTTTCGGATCATCACCCCTGTCAGTTACATAGAGTTATGAAGTATTTAATATTCCGTTCTTATCATCTATCCGATCAAAATTCTAGAAATGACGAAATGAAGACTACTCATTATATTTTACTTCAAAATAGACACAGCCAGGATGAAATAATCAAAATTGTCAATAAAATCATAAAACCTGAAAACTATTCCGACCCATTAGATACCGAACATAAAATTCCAGTAATTGTACCATATATAAAAGGACTAACTGATAAAATCGCTAAGACGTTTCCCAACAATGAATTTACACCCGTTTTTAAATCTTACTTTCCTTTATACCAAGCTGGAATGAAAGTCAAGGATTGTACGAGATACCTTGCAACGGCTTCACAAGAAGTTATATTGGACAAGTAAACCGAAAATTATACGTGAGATCTGATGAACATAAACTAGCCACTAGACAACAATATATATATATATATATATATATATATATATATATATATATATATATATATATAGTGTGTGTGTGTGTGTGCGTGCGTGCGTGCGTGCGTGCGTCTGTGCGTGCGTGCGTGCGTGGGTGCGTGCGTGCGTGTGTGTGTATGTGTATGTGTGTGTGTGTGTGTGTGTGTGTGTGTGTGTGTGTGTGTGTGTGTGTGTGTGTATGTATATAGTAAAAGTTGTACTATACTTAAAACTGGAGATCTCGGAAATTTGGAGAATTATAGACCCATCTCTATACTCTCAAATTTTAATTAAATATAAAGATAATAGTACGTAGTGTTATTTATTCATCTCTTTCTCCTTATATCTCTAATGTTCAACATGGTTTTGTTGAAACAAGGTCAACCACAAGTAATCTAGCGGTCCTGGCCCAATTCTTAGGCGAATCACTAGATAAGAACAAACAAGTCTATGGCATTTATATGGTCATAGCTAAAGCTTTCGACCACATTAACCATTCTTTGTTGCTTTATAAGCTCGATGTTTAGGGTTTAATTCTTCATTAATTTACCTATTCAAATCTTATTTTTGTTCACGATTACAAGGCGTTACCTATAACGGGTTTACATCTGTGCCATCTGTAGGTACCTCGGGTGTTCCTCAAGGTTCAAAGTTAGGTCCAATATTGTTTATTCTGTATCTTAATGATTTGTGCAAAGTTATAGAAACTGATTCATTACTCTATGCAGACGATTTAAAAATTTATAAACCTATTGGATCGATTGTCACAAACTACAGGACTGTATAAATTCTATTGAACAATGGTGTATTAGTAATTATCTACCTTTAAATGTTGCCAAATGTAAAATTTTATCATTTACGCGTAAACATGAACACATCATATACCACTACAACTTGGATTCGCGACTTGTATCTCGTGTTACGTCATTCAAAGATTTAGAGGTTACTTACGATATCAAATGGTCTTTCCCAATTCATATTGAAAATATAGTTAATTTATCCCTGAAGATGTTAAGATTCAGAATAAGGAACTGCAGAAATTTCTCGAGAGAGGATGTATTAAAAAACATACTTCTCGCTAGTGCGGTCGCGTTTGGAGTATGCCTCTTTAATTTGGCTTCCATACTATACTTGCCATCAAAAGACCAACGAAGGTGTTCTCAGCGTAGATTCATTAAATTTCTGGCGTTTAAATTAGATGGTCAGTATCCAGTTCAGGGTACTGATAACAATATTCTTTTGGGTAGATTCTCATTGATTTGGCTGTCCTAGTCTCCTGCAGGACTTAAAATTTATAGTTCCCAGGAGTAATACTAGACAAACCTCTACTTTTTACTTAAGCACTACCCGAACAAACAGTCTGCGAAGATCGCCAATTTTTGCTATGTGCAATAATGCTAATTGCTACGCTTATAATTGCGATATTCACTTTGACACACTAAAACGTTTTCTTGAAACCGTAAGTTTAAATATGTAATATCACCATATATTTATGACACCATTATTGATTTTAGTTTGATATTTTTCTTTTTTAGTTATTGCTTTGTTTAATTTTTTCTTTTGTTAACAACACACACACCTTTTTTTTATGCTTTATTACCAAAACTTTTTGGATTTGTGTCAGAAACATTTAGTTTGCTTATACAACATATTTGTTTTATTTTGTATTTAATGGCTTACATACTTACATACTTCTTTGTAATTTGTCCTATAATTGGTAGGATATTCTGTTGGGCAATAAATAAATAAATAAATATATGGGGATTTTGTTTGACTTTGACTTTAGCATAGATCTGATTATCGCATCCATTTTTGCTTCAAATAAAACCAAAAATGAACTATAGTAAGTTGGTTTTACAACCGACGTCACCTGTCAAAAATTACATTTTTAAGAAAAAAATGGAAAAAACGCATAAATTGCCCGAATTTCGAAAAAATATATTGGAAGAAGTTGTTCATTTTGTCATTTTAAACCTTTCTGTCAAATTTCAATGGCATACTATGATTTTTGATTTTTGGCAGTTTTTTGACTTTTTACCAATTGTTTTTCATCTTGATTTTAAGTAACCTACGTTAAATCCCTTATCTAATGAAAACTCAGCATATCTAATCTATTTGAGCCGAAAACAAAATATTTTTTGTAATTTTTTCAAAAATGATATAATTTCATCCATCACCATCAGTTAACTTTTGTTTTTAACTGGAATATATTATTACGTAACTGCCATTACAGATTCTGATTATAGTGTAAAATGTGTTATTTATCGTAATAAATCAAATTTATTCTTTTGAGAAATACGTTTAGCTGAAATATTAAAAGAAAAAGATAAAACAGCAAATTGTTAAATTTATGTTTGTAATAAAAAACATTACGTTGTTAAAAATTTTAATTCAACGCTAAGAAAACTCTTGTTTTAACATACCTCACCAAATTTGAATTGAGTTTTTTATGTAACTAGAAAAGCAAAAATATTTTTAAAGATAAAAAAATTCCCATATGGTGCGGACTTAAATGGTCACATTTATATATATATATATATATATATATATATATATATATATATATATATATATATATATATATATATATATATATATATATATATATATATATATATATATATATATATATATATATATATATATATATATCAGGTGGCCCATTTGCGTGTGGAAGTGCAATAACTTACTTAGGATCAAAAATACAAACAAATGTTTCAAATAAAAGTTGTTATGTTTGCGCAGATACGCATTTCTAAAATATTTTGAGATACACACGGTGTTCAGCCTAAGCAAGACAACGTGAAGTTGACTTTTTTTAATAGAATACCACCCTGTATATTTGTTTACCATCGAATTCAGCGTAAAATTCTGCATCTAGCCCTATCTTTTCTTTTCCCATAAATTGCGACGTTGTCAAGCTGGAGCGAAAAATATGAAGATTTAACGATAATTGGTGCTATATAAATGCTGCCAAATAAACGTTATCAGTGATAAACAACTAAACTTATTTGGTAGATACGAAGGTAAAGGATGACTGAAATTTCTGAACATAGCAGAAGTTTCGTTTGGGGCTCGGGGTGTTTTTTGGATAAGCATTAATTCAGGAGATTTCAATTAGCAAAAATTTCATTTTTCTAAATGGAACACCCAGTATATTATTTCACCATCTTATAAAACTATTTTATCCCTTCGAATTATGTCTGTATAATGTTCTCTCTAAAATTGATTGTTTTTAAGCGAATTGCATTTTTAGTTCATGATTTAAAAATATTCATTTTTTTAACTAGCAAGCTCTGAATGTGACGTTTAGAATACTTCTACTTTCGATAATTTTTTGTGACAAAATCAACCCAGTAACTTTCTACCTTTAAAGAATGTAATAAAATAAATAGGGTATCTACAAAACTTAAAATAAACAAATTAAACAAAAATAACTAACAGCAAATAAGAAATAACTAAAAACGTTAGATAACTATTTTATTAAATGTTCAAAATGGCCACCATTTACTTCCATACAATAATGTATGCGATCTTCAAAAGCTATAGTAGCACTATGTAACATACCGATATCAACAGTTCGGGAAACCACTCTAATTCTATTCGTCATGTCTTCCTTAATAGTCACGAGTGTTTTGTATACTTGTTCTTTGACATAACCTCACCAAAAAAAATCCATTTTTGTAAGTTTTGGTGAGCGAGGTGGCCATTTATGGGGTCCTCATCTACCTATCCATCGTCCGAGAAATTCATTATTTAAATGTGTATTCAGTTGGGTATGGTGAACTGGTGCCCCACCATGTAGGTACCACATTCGCCGCCTAACATGAGCAGGTAATTGCTGAAGTAGTTGTAATTCGATTTGTAAGAAATTTAAATAAACTTGTTTGACTGATAGTCCGTACACAATGCGGTTGATCTGTTGCATAATAATGGAAATTGTGTATATTAACAGCCCCATTTTTATAAAAAGTTGCTTCATCGGCAAATAATACAAAATTGAAAAAATCTCTCTTTTGCTCAATTTGTTGTTGAGCCTACTCACAGAAAGTTAACCGCTTTTCATAAGCATCAACCAATAGTTCCTGAATTCGTTGTATATGGTAAGGATGCATTTTGTTCTTAGACAGAATTTTTTGGAGGACAGTACGACTTATGTCGGTTTGTTCTGTTATTTCCCGTGTCGAAATATGAGGATATTAACTTTTAACATTACGGTCATCTCGTTGTCCTCTGTTATTGCAGTCTTCAACATTTCGCTTGTTTCGTAATTTACACTGCCAGTTCTGGTAAATCGTTGAAGCACATTTTCCAATGTCTCTTTTCTTGGCTGTCTTCTATCTGGAAATTTCTATTGATAAATCCTTTGTGCGAGTAAACAGTTTTTATCACTGGCACCCAGTACAAAATCATATCTGTCAATTCTTCTATCGGAAGCTACACATTTACAAACACGTCTATTATACAGACATAATTCGAACGGATAAAATAATTTTACAAGATGGTATAACAATATACTGCAGAATTTTACGCTGAATTCTATGGTAAACAAATATACCGGGTGTATTATTAAAAAAAGGTAGACTTCATGTTATCTCGCTTAGGCTGAACAACCTGTATATCTCAAAATGTTTTAGAAATGTGTATCTGCGCAAACATAACTTTTATTTAAAACATTTGTTTGTATTTTTGATCCTAAGTGAGTTATTGCACTTCCACTCCTAATGGGCCACCATATATATATATATATATATATATATATATATATATATATATATATATATATATATATATATATATATATATATATATATATATATATATATATATATATCTTGGACCTGCAAATGGAAGTTTATTAAAGTTATTATGAAATAATTAGTTAGCTTGTTTCATATTTTACATATTTAATATCATTCTTGACAGGGGGTACATAGTAAGTGCCCGAAACCTTGAATCTTATAGTTTCGTTAATAAACGAATAATGTCTATTTACATGTATACAGTATGTCTTAACGATACCGTTCATTAGAATTGGGGTTGTGGCCAGATATAATTCATTGCGTTGTCTTCAACTAAAATATTTTCAGGCTTCTAGTGCTTCCGGTTATACCGGAAGTCGCCATCTATTTTGTTATTTACAGTGATACACCCTATATATTTTTGTATCTTTGGATGGAAGCCATAATTTTGAATGTTTTTTATTGAAATTATATCATGTCCATCCACTACGGGTTTTGAGATAAAAACTATTTTCCGAAATCTTGACAGCTGTTTGACGTTTGCAAAATGGACTGTAACTCCTATTTGGATTGGGATAAAAAGTTAAAATCCAATGAAGTTTGTAGTTTAAAGATGCCTTTATTGTATGTATTTTTTCAAATAAAAATCTTTGCCTGAGAATAATGCCTACATTTATACCTTTCAGCCAGAGTTAAAAATGTAAAAAAAAAACAATTTTTTTAAATGGAATACCTTATTTTCTGTTACGTAAACGAATTGGCGATAAGATTTACTACAAATTGACATGATATTTTGTTATACCTAAATCAACCTGTTCTAAACTTATTTCCAAAAACGGAAAATTTTAATTCCTTAGCCATTATTTCGAGAATGATATAAATAGTTGCTATGGACAGGAGAAATAATTTATCAAATGTCAAGTTTTTAATGTTTGTGATTTAGTACTTATCCCTTAAGTGCCTTAATACTACTGCTATAAAGACTTCAATTGGTTGGCGTATGGTTGTACTTGTTTTACCAAATATTATGCCAGAAATTGTAGTGGTGACTCCACTGAGCTTACTATTGGTCGTAGAGTAGCTCCCCTTTGTGTACTTTTTGGTAGCCCATTCATATTCGGGCATTACGAAGACTGCTCCCTTGGAATTAGCGTTTTTAGGTTTCTTCGTCAATAAGCGATTCAGCTATTTTATTCCGTGTTATTTTCTCTAGGTATATGGTTTGATCTGACGTATTACAATATCTTTGTTCGTTTGTAATCCTTATACAGCGGTGGCTTTGTGGTGTTGTAGATTTTTCTTCAATAGAAGTGCTTTCCACAAAACATGGCACGTCTCCTGTGTATCTGTGATGGAACTATTGTGTGGTTGAACCCTTTAGCTAGTACGTTTTATTTGGTCGGTGTAAGTATGTGATTGGAAATGTTTCTCACTACATGGGCGGTATCAACTTTTTCGTCTGATTTAAGGGTTCAAAATTCTTCTTCTGTCGTCTCTGGTTGATTTCTGCTCGGAACTCTATCAATTGTTCCAATGTTGTCCAATGTACTGGATGGATCTTTGTTGCTAGTTTCATATGTAAATGTAACGTAATGTAATAAACGTAGAATTCAAAAGTTGCAGAACAGAAAATAGACGATACCTGCACTGTGTTTGTACGAACTATCGAACGCTAAGCTCTAAGTATCCTCCATATTTGCACAAGAGGTTTAGAATGGATGTACAGAACTTACAACTTTTATTAACCATTGCATTGCACACGACTACTTTTTATAAAAAATCGCTTTCATATTGTATAAGTGCATGTTTCAGCAGGTTATTTGACCTCTTTATTAAATCTATATCTCTTTATGTATCTATCTTCTCTCAAAATTTTTAAAAGTATACTTATTAAATGACCAACACATTCAGGTGAGCCCATAGTTCTATTATTATTTTTCTCTGTGTTTTATTGTATATAAAATATTGTGTATAAAATACGTCATAGTCCTATTTTTATTTTTCTCTGTGTTTTATTTAATATTTCTTCTCTCATGATGAAATGTCAAGATGTGTATAAAACACGTCAGTATACCATGTCGATATATATTGTGATAGTTTGTGGTATTGAATTTTAAAAAAAATTACCGTTTATTTGTATGTTTGTCATTAACTAGGTTAAGTGGTAGAGCAGCAGATGTTTCATCATGCTGAACTTCGCCTAGACTTTAAATGTTCCATTTATATTCTATACAAATGTACATATTTTAATTAAAGACATTATTTTTTTTTTTATCGAGCATCGGCATCTAAGGCTATTAGCTCTAGTTATCTAGTTATCTGTAACTTATATTTTATGGAACAATTGGTTTTCCTTAAGGAAATTTATTACCCCAAGGGTATCCTCTTCATTACCCGATAATACGTCCTTAATTGTTCTTCCCTTGATATACTGTTGCCTAGAAACCTGATATCGTGTACACCGTAAAAGTATATGATGGATTGTTAATCTTACATTGCATTCGTCACATGTTGACGGACGCTCTCCTTTTAGCATATACATGAAGGTGAGGTTTGTATGACCGATACGTAGCCTTGTCATTACTGTCTGTTCCCTCCTGTTAAATTTACTCGGGCATTGCCATTTAAATGGCTCAGTCTTAACACATGACAACTGTGATGCTTCGTTTAGGAATTCTCTTTGTATAAACTTATGTATTGCAGCTTTGTATATCACGTCTTCGGTTCTCAATGCTACAGCATCCACCTCATTTACCTGGGCTGCCGCTTTCGCCAGCTTGTCTACTTCCTCGTTTTCTGCAATCCCTATATGTCCAGGTATCCACGCAAACACAATATGGAAACCTCTATGCTGTAGATCATGCACCATGTTCAGAATTTCCCTCTCTAAACCCTCGCTACTCAAAAAATTTTTAAGTGCATACATTGCACTTAGCGAGTCCGAACAAACTACAAATCTGTTATTCTCCGCATCACTTCCGATATACAGTAGCGCGTGCTTTATACCAGTTAGTTCCGCTGTGTGTATACTAATATCTCTATGTGGAGTTACGTAATGACTTATATCACCGCTAACAAAGGCTGTGCCTACTCCTACAGGGGATTTTGATGCGTCGGTATATACAAAACTGTAGTCTCGGTAAGTATTTTGCAGTTCATTGTACTTATCTATATAGATTTCCTTCGGTGTATGTTTTTTTAGGTAAGCACTCATGCCGATTGCGAACGATGAACGGAGGAGATTCCATGGAGGTTCCTCATACACACATCTTTGCACCGTTTGTATATTGGGAAGACTGTATTTATTACTCATCTCCTGGAAAGCAATCGCTGCTGGCCTCGTTGGCTCGAAAAATATCCAAATCTATGTTTTCGTTAAAGATCTTATAGTTGGGATGGTTAGTATTTGAATTTATTTTAACAGCATAGTTTCCTAGCAATATATCAAATCTATACTGTAATAGTTCAATTCCAGATTCCCACAAAACTGACCTTGCAGGGCTGGTGCGAAACGCCCCTATTGCCCATTTGAGTGCCTTATATTGAAACGCTTCTATAGGTTTTAGCCACGATTTTCTTATAGAACGGTACACTATCGCGCCATATTCGATTTTAGCTAAAGCAGTACTGCGATATAGTGAAATCAAGACGTCTTTGTCACTTCCCCAATTGATGTTTGCTAAACAACGAATAATATTTAAGATTTTTTTACATCGGGTTATCAAGTTCTCTATATGTCGTTTCCAGTACAGCTTTCTATCTAATGTCAGACCTAAAAATTTTGTAGATTCTCTACTATAGGAATTCCATTTATTAGTAATGGTGGAGTTGCATGAGGTGATCTCAACCTACAGAAATGCATAAGTACGGTTTTGGTATTAGAAAAAACGAAACCGATTTCTTCGGTTGTTCTAGACAATTTGTTTATAACTGGTTGGATTTTCTCAGTAATTTCCTGCATACAATTACCGCTTACAAAGATACACAAATCGTCAACGTACATAACCTTATTAATGCCTTCATCTATAAACTCCAACAGCTTGTTTACAGCTATAATGAACAAGATAACGATAAGGGAGGAGCCCTGAGGTATCCCATTCTCCACCGTTCGAAGTGGAGACAGAACGCCACCAACCCGTACCTGTATTTTACGGTTTTCAAGAAAACTTTTTATAAATAGTGTCATGTTACCTTTTATTCCCCATTCCGACATTGTTTTAATTATGTGATGACGCCATGTCATGTCATAAGCGCTTTGTATATCTTAGAACACGGCTACGGTGTGCTTTCTATGAATAAACCCTTTTTGTATGCTATCTTCTAACATAACGAGGTTATCTATGGTGGATCTGTCCTTACGAAAACCAAATTGATACGCTGACAAACACTTTTCGTTTTCCAATACCCATAGTAATCTCTGACCTACCATTTTTTCTAATAACTTGCCCATGCAACATGTGAGGGCAATTGGACGGTAGCTAGACGGGGAACATGGATCCTTATTTGATTTTAGTAGAGGGATTATGGTAGCGATCTTCCATTGCTCAGGGTACTGCCCTGTCTGCCATATTTCGTTGTAAATATTCAAAAGGTAATTTTTTACAACAGATGGACAGTGACGTATTATGTCATAATTTATTTCGTCTGGCCCTGCAGCTGTATGTCCGCTGTTATTTAAAGCATAACTGAATTCATCCATAGTAAAAGGTAAGTTGTAAACCTTTACTTCTTCTATATTAAGGTCGATATATGTTTCAGATGTTTCCTTAATCTGCTGAAAATTCGCAGTATAGTTTCCAGTACTACCCACTCCAATGAAGTATTCGGCCATCATCTCAGCCATTTGTGCCGGATCATCAGAGGACTGTTGCCCTACCGGAGCATAGATGGTCCACCATTATATGGACTTCCTGATATTTGCTTAATTTTCCTCCATATTTCTTTCATTGGAGTATCTCTGTTTAAGGAGGACACATACACCGACCAACTCCTCTGTTTTGCATTGAGTATTACCCTCCTGGCTATCGCCCTACAACGCTTGAATTCTATACAATTCTGCTGCGTAGGGATGCGTTTAAACGTGTTAAAGGCGTTCTTTTTCCTCCGAACAGCTTGCGCCACTTCATCGCTCCACCATACGACTCTTTTTGTTAAACGCCGTTCCACAGATTTAGGAATATTGGTTTGTGCTGCGGCTTGAATTGCATCTGTTAATTCGCTTACGGAAAATTGTACCACATGTTCCATAGGCATCTGAGTAAGTATGGACTCAAAACCGTTCCAGTTTGCATTACTCATTATCCACCGTTGCACATGAGAGCTGGGCGAGTTTCGTGTGTATGGTTAGAATTATTGGTATGTGGTCAGAAAAATGTCCTCATGGAGGGTAGACCAATCTATACACGTAGCTAGGGAAGCCGACGCCACTGATATATCGATTACAGAAAAAGAATTTGATCTTGTATTTACAAAGGTTGGTTCCCCAGTATTTAAAACAATTAAATTGTTGTCATTTATTATTTCCTCAATTACACCGCCTCCTGCAGTAGTAATCTCGGAACCCCATAGGGTATTATGTACATTCCAGTCACCTATCAGAACGTATGGCACACTTAATTGATTTATTATGTTCTGAATAGAGCTTTTCTGCCAATGTCTATCAGGTTATATATTACAGATGGTAATTTTAGGTGTACTAATTTCTACACACAGAACTTGTAGATTAGTATTCATTGTTATTTCTTTAGCTGGTATATTGGCCCGTACATAAGTGGCAACACCACCGTGTGCCCTTATTCCATCTAAAGCATTTTTTGAAATCCCCTCAAACCATTGATTTTAAAGTTTTCCTGTTGTTTCAGTCGTGTTTCCTGAAAACACATACAGAGTGGAGATCTCTCTGCTATAATTTTCTTTATTTCCGGATAGTGTGTAACTAGTCCATTACAGTTTATTTGGATAATCACGCTTTTATTTTCTTTGATTTACGAAAATGCAATTGAAAAAATAATACATGGCCTGAATATTAAAAAATCTCCCGGAATCGACAACATTAGAGTAATTGACTTAAAAAACAACATTAATAAATTCAAAAAGTTAATTTCTAAACTCTTAAATTATTCATTAAAACAAGGAATATTTCCTGACAATTTAAAAACCTCAGTAGTTCGACCGGTGTTTAAAAAAGGAGATGCAACTGAGTTTGGTAATTACCGTCCTATAAGCATATTATCTACAACTGGCAAAATATTTGAAATATATGTAGTTCAACACTTGAATAATTATTTAAAAGAAAATAAAATAATAAACCACAATCAGTATGGCTTTCAACAAGGCAAAAATACGGAGCAGCTTTTGGTACGTGTCACAGATTTTATTAATAATCAATTGGATGACAATAAGTATGTTATGGCGGTATTTATCGACATGACTAAAGCATTGATACTGTGAACCATACAATTCTTATAAAATGTATGGAAAAATTGGCATTAAGGAAACACAACTACAATGGTTTAAAAGTTATCACAGTACCCGAAAATACGTCATTAAGGTAGAAAATGCCATGAGTGAGTATAAAATTGTGAAACACGGAGTACCTCAAGGTAGCAACTTGGGACCTGTTTTATTCTTGATTTACATTAATGGAATATTTCGACAAGTTACACAAGGTAAATTTTATATGTACGCAGACGATGCAGTGTTAATGTACTCACATCAGGACATAAATGTTTGCCAAAAGTCATCCAAAACAACTGAATCATCTATGCAGATGGATGTATAAAATAAATCTGTTTCCTAACGCCGAGAAAACCACAACAATAATCTTTTCAACATCTCATATGAAGAAATTGGGGAAAACAGAAGTGATAATGCACAATGATCAATGTGTAGTAGAAGAAAGTAAATGCAACTGTACCAAACTTAAAAATGCAGATGAAGTTACTTACCTGGGCTTAATAATAGACTCCAAACTAATATATAATACACATATAGATTATTTACATAACAAAATAAAGAAAATGGCAGGTATATTTTACTTACTATCGCGATATGCCAATACAAAGACAATGGGAATGTTATACAAAGCATTGATTGAATCTGTTCTAAGATACGGCGTCCGTGTCTGGGGATGTGCAGATGTGACGTACATGAAGAAGCTTGAACGTCTACAACTAAAAATCTTAAAATTAATTGGTGGTAACACAAACCTAGATAAACAACATTTATTACAAAAAGTTAAAACCCTTACGCCTTCAGGATTCTACTATTATCAGAACTTACTCTGTTATTTTAGTGAAAGTGAATACAAAGTGCAACTAAGACACAATTATCACACAAGAAACACTGTGTATGCCGTACCTCATAGTTACAATAAATACGGAGACCGGTCACTTAAATGTGCTATCCCAAAGTTATTTAATTCCTTGCCCATTGATATTCAACGAACAAAAAGAATAAGCATGTTTAAACGTGAAGTTATTGAATGGTTAACAAATTTACAATGAATAATTAAAAAAAAAAAAAAAAAACTGTTACGAAATTATGTGTTTACCGTTAAGTCTGAATTGTAATCCCATTATTATTTATTTGTATGCAATGATTGTATTTCAAATTGATATCATAGCGCCAGCATAAAATATCTTGTAATTATAAAAAAAGCTTAAAATGTAATAATTAAAAAACGTTATAAGAACGGAATCAACCGATAAGTTAACTTTAACTTGGTTGGGCCGTATAATGTATATATATTGCTAAATAAATAAATTCAAATTCAAATTCAAATTCAATTATTATTATTATTATTATTATTATCATTATTATTATTATATTATTATTATTATTATTATTATTATTATTATTATTATTATTATTATTATTATTATTATATCTATATATTATAATGTGGGAAATGTTTCATAAATAACTAAATTTCGTCCGGTAGGAAATGTATAATGTGTACTATATTTTCACAGTTCACAAAATATGAATCAATTCAGAATGTTCATATCGCGACTGATTTAAGTATTGCTCATATTTGCTAATACTCCACGACATAAGCATAATAATTTTATGGGAAATATTTTTTATTCCGATGAAAGTAGTAAACTTTTCTTTTTTGCATACTAAACTAAAAGCTTTGATGCTTAGAATAACAAGTTATTTAATTTTCTGTATAAATTTTTTTTTATGTCCAAAATGGGGCTTTACTATCCGAAAATTTACATTCTTTAAGCAGTGTTGTGTTTATACATATGATATATTACATACTTAATCTCCACATATAGAGTGTGTTCATGCACGTTATTTTCTTGCAGATACGCGGATGGAAAACTTAAAGAGATACAACAACGTAGCCAACGTACTATGTGTATTATTTATCCTATCATGTTTGATTGCAGATGTTTTTTAGTCGTTATTTGTGTAATATCGACATTGCGTTAATTCACATGTAAATGTGACAACTACGATCACTATATGCAGTCATTTTGTAACTTTCATGATTTCTGTTCCGGTTGTCCACAATAAGTTTACCTTAATTGCTTTTTTAAATTTGAAAACGAAAAATTGAAAAGGAGTATTAACAGAACGGGGCGCTTTCGGGGAAAGAACGTGGGTAGTTCCAATTAGTGAAAAATAAGCTTCGAAGATGTATAAAAACAAGCAGCGTACGTTATAACCACATTTTTCATTCTTTTGTGAGGTGCTCACATTGATTACTTATTATCGTTTACGATTAAGTAGTAATCAACTTATCGCCATTACTGTTATTGCAAAATTAGTTTAAAACCTTTTAACCCTCACCGTATATAGACCAATAAGCGACGCTTACGCCACGCCGGTAGCTAGGATTCTCTTCTTCTTGATTGCATAAAGCTCATTCAAAAGTTGGGACGGATTTATTAACATCGACAATTAACTTAAAGTTATTAAATAAATTTTTAAAAGATGGGCACCCTGCGGCGTCGTTGTAGCCATGTCGAGTAGATACGACGAGTACAAATGGCACAACACCGTATACGTGGACCCTCGTTTAATGCCGTAGGGGAAACTGTGAGGTTGATTAGACCGCGGCCAAACGGCCTCGCACCAGCCGTTCGGCAACGCAAGAGAAGGAGGTCAAAGAGGACGCCGGCTGACGTCACTCCGTTAGTGGAGGCCCCAATAACGGCTCCATCGACGTCCATCGTCGCCAAAATCCAGTCCGACGAAAGGCTAAGGCTCCACGAGTGACTTCAGGGAACAGACGCAGCCGAAGAAGGTTCCGAATGACTGCCCGACGACTCCAACGCCAACCACTCACCCGTGGAAAACGCCTCAGAAGCCATATGTTACCAAGGAGGAGATGCACCCATCAAAAGGAGAACCAGGTTAACTTCTCCCGATAACTAGACCTAGGTGAGATTGTCCAAGGACTGAGACCAGCTAATGAGGTTTATAGAGAGGTATGGTACAACGTGCCATACCTAGTAGAGCGATCGTTTGTTTAAAGTGGTTATACGTGAAGTACTGGTAGAAATTCCCAAACGCGACGTAATCTCAAAGCTATACCAACGTGATTTTAATATCTTTCATAGTTCTAACACGGAACAGCGAGGACGCCTGATCCCTCTGGCGCTAGTGAAGTTACTTTTTGTAGAGGAAGCCAAGACGATCCGGGAGGGGTGTCACGATTTCCGCTACGTGATGTGTTAAGCGCGCCGACGATCACCACAGAATTCAAGGCACGACACCCCGCACAGACCGTCCAGTGAGTTAATTATGGCAGTCCTAGTAAATTTGCCACCTGAAGGTAAATCATTATTGTAATAAGAACTAAAATTTAGCTTTGAAACCCCCGGTCCTGTTAGATTTGATCTATTTAAAATAGTGTTTGTAATTTAAACATTTCTAGAGTGTTCCAGTTAACAGTGCAATTAGCATTTGATCCTACTAGTAAAACCATATGCGATAACCTGTCCTTTAGACATTCCTATACTCAAAGATTAGGTCAAATTATGTCTGACTTACTACTTGTTGAAGTCCCCAAATAATTTACATTCTAAAAGTAAATCCTTTCCTTTAATAAAGGCCAATTGTTCAGATGCTCTAACTAACGACATCAAATATTTCGATATGCATAAACGCGCAAGCTTCCTATTGTGTTTATTAAATCCGCATACAGATTTGATTTCATATTTAAAGAAGGATCGTATTCGTATTCTATACAGTCTTAAATCATGTATATTCCTTATTATTGTATTTGAGTTTTCCAGTTCCTTAGCTTGTTAATGCAAATATTGAAAGCATGTTTTCCCGTTAAAATGGGTCCAGTAAGTTATTCGACTTCCGCATACAAACACCATAAACAGTAGGAGAATAATTTGAATACATCAAGTTTAAAATTATATATTTTCGGACGTAACAGAATTATACAAGGTGAGTCAGCAAAAGTTTCATATTCGATTATCTGTCACATAACTAATTTTACCGAAAAAATCCGTGACAGGTCGATATTTGGTTTAAGGGGGATACATTTACATGTAAGCGCCATTCTCGTTTGTTATTAATCGGGGGTAGGGAGAGTGTCACTTAAGAACCTTGAATGGAAATACCCCAAATGTGATCCATTGAGCCATTCAAATAAACTTAAAGTATTAAAAGTACTATTAATCACTTTATGAAATCTTCAAAATATCCACCACCAACTTCCATACAGAAGTAAAGCCTACTTTCAAATTCCTTCGCACATTTGTCAAGATCTCTGGAGTTATTAAACTATATTCATTCAATATTCTTTTCCGTAACTCCTGTAAAGAATTCGGAACTGTCGAGTAAACCTTATTCTTCAAATAACCCCTAAAAAGAAATCCGGAGGTGTCAAATCCAGAGATCTCGCTGGCCATTCTACGGGGCCCCCCTTCCAATCGTTCGACCTGGAAACGTTGCGTTTAAGAACTCTCTAACTGCAACAGCATAGTGTGGTGGAGCCTCATCTTGCTGAAAATGAATATCAACTTCGGAATATTTGGGGTCATTTTCAATTGCCTCCGTCATCATAGGTTCAATACGCTCCACTAACAAATTTAATTAATTATCTCCACTTAAATTATTTCCAAAAAAAGGTGGACCAATTACTTTATTACCTGAAATATAATAATAATTAATGTATGAATTAATTATTAAGTGAAACGAATATAAGGTAACCTACCAAAAACTCCTGCCCAAACGTTTAACTTTTCAGGATATTGTGTATGTGACTCTCTTGTCATTCCAGGATTACTGTGCTCCAGTATCTACATTTATATCGTTTAATATTTCCATTCAAGCGAAAAGCACTCTCATCGTAAAAACAAATGTTGTGTAGTAAGTTCAGGCTATCCATCAAACGTTTAGTCATGTCACTGAATTCCAGTCGGCGATGATCGTCATCTTCATCGAATTCATGCACAAGATGGATTTTGTATGGAAGAAATTTTTGTGTTTTGATATTCGACTGGGACACACCAGTATCACGTGATAATTGACGAGTACTTGCTCTGGAATTTAATGAAACTCGACCCCCATACAGCAATTTGAGTATCGTCATTCCTGCAGGTTTTTGCGAACGTCTCTTGATATTAATTACTGAGCAAGTTTGGTGAATCTTTTTACCAATTTTGAAATGTACGTATGAAATGTATTTCTTCCTGTATGTTTATCATTAAATATTCTAGCAGCAGTAATAGCAGAACGATTGTTCTCATAAGAAAGAGAAATAACTTTTATTCTTTCTTGCAAAGCGCAGTTCATACTTTTAGGATTAATTGAAATTATATACTTAAACATATTAATCGCTATCAAAGTTTGACAACATGTTTCCAAAGTACACTAACCAAAGCCGATTATTATAAGCAATTAAGATTTCGTTAAAAATTTATTAGTAAAAAGCTTTGGATGGTCATAGCAGGGGTAAATGCCATCGGATTATAAAAAAGTGTGGAGTATTCCCCATGACAACCCATACTGGGTCACCACCCCTGACTTATGACAAGTGATAATGACGCTTACATGAAAATGTATCCCCCTTAAAACAAAAATCGACCTGTTGCGGCTTTTTTCGGTAAACTCAATTTTGTGACAGATAATCGAATATGAAACTTATCACTGACTCACCCCGTATAGAAATATTATCATTATGTATACCTGCTTTGATACACAAAAGAACAACGGCCCTTTTCTTTTCAGAGATAAATAAAACAAATAAGCCGTTGACCCAATTTATTGGTTATTTTTCTTTACGGTTATACGCCGAACTACTGAAATTACAGAAACGGACTCAGGCAGATATCTTTACTTTAACGTATTTTGAATAGAACTTTATGGTATATATTAAGTTGAAATATTTATTTAGACTTGTACCGGGTGGCCAACTAAAAACGCCGTCGGCCATATCTCAGGAATGGATAATAGCACAGGTTCGGGAAAGAAATTTGTATAACAAAAGTGGCCTCGACAAACACCTGGAAATTATTTTCAGAATTGTAGGTACACCGCTAGAGGGCGTATTTGACAGTTGAAATTTTGAAAAACAAAATTTTTCAAAATTTATTCAATTAAGGGGCATATTAAATATTATAATCAGATTCCTCGACAAATTCTTCATATTTTTTATTTGACAAGTTTTAGTCTATCTCTTCAAATAAGGGGTGGGGGAGAGTGGGAACCTTGTTACGAAAAAACGCCTTTAATCCAGGTTCTGCTTGACCGATTTTAATAAACTTGATGTTTGGAAGAGCTTTTGTTAAACAATAGAAAATTTGTAAATTTGAAGCAAGCTAGAGGGCGCTGTTTAATATTTTTATTTAAGTAGGTCTTTAAAAAGTAGACTAAATTAGTAATAACACAGTGAAAACTGCAAGTCGATATCTTTTTCCTATCCTGAGATATCGTAAGAAACAGGTAAATGGCGGGAATTGTTCTTCCAACGTCTAGTAGGCTAGTTATCGGAAATGATTAAATTTAGCCTGGATGAAAAGATCTTACATTGGTCTGCAGTAATTTAAACTGTTATCAAACTAATGTTATGGTTGCCGCCAGATTACCTAAATGTAATGCTGTCTCTACTAACAATGAGAACAAATTATAAAATAATAAGGTGATAAATCTAACATTTTTTTAATTATATAAGAATGTTATATTTGTTTTCAAGCGATGTGTTAGTAAATCAAAAGCATAAAATATCAATAAAAACCAATATTTGCCCAGCAACAACAAATACAGTTTAAAATATGAATTACGATTTACTGATGACAACAAAATTAGTAAAGAGGGCCATGTAAGATATAAAATAAATTCCCTGTTCAAAACAAGCAAGCTATGATTTTCACGCATATATCAGAAATTATTCATCGTGTTGCATTTAATAGACTTTCTTTATCTTTTCGTACCAAAATGATTCTTACAAATAAGGAAGCATTTGATATGTTGGCAGTTTATTTGGAATATATGAGAAATGCAACCGTTGCTGCTAGAGTGTATGCACTGCAGTACCCAAACAGACGGCATCACAGCCGAAGAGTTTTTCTCCGACTCGCACACCGTGTGCGTACTACTAGAAATATGAATCTTCCTGTGTACCGAAGACAACGCAGAGGTAGAACAGAGGAAAATGTTATTGATATTTTAGCTTATGTAAATGTTAACCCTCATTCAAGCACCAGATCCATAGCTAGAGACTTGGGTATATGTCGAACCACCGTCCAAAATATTTTAAGAGAACACAGGTGTTATAATGATAAAAATGTTTTAATTTTTTTCGTTTGTCGTTATATGTTTCTCATTTTTATCATACCGAAAATGTCATTACATCAAAGTTAACTTGTGACAACATGACTAATGTATTTGCCGCCATTTTATGTCCAGTTTCAATAAAACACCAAATTATTTAATAAAATTATCTTATGCTATGTGAATAGATTTTAACTAACAACGTGATAATTAAGTGAAGCAAAGTAAAGTAAAAAGGTACCAATAATAAAAAATAATGAGAGACCGGGCGAAAAAAAATCGTAATAACATTACGAGAGTTAATGCATTTAAGTCCTTTTTCGTTCACTAACAACGAAGGACTTCAATGTGTCTTATTGATCTAATTACTTCATAATATATACTACTTTAGATTGCACCCATATCACATGGTCCTACACCATAGTTTGAATGCTTAAGATTTCGATGCCAGGCTGGATTTTTGCAACTGGCTCTCAAATATGATACACGACGATCCTGAAATACTTTCACGAATTATGTGGACAGATGAGGCTACTTTTCATAGTGATGGTAGTGTAAATCGACATAATATGCACTACTGGTCTGAAACGAATCCCCACTGGATGCAGGAGGTCCAACATCAGGGTCGTTGGTCTCTAAATGTGTGGTGCGGGATTCTAGGTGGAGAAATAATTGGGCCTTTTTTTTAATGGGACTGTTAACGAAGAATGATATTTAGATTTTTAAAGCAACGAATTGCCACTTCTTTTAGAAGACATACCCTTGGCCATTCGTCGTGACATGTTCTTGCAACATGATGGGTGCCCGGCACATTATTCTAGAGATGTTCGGAATTTCTTAGATCAATCATACCCTGAAAAGTGGATAGGACGTCGAAGTTTATTTATTTGGCCACCAAGGTCTCCAGACCTAACTTGTTTAGATTTTTATTTGTGGAGGCGAATAAAAGATCTCGTTTATGCCGATAGACCCACAACAACAGCTGACATGATTGAAAGAATACGACAGACAGTACGAAGTGTTTCAAGGGCAGAAATTGAAACTGCTGTTCTCTCCACCCGTCAGCGGTTGATTTCATGCGTTGAAAATGATGGACGACATTTCGAACATCTAGGACGACACTAATTACGTAGTTATTTATTTAAGGTTTTAACTGTTAGATTATCACATTATTATTTTATAAATTGTTCTCATTGTTAGTAGCGACAGCTATTTAAGTAATCTAGCGGCAACCATAACATTAGTACGATAACAGTTTAAATTACTGCAGACCAATGTAAGATCTCTTAATCCAGGCTAAATTTAATAATTTCCGTTAACGCGAACTAGCCTACTAGACGTTGGAAGAACAATTCCCGCCATTTACCTCTTTCTTACGATATCTCAGGATAGGAAAAAGATATCGACTTGCAGTTTTCACTGTTTTATTACTAATTTAGCCTACTTTTTAAAGACCTACTTAAATTTTTATGCTTCCATTTAAAATTATAAAGAGAAAACACAATATTAAAAAATATTAAACAGCGCCCTCTAGCATTTATGTTATTAATCATATTGGTTCAAATTTACAAATTTTCTATTGTTTAACAAAAGCTATTTCAAACAACATCAAGTTTATTAAAATCGGTTAAGCAGAACCTGAATTAAAGGCGTTTTTTCGTAACAAGATTCCCACTCTCCCTCACCCTTATTTGAATAGATAGACAAAAACTTGTCAAATAAAAAGTATGCAGAATTTGTCGAGGAATCTGATTATAATATTTAATATGCCCCTTAATTGAGTAAATTTTGAAAAATTTTGTTTTTTAAATTTTTAACTGTCAAATACACCCTCTAGCGGTGGACCTACAATTCTGAAAATAATTTTCAGGCGTTTCTCGAAGCCACTTTTGTTATAAAAAATTTTTTCCCGAACCTGTGCTATAATCCATTCCTGAGATATGGCCAACGGCCGTTCTTAGTTGGCCACCCGGTACATAATAGTATAATATAAGTGCAAAAACCATTCTTTGCCGTTTATCAGCCAGTGTTAAACAAAAGGATAGCCAATTAAATATGCAAAGCACACAGTCTTCGACTATTGAGCCATAAAGCCGGCGCCCATTAATTAATACAATTAATAATTAACTAGAGTAACAGTGTACAAGGTGCTTTCTGAATGATGGATTAGTGTAGCTTCATTTTAGAGCATTTTTTAATAAATCACATTATTTGATGTAGATGTTCAAAAAAGAAGGCAATACCTGTTTATTAAAAAGTTATGTAGTATAATAGCGTATGTATGGACGTTACCTTTTGGTTTTCTTAGATAATCGTTTGCGAGTCGTGCATGTTATTAAAATTTGAATGCCTTTTTTTGTTATAATGTTGGATATCAAACGAGTACTAACGCGCTAAAATGTAGACAAGGTTTTCCGATATAATTAAGTTTATAGCCAATGTTTTCTTCTTTTTCAAATAGCGCTTGCTGTGTTCTATTTATTTTTGGATTGACAAGACACTTCCAGAAAAGTGATGATAAAGCTAGAATAACTAGATAAAGGTAGAATGAGATTTCAACCTTAATGGCTGGTTAAGTAAATGTAATTGTCGTATACATTACAGCAAAATTTTACTTTAAATGGGACAATAGTGCAGTACGAAATATAGCGGTCACGTGAGAACCCTCTCGAAAAACTTTTGGTTTGGTACGGAAATTTCGTGCGAGATGCGCGCATTTTTTTTTTAATTCTTGGCTATTGTCGTTTGTTACAAGGGATGGATTGAATAACAGCGGTTTCGATAAGATTGAAGCGAGGAGGAATGAATACGCAACTGTAGTACGTTTAAGACGCATTAAGAAATTGTAAACCACTATGCGTAAGTTGTGAAATAAACTACTCTGTGTGTTGCTGAGTGTTATTCCTGATAAAAATGGTATGAGGTTGAACTTTATACAATCGTTGAGAAATTCATTTCTCGCACATGTGCTCCACCATATTGGTTACGAATGTGTTCAGATTAACAATAAGATTTTTTGAACAAATTCGTAACCAATATTGCAAATCAGTGGTCCAACGTCTCTTGGGTCTTCTGAGAACTTCCTGATATGGGCGGTCAGACAGCAGGGGATTGGTGTGGACTGAGATCTTGTCAAGGTGTTTTGTTGTTCTTTCCGGTATGACTTGTGTTATAAACGGGATTCCAAAATTTTCGTGTAATATCTGGTAACTTATATGCCACGGCGCATTGGTTATTGCCCATAGTATCCTTGACTGACGTCTTTGCAAGATGGCGATGCTTGATTTACTTGCGCAGCCCCACAATTCCACTCAATAGGTCCTTATGAGCTTGGTAACTATACAAAAAGAAATCTGACCTTGACCATACCTTAACTTTGGATGAACGACGTTCATGGGATGTTATTATTTCAATAAATACAATTTCAAAATTTTTGTCACCTCGTCCAAAAAATTGACATTTATTGTACTAATGAAATAAATAGCTATTTTCTCGCTTTTCTTTTTTTCAAAAATTGAAAAATTTTATGACTGAACGGAGAAAAATGTGCTTGTTTCACACAAACAATAGTATAATTGCCATACCAACAAATTAAACATTGT
>JARFJB010000417.1:1517500-1530000 GCA_036346205.1 Vesta saturnalis
TCAGCTTTCTATTTTACTCCACCTCGGATTTTAGGTACTATCTTCAGACAATGTATGGCGTCCCATTTTTGCTAGGACGGCTGTTTACCATAGTTTACACTAGTTCAGCGCAAACATTCTTCTATGTTTTACAGAATTAAAGACTCCCAGTTACAAACGTTCTGGAGGATTTACTTCGAAACGTTTCAAATTTTACTCATTTTAAGCTCTCATGTTTTCTTCAAATGTTCAATTGTATGATTTAAAAGTAAAACTATGAGTCTTGGATTAGTACCGTAGGTACAAGAAGTTCAAGATTATTTTAAGTGAGTATTAACCTAAACTGGAAGGTAACGCCCATAACTTGTGAACTTAACGACTTATCGAATAGAATACTGGTAATAATGGTCACGCAGTTCCAACAACTTGTCAATTTTAAATGATCAATCTGGCGTAAACTCGCGTATTTAAGACATATTTAGCACGCGACAAGCTGGCGTAAAAGTAAAAAAAAACTTGCAGTTAGTTGCACTTAACGTAATGTAACGTGTTATCTAAATTAATATAGCGTATAACTCAGTTGTCTCAATTATATCTGTCAAGTGGTTTTTGTAACACGATTTGTTAGTTATGACCATGAAGAGAGAATAATTTTGATACATTGAATCTGTTACGACTACAATCAAACAATCTGCGTTAGGCAATTTTCTGATTTACTGATGGAGAATTATTGAACGAAATAGGGCAGAACTAATCATTATCAAAGTCCTAATTGGTTGCGATATAAAATCGTTTAATTCTTAAACACGTTTTACCGAACTTGTGGTCACCATACTTCTTGATCCAATCTTTTTTTAGAAAAAATAAGAAAATTAAAACTGTACAACAAACTGTATGAGATCTAAATTAGGAGAGGACATTACTTCAAAAACAACAATTAACGCTTATCACTATAAGACAGTTGCTGTATTTACCCATAAGTAGTGATACACGATAACCAAAATAAGACATTTGTTCATCTCAATAGCACCTTTGTGTTTCACCGACGTACATGTTCAAAATGCAGAAGCAAGATTCTCTTTACTTTGTGAGTTTGCCTGTTTCTTTGTTTGGAGTGTTATGTGTCTTTTCAAGTGTTTGAATGTTTAGGGTTAGGTGATGGTGTCCATATTTTCATGTTAAATAGCTTGATTAGTGTCTTTAGCTTGAACATTTACATTGTTTCTTTTTGCAGGCTTCGGTATGCTTCCATTCTTCTTGATTATTTAGGGTGTTCAGATATTTGCGGTTACAATCTGCGTAAATGGGCCCGAATCAAGACCAAGCTATTAGAAATGTTATACCTGAACATAGTATTACGAATTTTTTCTAGCCTCTAAATATGCAGCAAAGCGCTGCAAAATGTATGGGAACTAATTATACCACAAAACGTTGTTGATACCTTATAAATAAACTACCTACAAAATAGCTTTGCAAAGTATGTCAACTTCAATAATACCAAAATAGGGTCTTACATTACCTTACATTACGTTACCTCCCCTAATACGGAGCCCCCCGTGCTGTCCTATGGGATGACAAGCCCTAGCTTCGTAATGCTATTTCAATTTTCAAGTTTTCTCGCCTAACAACTTCCAATGCCATTAAAATACATCGCTAGCTTTTCAAAATACACCACTAGATGTCGCCACAAACAAACACATGGCGAACCCGCAATAGGACTTAGACCCAGGGACAAGTGGTGCAGATCCATCGCAGTCATATGAGATAGGGTTTGGCCCTAATTTAGACGCAATGGGGCTGAGATTCATGGGATGACTAATCAGATGCAAGTTGTAGCGTGGGGATAACCAATCAGGTGCACGTTGGTGGCGATTAGAAGTGGGGGAGGACCAATAAGAAACAAGTTTGGTATGGCTTAGTAGGGTGACTCTAACTAGGATGAGGTTGCCAAAGGGGCTCTAAATGTGCCATGAAGGGGTTGCAAATGGCGCCAGAAAGCCCAAGAGGGCTCTAAATAGTGCTAGAGGACACTCATTATTGATTAATGATGCCAAACGGACCGTAAATACGGGTTTAAAATGGCCCCGGAAAGTACTTTATTCTCAAAAAGTGAGGGTAACGTAAACCACTAGAGATGACGTCAGTTTAAGCCCTCTGCGAAATTTAGTTGAGAGTATTACTCTTAATGTAATTGTTAAGAATTGCTAAAGTTATTTTGGATTTAGAGATCAGAAAATCTTTAAATTGCATTAATATAAATATTATAAATATTAAAATGCTATTTTAGAGAACTTTTAGGGTCGATATTGAACTTTAGCTTGTGCTTAGAAATGTGAAATGAAAGTTCTTTATCTAACTTCGTGCATTTAAATGTACTAACTTTATCCTTTTAAATTTGATTCTACTACTAAGTGAAGCTTCTAAAACAAGTTGTCTAGACTGTTTTAAAACTCTGTATTTGATATAAATAGTTACCATATGAAAAGGACAGAAAGATAACATTTTCTTCTTATATAAATTTAAATTTGTACGAAACGTTACGATTGCGTAAAAACTTTCATACTGAAAGAGCTCATGTAGTTTGTTTGAATCAAATTGCTAATATTGACCTAGTTTAAAAAATTTAAATTTGTTCGATCCATAGAACGAAGTTAGAGCATTATCTTGCAAGACGAATTATGGAATAGCTGGAATGAAATAAAGTACGTCTAGAGAATAGAATTTTGTGTTTGTTTAAAGATGTTCAAGTGTAAGATGTAGTTTAAACCGAACTGAAAGTAGCTCTAGTAATTAAAGAGTAACTGGTAGTATCATAACGTAAAATTCGTCCGTTCAGGGGCATTCTACACATTAGTGGAACCGTCAGTATGTAGCGAAGTTTTGAATAAGTTTCTTATCTGCTCCGTGAAATGCTGGTAGACAATTGGACCAATTGCAATATTTATAGGGCATAATAAAAGCACTACAATAATAAACTGAGTAAACTGATTGGTCAAGGAATTTTAAGTCAGTATTTTAAATTGGCCAATCAAATTTAAGATAATAAAAACAGGAGACAATATTATTTACCATAAGTACTTAATCCGGCAAAATCACGTAATATTTGTGGCTAAACTGTGCACAGTAAAAAAAAGGTATACAAAAGTTGCTTGAATTCAAGCACATAAAACTATTTTCGCCTATACAGAGTGTTCCATAACAACGGTACATAACCTAACTTTTTATTTTAAACGGAATAGTATAGTTTATATTGTGGATTTCGTTTCTACTCTGAAAAGTAACCACTTTCTATTAAACATGTCGTATAGCTAAACTTAACCGTTTTTTAAATATTTGTACTTTTAGATAAATAATAATTAGTTTTTGTCCTAGTTCAAAAATTTATTTTGAGATTACTGCCAAATCTATAAATTTGTAACTCCGCACCTAATTAGTGCAGATATTAATTTTTGAGAAATATTATGACTTATTTAATTCTTATAAAAGGTGTACCAGAAATATGAATTTATAATTTTTTTGTTTTAGACACAAATAACTATCGTATCTTAAATACAACACCCTGTATATTCTTACAGTATTCCAAAGAAAATTGTGTTTTTGTAATAAGCAAAGTCTATCTGCAGCGGTTTCTGAAATATTTACAATTTTAAGATTTTTATTTTAATTCTTCGAGGTACAATCAACGCGCACCCTGTATAATATTGACAGTTACTACGAAAAAAGAAACTTTTTTAAAAAGCACGCTTTATTTACGCGTAGAAAGTGCACTAAAGAGGAGAAAATAATTTCTTCTTTGTAGCAAAACGTGATCAAAAATCTTTACGACTATAAATAAAATCGTGGGGCGCTCATATTACGAACATGTGACGGAGAGAAATGAATTATGATGAGCGCCTCATGCTTATATTTTTAGCCATAAAGATTTTCACATTTTGGTGCAAAGAAGAAATATTATTTTCCCCCTTTTAGTGCACTTTTTACGCGTAAATAAAAACATGCTTTTTAAAAAGTTTCTTTTTTCATAGTATTATTTTCTACTACTTAGTTTTGTCCAATATTTAAATCGACTTTATCAACCATACTACAACTATTTTGAAAGGTGATTTAAACAAATTCTGTTCAGAACCGATCCAAAAAAATTATTTTATGAAATAATACCACTGAATGCTCTAAAAACTCATTGATCGACGCCAATATCGTTATTTTTCCGTTTTTCGCTTAAATGTTATTTGTTACGTAGCATTTCCTGAATTTTTCAATTCAACCAAATAATTAGGCTAGTACACTTTAATTCAATTTTAAACCGAAAACTGAAATAAATTAATATTTCGATAAACTACACCTCTAAATAACAAAAATTTGCGACTGCTCGATACGTAATCCACACTTCATATTTAGGTATGTCAATCATAAATAAGCAACTATTTCCTGTAACACTTTTTGATATCTTGCAAAATAGGGGCACTTTATTGAGAAAATTTCAATTATTGTCATTTACCACTAATCGGCACGTCACTGATGGAATCTGTCGAGAACATGTTTAGTTTCACGTGATGCACTAACTTTTATCTCGAATACAATTTTCTGAGAAATCAATATTAACAAAGTTTTGCCTATCGATCAAAATCTATGGACCACACTATATATATACATATATATATATATATATATATATATATATATATATATATATATATATATATATATATATATATGTATATTTGAGAACAAACCGTACTTGTATTATAGATTTGTAGTAACTTCTTATTGGCCCATTTGGGTTTATGGAAACACTTCCTTTCACTTTATGTTTTTTATTTCAGTCGTTAAGGTTTCGTTCCTATTTTTGGAACTTTATGAGACCGTTAGTGACTAGTTACTAAATAGTTATCTCTTCCTTAGTCCTATTGTAATAGTATCTGCTGCATCTGGCTTTCATGCTAGTTACTAGATAGTTACCTCTTCCTTAGTCCTATTGTAATTGTATCTTCCGCGTCTGGCTTTTATGCGTTGTTTGTAAAAATGCAGTCCACGTTGTAAATGTTAACACAAAAATACATTAACATTACAGTATAAACAAGGTGAATGCTAGTGCATTACAGGGCTTTCTTGCAAAATACCAAAAAACATATGGGGTATTTTGATATTATCTTTCAAATATTCACCTGTTTTAGAAATATTTAATAAAAACCAAAAACTTACCTCATACCCCGAGACACCCAGATGTCATGGCCAAAAGTTGTATAATGAGCTAATTAGTCGATTTAGCGATACTGTAAAAAAGTCGATTGCCTAACCTTCTATACCTACATATGTATATGTAGGTTGAATGTTAAAAATACTCGCTTAGCTTTCGAAATAACTGTGGACTGTTTCATACCATTTTAAAGCAGATTTCGCGCCTTTTCAAATAAAGTACGAATATGTGTATGTTATCCCAGCAATACGAGAAATGTTTTCAATTTCCGGAAAAACCGGAAATAATGTTTTCATCAGGATAGTATCATTGCATTAGGTCAAATAAAACAAAGTTTGTTTTCAAAATCCCAAGTTTGTAGCCAAAATAGTTAGAAAGTTATAACAATATAAATATTAAATATTTGAAAATTCATATCTCCTATACTAGTACCTTTAGAAGAAGCAAGTTAGTTGCATTCATACGAAAGGCTGCTTGCCAAAAAAATATAAAAAAACAAAAAAAATGCTTGGAGAGAATAAATCAATTTCGAATAATTGCTTAAGTTTGACCCTTAAATATAGGCAAATTTATACCATAATTCATTACTTACAGATATCTCTTTAAAGAACCTTTATTTAACTACGCATATTTATTTCCAATTCTTTTGTATCTTGAATGGTATCGGAAATATATATTTCTACAAAAAAATGTATATGTGACTGTAACTGAGGCCATATTCAATTATTAAAGTTTTAAAAAATTGTAAAAAATTGCATTTCATGGGAGTTATTGATGACCTGAATTTCAATTTTCCATGTTAAAATTTGAAAAGTTTCCCCCAAATAACACCCTTGTTTTCGCCCCCTGTATACATATTGCGTTTAAAAGCTTGTTTTGTCGACATAATTGTCTCATAGGACTTCACTCCGAATTTCATCAAAATCGTCCGTATAGTTTCGGCTGGCGAATGACCACAGACACAGACACACACACACAGACATTTTGAAAAATTTTCGAAAAATTTTTTTTCGGGTTAAAACATCAAAATAACTCAACTTATTTTTTTCGATTTTTTCTTCGCCCGCAATACTTTCTTGTTTAGAAAAAAAGTAAAAAATTAGTTATGCTGTAGTGTTAATGTGTTTTTGTGTTAACGTTTACAACTGTGGACTGCGTAATAACAAACAAGGCATGAAAGCCAGATGCAGCAGATACAATTACAGTAAGACTTAGGAAGAAATAATTATCTAGTAACTGGTCACTAACGTTCTGATGGAGTTCCAAAAATAGGAAAAACCGTTAACGACTGAAATAAAATACATAAAGTAAAAAGAAGTGCTTCCATAAACCCAACTTTGCTGGCCAGTAAAAGTTGCTACACAAATATATATATATATATATGACGTGATGATAATCATAACTTATTGGTCTAGTGGATCACAGATGTGATATTAGACATGTCAGTAAGTTACACTTAAATATAAGACAAATATATATTACTGACAGGCGTTTACACAACACAATAAAACTAAAATATAGAATTGACTAGAAGTTGAAGCTCAAATATTCCTCTACGGAGTAAAAATCGTGTTCTGTTAAGACGTCCTTAATCATGCTAATAAATTTAAGTTTTGTTAAAGATTTAAAATGTTCAGGCAACTTATACAATACAGCTCTTATGTGATTTGATCTATAGGGTGTTTCGGAAGGATACACCTAACTTCAGGAAATGATAGATCCAGTTTTAACACTGAGCATTCATGCATATAAACGTAAATCGTTTTCGAGATACGTTTTTGAAATATAAACGAGAAAAGGTGTTTTTCTCACCCTTGGTAGATTAGATGTATAAAGTACATTGGATTCAGCTTATTAATAAGTTTTTATTATGTACGGTGCGTAGAACGCAAAGGGTAGTTCATCATTTATTTCTACGCCAATGGAGTAAATTGGAATTTTTTTATTAAAATACGAAACCTTGATGATTTTCAGATAAAAAAGGTATACTTTGTCTAAATCGATAACTTGAACAGTATTTGCATTTTTAGGTGTTTATTACCAACTGCTTAGGCAGGTTATTAACATTGACAATTAATTATCGATTTAGACAAAGTATACCTTATTTATCTTAAAAACATCAAGGTATATTTCAAAAATCAACTTTTTTCTTTATAACTTAGACACCCTGTATCTAGAAAATGAAGCACTACTGGGCTTACCTTTATATGAAGGTTTTGTGTTAAAATGACGAGATCTATCATTTCCTGAAATTACGTATATACAGTGCGTTCAATATAATCGGACGCACTCAATATCTCTTTTGTATTGCGTTTCACAAGAAAGTGTTTTAATAGTTTTTTATTCATTTACAAATACTCTATTAAGTGCTTGGTTCAGATAATTTTTTAAGCTTCCGGTTTGACCGGAAGCGCATATCATTTTATTTTTTTAAATCACACTGTATATGTATTTTTGCATTTTTGCATTGCCTATTTTTTTCTCAATACATACGTATAAAATTCTTATAGGGTTTTATAAAAAAAAATTAGAGAAAAATGCTATCGGAAGTTTTTCAATTTTATTATATGATTAGAAAAATTAAACAAAATCAGTTATAATTAACGAATAAATTGTTCAAAGTTGCCACCATTCTGTTCTAGACATGCTTCTAGTCGTCGCCTGAGTTCATGGTTAGTTGCTTTTTTGATTTGCTGCTTAGTTAAATTAACACATGCAGCTGTAATTTTATTCTTTAAGTCTATAACATTTGAAGGTGGATCGGCATACACCACTGTTTTTAAATGACCCCACAAGAAAAAGTCTAACGGTGTAAGATCCGGTGATCTCGCAGGCCATTCTACCGGGCCGTTAGTTCCTATCCATCGTTCATAGAACGTTTAGTTAAGATATTCTTTTACTATCAACGCGTTGTGAGCTGGAGCTCCACCTTGCTGGAAATACAATTGTTGTCGCAGAAGCAGAGGAAACTCATCGAACATTGTTGGTTACGTTATATAAAAATTCAAGATACCTATTGGCGTTTAGATTACCATCATAGAAATAAGGCCCTAGTAATTGGTTTCCAATTAAACCGCACCAAACATTAGTACCCCATACGGTTTGATGGTTAGTTTCCATTGACCAATGAGGATTTTCGTCAGACCAATAACGATTGTTTTGTTTATTAATAACTCCATTATTTGTAAACTTGGATTCATCTGTCCATAAAATATGATCTAAAAATTATGGATTGTGATCACATTGCTCAACTATCCATGCAATCAAAGTTAATCTCCGATCAGAGTCTTGAGGCCGCAAGTGTTGAACCAAATCGACTTTATACGGCAGCATGTTGAATTTTTTTAATGTCCTGTGAATTGAACCAACTGATACACCTACTTCTTGCGCTACATGTCTAATAGATGACCGTGGATTTACTCTAAAATAACCCAATATTTGTACTTCAATATCTTCGGTCAAAACATTTCTTTGTTGTTCTAAATTCTGATAATTTACTCCTGGTAATGTTCCACGCATTCTAAGCGATTGTTCAATTGTTCGTATGTAACTTTCGGAAGGATGGTATCTATTGGGATATCTTTGTGCGTATAATTCTACCGCTCCTCGAGAATTATGTTTACATTCACCGAAAATTAACAACAGGTCAACGTTTTCACTGTTATTCATTTTAAACAATTAGTTCGATTGAAATCAACTTAAACTTTTATCTGATTGTCAATTGCAATAAACGAAAAAACAATTGCAATGCGATTTTGTTGACGTACGTTGCTTAGGGTTTTGTTTGATTCTTCTAATCGTATAATAAAATTGAAAAACTCTCGATGGCATTTTTCTCTAATTTTTTTTTATAAAACCCTATAAAAATTTTATACGTATGTATTGAGAAAAAAATAATCAATGCAAAAATGCAAAAATATATATACAGTGTGATTTAAGAAAATAAAATTATGTGCGCTTCCAGTCTAACCGGAAGCTTAAAAAATTATCTAAACCAAGCACTTGATAGAGTATTTGTAAATGAATAAAAAACTATTTAAACACTTTCTTGTGAAACGCAATACAAAGAGTTATTGAGTGCGTCTGATTATATTGAACGCACTGTATATATATATATATATATATATATATATATATATATATATATATATATATATATATATATATATATATATATGATATATATATATATATAAACTGTGGACGAACCGTTATTTTACCAGTACATATATTCCTCTTAACCTGCCAAATATGGATGAAAGCATGGTGGTTGTGTGACTCGATATCGTTCTACTCCCTCCAGGGTATAATTTATGGTGGAAAGGTGCCAGATCGCGAACGTGCGGTCAATCAAGGACAGAAAATCGTGCTTGATTTGGTTGGAAACTACCTTGGTGTCGGTCGCACAGTTATGACGACAATTTCTAAATTTGGCTTTGATATTTTTTAGTGTTATGCATGAGCCACTGACTTTTCCATGCATTTTCTGGTGCTATGTAATAGATAACGGTCATTGTAATGGTATTACCTTAAAGATGTATGACTTATTAACGTGTTCTTCAATTACTTTCACCTGTTTTAAAGTATCAAACCATATTTATTTACACATGTTATGTGCATTAAACAATGAAAATCAGATTTAAGTGAAACTAAGAGAATTTTGTCGCACCAAAGTATGATAGCTAAACTAGCTTAGATGAGGACGATTTTAAGAATCTGTTGCTTATTTCAAGCTGGGTCAATATCCTGTTAAAGGTATTAGGGACATTTTCAAGAATCGTCCATCCAAAAGGACCTTAAATACTGGAACAATTAAAAAATCACCTCCACTAGGGCTTTAATGTTGGGACACGAGTGTATCAAAAGTAATTGAAATTTTGGTCGAACATTATTCTAAATGGACATTAGACGTTGTTAATAGGCTCAGATGTTGGAAAAATTTTAGAAACATCCTTAGGAGCCTAGATGTGTGAGAACTCTCAAGAATCTGTCAAAAGAATGTCCTAACTACATATAGATGTAGGAACCCTCGCACTAGTAAAAGAATCTTAGATGATGGGACAATTTCAATAATCTATGAAAGGACTTTTGATGTACAAACCAAATTCAAGAAAATCAGATGTGACTGAAAATAGAGGGCAGAACATAAGGGAATGAACATAAACGGTAAATAATGCGGAATGAAACAATAATGGAGAAAAAAGTGACGAAAATGGAAAGAAGCGGTGATGATTTAGAAAAAGGGGGATAAAACGAGGACAATATGGGATGAAAATACAAAAAAAGAGGATTACAAATCTAACGAAAGGAGAAGAAAATAGGGAATGAACGCTCGTGTTATTTATTCTCTTAAAACGTTTCCCTCTTGGCTGATTAAGGACAACCTATTTTATAAAATAACTAAATCGTCTCCTTTTATATCTGATTCCTTATTATGTGACTGGAAAATAGACGTCCCTAAAGATCAGCGACGCAGGATCATTCACCCCCCTCACTATATAATTACCGACAATGGTGTACAATTTCACAGCAAAGAATTTATTCGCTTATGTGCTCAATATCGTACTATTATTTTATACACCGCCAGATATCACCCCAGGCGAATCACGCTCCTTGTGTTAAAGAAAACCACCGTTCGTGGGATATTAACATAGCTAAGATTGGTCGGGCTATTAGAACTTCCAAACATGTCACTGACTTCACGCCATACTTTGCGTTTTGTGGCAGGGAACACTTTCTGTATGGTGATCTTTTTACTAAGTCCTCTAATTCTTCTTCTCCTACCTTAGCTCCTGACCGTTCTTCTCCTACCAAGACCACTTCTATTAATCTCTACATACAGAAACTGCAAAGAAAATTAAACTTGCTTACCAACCTACTCAAAAACGTTATAACTTACGACGTAGATGTGTTCGCTATAAAGTTAATGAGTGTATGGAAAAGACATTTTGTTCTGCCTGACTCGTCTAAATTCTTCAGCCAGAAACTAGTTCCATAATTTGTGGGTCCTTACAAAGTCAAAACAGTCATCTCTGCCTGGACTTATGAACTTGAAGATAGGAATGGTAAATCTGCGGGCAAATATCTTCTATCGCGTAAACGACATAAATTTGTTAAAACTTCTTCCTCATAAATCG
The DNA here is from genome assembly GCA_036346205.1 of Vesta saturnalis. Taxonomy (NCBI): domain Eukaryota; kingdom Metazoa; phylum Arthropoda; class Insecta; order Coleoptera; family Lampyridae; genus Vesta; species Vesta saturnalis. The sequence continues at coordinate 1,528,814 of JARFJB010000417.1, forward strand.
TGTTTAGCTGTTTCTTTGGCTGGGTTTCTTTTTCCTCTTACCTTTTTTTTGTTTGTTTTCAAGTTTTAATTATTTATTTGATTTAACAATTATATGTTTTGTTTTATACCACATTCTTTCTTTTCCTATTGGTTTCTCCGATCCTTCGGTTACCTACTGGCCCCTTGCAGACATCGTTATTCAGGAGCTGGAACAACGCTGATTTCTGCTTTTGGGGAAGCGGCTCCTAGCGCCCTTATCTTTACTGGAATTTTCTTGACCCTGTCTGACGCAGCAGTTTCCTTCATCAGCTGGTGAGTAGCGACCCTTTTCTCCCTTTTTTCTCATTTCTCACTCTAAAGAACAAAAAAGAAAAGAAATGCCTAATCATAGATGTTTCCATACCATCGGGTTACAACATCACGGAGAAAGAAGCAGAGAAACACTCGAAATACAAAGATCTGCAAATAGAAATACAAAGAATGTGGAATATGAAAACAAAGGTTATACACCCTAGGTGTACGGCGTATACTCGGTGTTTCTTAAAATATAAAGCCATAATCCAAGAATTATGTGAATCAGATAAAAATAAAAATATTAATAATAATAATAGTAATGTTTATTTCAAATTGCTACATAAAAATACATTAAGTGGAATGTACACTGAAACAGTTCAATTAAAAAAAAAAGGTACATAATAGTTGCATATACAACAAAAGACTCAATAGCAACGAAAAGAATACAAATAAGTAGAGCATTAATTAAAGCTAGAGTGAGTAAGCTGTAAAAATTTACCAACAGAATACGATTCTACATCAAGAATAAATTGAAAAAGGTTTGCTTTAAAAGCAATCTGATTTTTTTCACTCTTAATTTCTTGAGGGATCGCATTAAACGTTTTTAGGCAGGCGTACACAGGGTTTTTTGTACTTTTGTACTAAGTGTAACCTATGAATAGGGTAGTTGTAATTGCCATGTTGTCTAACGTTGTACGTATAATTTCTCTCATATAAATTAAATTGTGTGTTATGATTGTAATTATACATGACACATTCATATATGTACAACCCAATCACCGTTAATACTACGTATTCTCTAAAGACAGGACTCCATAAAATACAAACCACACATACAAAGAACTTGTTTTTGTATTACTAAACTTCTGTTTATATTAGAACAGAATACCAAAACGTAATCTTGACAAAAGT
>JARFJB010000417.1:1535000-1560000 GCA_036346205.1 Vesta saturnalis
GGTGACATTACGTGTTAAAGTCATTAAAGAAGCAAACCGTACAATCATCATTTCTGCAATACTTGTTTACGCTTTGTCTTAAACTGGAGCATTGGAGCTACTTAAGCACCTTTGACAGTTTCACATGCAACAATAGTGGTAAGAGGTTACATTTTTAGGGCTCGTCGCTAGTTATTACATTAGGTTATAAATTTTAAGTTAAACTAGCTTTTCTCCGCAAAATTTTGCGTTTAAAATTAAATTTAATGATAATAAGACGCATAATACATTAAATACAAACGTATATATCTAAATGGACAACAATATTAAAGTCGGCTGCTAAACTTTTTCAGAAAAATTAAAACCTTTAAATAAAATTCTGTCTCCGTTATTGCTTTTTACGCAGAATTACCTTCATGTCAAAAAATATCATCGAAATCTGCGTGAACTAAATGACCCGATTATTTTAACATGTAGGATATAAATTCAATAATATTCAATCTTGGATTTTTCCTTAAAGACTAGTTTGTTTTGAGAGCCCACTCGTGCAAAGGTCCCAGACGCAAGCTTGTGTCTGTTCGATGATGCGATGTGCTATTATATTGTAAAATTGTTTGCAATCGTTTTGAATATAAGTACTTATCAAAGAGAAATTTAGTATTTATGTTCTCTATATAAGCGTTCGCACGATGTACAAAAAGAGAAAGGTAAAGTTCGTTTAACACTAGAGTGAACGCATTACATACACGCCATTCATTTAGGGGTTAAATCTAAATTAGTTGCGCATCGTTTAATTAAAATGTGACATTATTGCTATCTCACAATATTATGCTATGGTCACCAAATCGTATAATTCAATTTCCTATAATAAAGTTTATAAAATTGCATAAAATAAATTTTTTTTTAACTTATTCTATAACATTAGGTGTAGTAAAAGTTGGGATCTTCTTAGCTATACATTAAAACTGACACCAATAATATTCTAGGATAGTTTAAAATGCCGCTCTTACTGCCAACATAAACTGAAGGAAATAGTCTCATAAATTAATGACAAGTTTGAGACGACATTTTTCATTCCAAATGATCATTTTTATTATTTATACATTCATTGAAGGTGTAAATTATATTCCTTACTTCCACGTTTATCATTTGATGGTAAATGCCCTAAAGTAACTACACTATTTAATCTTATTCTCTTTTTCAAGAGCTTCAAAATAATATATTTACGAGTTTTGTAGAAGGTACTAAATCAAGGAGTAAAAGTGCTTCTCGTTGCAATTAAGTGTTTTTTTCTTTCATTTTGCACTTGCCACGCTTCTTAGTGAACATTAGGAAAACAGTAAAAGTTGTCGGATTTTGCTATAAACAAAATACACACATCAAAGTGCGTATCTTATTTGTTTTCCTTTATTGTCCATGTTAATACATTTTTACATGTATGCTAGCCGACCCGCAGATGTCTTGCAATTGAGATTTGTATACTTACCAATAAAATGGGTTTTGTGCAATAATTTATGACACCTAAATAACATATATTCTGAATAAGCGCTTAACCGGGCTGTAAATAGAGATTGTTCAAATATTTGGCCAGCAACGCCTCCTATTGGAATATTCAATATGCATAAACCCAATGGTGATTAAGATTAATCTACGTTCCAAATATGAAGTCGATCGGTCGATCGGTGTGACCAGTTAGTGGTTACAAACGGAAATTCATTTATTTATACATAACAGACACATAGATGGCATTACTAGAATTAAATCCATATACGATACGTATATAAATTTGACAGCTGTCGGATAATTGGTTCGTGAAATATAGCATTGAGTTAAGCAACTTTCGTTAATTTTAAAAAATGGATAAAAAAGAATTTCGTGTGTAAATGAAGCACTGCTTTATCATGAAAAAGAACACTGTTGAAGCCAAAGCTTGACTTGATAAACATTATTCGGACTAAGCACCAGGAAAATAAGCTGTTGAGAAGTGGTTAAACCGAAGACGATGTACACAGCGGATACCCGAAAAAGGCTGTTCCGGGCGAAAACATGAAAAAAGTTCACAAAATACTTATGAATAACCCTACAGTGAAGTTGATCGAGATAGCTGAGTCCCTGAAGATCCCAAAAGACCGTGTTGAACATGTTTGAATATTTGGACATGCGAAAGCTGTGTGCAAAATGGGTGCCGCACGAGCTCACAATCGCTCAAAAGCAACCACGTCTCTCTCTCCTCTCCCTCTCCCTCTCCCTCTCCTCTCCTCTCCTCTCCTCTCCCTCTCCCTCTCCTCTCCTCTCCCTCCCTCTCCCTCTCCCTCCTCCCTCTCCCTCTCCTCTCCCTCCCTCTCCCTCTCCTCTCCTCTCCCTCTCCTCTCCTCTCCTCTCTCCTCTCCCTCTCCTCTCCTCTCCTCTCCTCTCCCTCTCCCTCTCCTCTCCTCTCCCTCTCCTCTCCCTCTCCCTCTCCCTCTCCCTCTCCCTCTCCTCTCCCTCTCCCTCTCCTCTCCCTCTCCCTCCCTCTCCTCTCCCTCTCCTCTCCCTCTCCTCTCCCTCTCCTCTCCTCTCCTCTCCCTCTCCTCTCCCTCTCCCTCTCCTCTCCTCTCCCTCTCCCTCTCCTCTCCTCTCCTCTCCCTCTCCTCTCCTCTCCCTCTCCTCTCCCTCTCCCTCTCCCTCTCCCTCTCCTCTCCCTCTCCCTCTCCCTCTCCTCTCCCTCTCCCTCTCCTCTCCTCTCCTCTCCCTCTCCCTCTCCCTTTTTCTACAAAAAATCTTCAAATTTGCGATAAAGAATATTGACTGTCACTTATCAAGATAAAAACTATCCTATCTCTTAAGTTTAACCAAACAATACACATTTACAAAATTTCATCTAAGTATTTTCAGCCCTTTCATAAGTAAAGTAAACCCTAATGAAATTTGGCCCGCATTGCACAGTTTGAGTATAGGGAAAGTAAATGTTACTCAACTCCCCTAAAATTGAGCTGCTGTTAATGATATTAACCCATTAACGCCTGAAACTAAACTGGTGAACCATATTTGTTCATATTTTTAAACTTGGTTAAAAAGTGTCTGAAAAACAAGTTTATTCAACAATTTCATATATTTTTTTATTAGGGGTTGATTTACAAAGATGTGCTCAAATGCGCACATCAGCTCAATCCGCTACACATTTTAATTATTTAAGGTATGGAATTTTTCAGAGCAATCTCTTTCAATACACATTGTTTTTTCACATTTTTTGCACTGCCAACGTACTCTATCACTACACAACGAAGTTGTTTCGGAATCTTCTTTGGAAAATGCCCAACAGCATCGTACTGAAGCCTTCTGGCAAGGAGCTCGATGGTCCTCTTTTTTCGGGTTGACTTGTACTCTTGTGCAAATATGATCTGGATATAGTTCTGCGAAACCACAACAAATCCATTTGGTTCTCAGAAGATATGCGATGCAGTTTCCACGCATTTGCTACTGTCATATCAATCATGTACGTGAATAGGACCCAACACCATTTTTTACCTCTGATTGCAATTCTATAATATTAAATGGACTGATAAAGAAGATCAACTCCGCCCATACCGGCATTATAAGTAGAGTAAACGAGAGGTTGTTCTACATCAACCTTTTTCTTTTCCTCCCTGGATCACAGTTTTATCTTTCCAATCGGTTCAATGCAATCATAGTTACTGATCATACTGCAAACATTATTATCTTTCCACATCACACAAAGTATCCCATTGCGTATTTCAAAGCGCCAATCCTAGTTTCTCCGTTTCTTTTTAGAAAATTCTTTGTTCGGTGGAAGTGGGTACTGCTCAGTTCTATTCTCCCGTATTGTACCCGTAGCTCTAAATCCATTTCTCTTTAGTGTTACAAATAGAGCATATGTAGAGAAATAATTGTCAAAAAATGCCACATGTTCGGTGGATTGTAGAACTCGCGTCAGTAATTTTAAAACTACGTTAGCACCCAATGGAATCTTACGTTCGTCATTTTCTTTTCCACAATATACGTTAAAAGCATAACAGTAGCCAATTGAGCTACTTAGGACCCAGTTTTTGTATCCAAAACGGACTGGTTTACCTTTCAAAAACTGCTTCGCTGGATGCTTACCAAAATATTTCACCATAGATTCATTAATGGATAAATCTTTGTGGAATACATCCCATTGACAAAAATTATTTTCGAGAAGATCCATCAACGGCCTAACATTGTACAAACGATCTGTTGAAGTACATATTGCACTGTTGTCTGTTAAATGAAGAAACCTCTTGATTTCTAGAAAGCGATCTCTAGACATACTCTTTTTTACGACAGGGATGCTCAATCCTTCATCACAAGACCAATACATTCGTTCCTAAGGAACACTATGATAGCCAGTCAACAACAGAATTCCAATAAACGTTCGAATTTTATTAGCAGAAACTCTATCATTATGATTATTCTTTTGGGCTGCATAAATCATTGATTGGTTAACAATATGATGTATAACATTATCATCGAATAGCTTTTAAAATATTTTCCGAGGGCCCAATACATTCAAGTCGTCCATCATCTATGTAGATATAAATGAAAAATTAGTAATTATAATTATAGACATGGAATGTAAAACTGTTACCTTTGAGTAGTTGTTGACATAAGTGGAATCATTTGTACCAAAAGGTAGATAAGTGAGTTGAACTTTTGACCATCGTGGTTCTTCAAAATTCTCATAAAGAATGGTTGCTGCTGGTAAGGATGGGTTCACAGCAGAGGAGGAATTATTATTAGAAGCTCTGCTCCGCTCCCTGATAACACTTAACGGTTCGTCATCTTCTGAATCAATAAAACGGGGAACCTCAGCAGGTAGTTCATTGTTTCTAACATCATCATCATTGAATTGTTCATCATTAGTCATTGTCAAGATCAGGTGGTATAATGTTTAGGTAGAGCTCCTCGGCATCTTCAAATGCACGAAGATCATCACCTGTCAGCGCATCAATTGCTTCCTCTAACCTTTCGAAGCGACGTCCGCCGTAAAAACAACTTGTTGAGGTTTCCATTTTGAATATCTGTAGACGAAATCCAGATATTTCAGAAATTTGTACTAAGATCCAGGATTCCACATTCACCTGTTGTACTCATATGAGTACACCAGCATTCAAAACACTCAAAACCACACTCACCTCTAAATAGGTTTTGCTGTAACTAACCTACACAAATATTTATGAAAATATTATAAACTAACTAGCACAGATAACAAAATATAACCGCGTGCGACGTTAGGAAAATTTCACCAGGTTTAAGAGCACATGTGGTTTTACAGAACTATGTGAATAATGCAAAATTCTCTTGAACTGATGCACTGTCACCTATTGAGTAGTAGTAGAACCATAGACGCCAAAAATTCAAACTGGAATAAATATTATAGCACCAATTATGCCTGTACTCGAATGAGTAGGCCCGACGTTAATGGGTTAATAATCATGTTATCATCGCCACTGGAGCTAGTCTTCGCGATGATAGTCTACTTGATCATTATATGTCCAATACAAAATTACCACTTACAAGTAAATTTCAGTTTAAATCAGTACAAGAGCTTGAAGTTTTTGATAGCATTAAGAAGGTCAAATCAAAAGCATTAGGGCCAGATGGGATCGGTATTGAAACTCTACATTTATGTATACCATTCTTGCTCTCGTGCATTACTCATACTATTAATGTTTTTTCGGTTTTTACCTTAGCCTGGAAAGAAGCATACGTTAGCCCACTATTAAAAAAAGCTGATCCACAAAAATTTAATGGCATTCGTCCTATTAGTGTTTTGCCAGCGTTATCGAAGGTGTTAGAAAAGATAATGGAACTTCAACTTAAACATTATTTGAATATACACCGATTGTTACCACTTTACCAGTCAGGTTTCGGGGAAGGCCACAGTTGTACTGCTCTGATTAGAGTTACTGATGACATTTTATCTGCATGGAATCAAGGGAAATTGACGTACTTAGATTAACGAAAGCATTCGATACGTTGAATCATAAGTTAATGGTAGCAATCTTGAGGTATATAGGATTAAGCCCAGAAGCCTGTGATCTTATTTCTAGTTTCCAGTCCGAAAGATATCAAGCTGTATATGAAAATAATATATCGAAATTTTCTGGTCTGGGGTTCCTCAAGGATCCATTTTTGGTCCCTTGCTATCCCACTTAAATAGTTGGTGTTACGTAATTATCAGCATTACGCTGATGACACTCAGCTGTATCTTTCATTCGAACCAAATGAACAAACTCAAGCGCTGGCTGTCATCAATTATGACCTGGCTTCAATTTATCAGGTAGATCATTGTTTGGTAATTAATCCAAAAAAATCAGCTGCCGTAGTATTTAGGAAAAAACTTAATCACGAAGTAGGAATTTTCTGAGATCTATGTAAATAATACCGCGATTTCACTTCAAGGTCACGTACGTAACTTAGGATTGCACCTTGATGCAAACTTAAGATTTACCGTCCATATCACTAAAACACTTTAGAAACCATACAAAAATTTCAAATTAATTTATCCTCACTGTCAATGCCTTCGTCTCCTCTTGCAGGAACGCCTTTGTGAAAGCTTGGGTTTATCACACCTCGATTACAACGATATAATTTATGGTCCTTGTTTAAAAGGCACAGACAAATATCGCATTCAAAAGCTACAAACCCTCCTGATTGCTAAGGGATAAAAAATACGACCATATTCATCATAAATTAACAGAAATTGATGGCTAGACATGTTTAATAGGCGATATCTTCATACGGCTAGTTTAATAACCCCAGCTTATTTATATCGCAGAATCACTTTTCGTTGTGATGTTCATAGTCTTACTCTTAGGTTTAAAGATAAATTAACGCCTCCTGTAAACATTACTAAGACCAGTATATTTTTATTATTTTAAAATTATGCTGCTAATAATTTATACAAAAATGCGTTAATAAACGTCACGTTTGCGTACGCACCAGACCCGTTGTCTATATGTGCAAAAGACATCGCGTCTGATTTCGTCAAAACACCACTTTCGTATGAAGTATAAACGCGAAAGCTTTACTTTAATTCGATGGTCACACGACCTGCTTAGCATTCTGGAGGTAATGGGCTCGATTCCCGTTACCGTCTACCTTGTATGAGTTTTTTTCAGGTGGTTTACCTCATACACATGTAGCATCATGGTCACTGCGTATATGCACACGGTGTGTGACTACTTAGGCGAACGCTAAAGTAGAATTTTGCCCCTCAAAACCCTAACTCCATTCCTTCCGATCCTATCTTGGACCATACCTATCCTTAATTCCACCATGCATATATACGTAATATATGTGCGTATGCTGGGAATGCATGGTTGTGGCTGAAGTAGCTTGAAAAGCTCAAACAGCCGCCCTCCGTCAGGAGGACTGAAATACACGACCTTTCCTTTCCTATAATGAGAGACTTCGCTTACAGAATACTTCTATCTAAGCATTTCTCTGTCGTAATTTATTACTAGACCAACATTCCTGCATTTCTTTCAAGATTTCTCTGTATCAGAGAAAACATAAAATCCTGACCCACGCTCGTAAAGCAATTTTCTGTACAAATTGAACGTATTGTTCAAGTATTTCAATATTTCAAATTGTAAAGACAAATAGTTGAAATACCTGTCGATTCCTGTTAATAAAATCCTTTTAAAAATTAATCTAACCTATAAGAGGAACTAGCAACCTATACCGAGAGTGGATTATTTGCTGAGTGACGCCGGCGCAGTTTAGGCTTGTTATCAAGCTCCTTTGCTAGAAATCAGGCTGGAAAGCCACGTCTGAGGAGTTCAACCATAGCGAATACTTCTGGCACTAAAATAAAACCTGAAGCAACCCATTTCTACGTATTTATAGCTGACCATACTGATCGTAAACATCTAGAACGACGAACGTCACCTTTGTTTTGTTCAGAGGCCCAACCTTGGCTATAAAGGATAACAATATGAAAGTCTCTGTAAATCCGGTTTATATAATAAAACCACCTGTATAAATAATTCCTGACATATAAATTCTACGTGTTTATAGTTGACCGCGCTGAATATAAATAGCTACAACCTCGCACGTTACCTTTGTTTAGCTCTGAGGCTCAGCCTTGGCTATAAAGGATAATAGAATTAAACCCTCCATATATCCTGTCCTACTTAAAAAACACCTGTATAGTTAAACCAGAATTCCGAAAAGACTTCGTTTGTGCAACTAGAGTAAAAATGATATCTAAGAATTGAATTAAACAAGGTTGGCTTTGTAATAAAACGAATTTCTATAAATAAATTCAATGGAAAATAGTTTATCGACATATCAATTGAAACCACATATGTTTGCATTTTTACTTGTTTAGTAAAACCTAAATAAATTGAATACTAACTATTTCGGTATTCAACCAACTGTCTCGAACCCTGTACATATAATTTCAGTTTAATTAATTAATTTAGTTCTCTTTAACCCTTTCCAGTGCGTATATAACAATTATCTCAGGAATTTTAGTAATTTAAGCCGCATTTGTATTGCGCAAGCAACAAGGCCATTTATGTTTTATAGTTTTATAACAACATTAACTCCATATTAAGGCTGCATTATAACCAATTCAGACCGACTTTATTATATAATCATTCCCGCAAAGAATTATTTACCAGTCCAACAGGGAAGCTATGTATCAAGGAGTTAACCTCAAGCCGCGATTAAAATGATACTTACACATCTAGTATAAATATCTTTAATCAGGTAAAAGACCCGCTTATATACACCCACACACACTCTTTTCCAAAACACCACCGTTACAAATTAGCATAGCAAAACAAAGCGCCATTTTTGTGCATATTAAAAATATTAAATTTTATGGTATTTACAGTACAAAGAGAAAAGTCCCTAGCCGTAGCGAGCGACTCGCCAGCAACCCAACCGGCTGTATTGAAGGCTGCCGAACCCGGAGGCACCAGACCAGTTCAGAATTATTTTTGTATTGTTTAATTAATTATTTTTTAGTTAACATTTTGTACCATCATATTCCTACTTTTATTTTATATAACATTAATTTCGGCATTTCCAGAATTGTTTCATGTTAATTTATTTTGTAACTGCAGCATACTTATTTATAAATACATGTATCTAAGTGACATAGAAAGAAGAACACCCAGTAATAATCAATTTATTTGGTATACAAGAGTATTCGAATTAGAATAGTAAAGGTCAAAATTTGATAAAAATTAAACTGTTAACTTTTTCAAAAAAACTTAATAATGTGTTGCGCCACCACGATGTCTTATGCACTCATTAACACGTCTGGGCAGACTTCTAATAAGATGATCGATTTCCTCCTGAATTATCTCATGCCAAGCTATCTATAACTCATGCTTCAGAGCCACTAGAGTTTGTGGGGGGTGGGGTAAATTGAGTAATCTTCTTTCCATAATATCTCAGATGTGCTCGATGGGTGAAAGATCGGGAGATCTCGGTGGCCAAGGCAACAAAGCAACTTGGTTGGCCTTAAAATTAGCCAAAGAAGCCCTAGCAACATGAGGTCCTGCGTTGTTTTGTTGGAATGTGCTGTTGGGGATGGTCTGAACATAACGTATAATATGGGGTTCTACAATTCCCTGGATGTAGCGTGCAGCGGTCATGTTACCTCCAATAAAGACCAAAGGTGGCCTACTTCCAATAGCAATAACCCCCCATACCGTAACTCCAACTGTGTGGTGCACATGCGTTCCCATAGAAAATTGGGGATCTTGTCTTTCACCACGCCGTCTTTTCACCCTTGCACGACCCTCATACATACCCAAAAAAATCTGGACTCATCACTGATCCATTATTGGTCCCAATTTGGTCGTTCTCTACACCACGCTAGACGATCACGTCGGTGTCCAGGAGTCAGTGGTAGCACAAAATGGGGACGGTATGACAAGAGTCCAAAGGATCTTATCCGGCGACAAACAGTTCGCATCCCAATTGCCCTTCCATGTTCTGCAAACCACTGGTCCGCAATCGCCCGTGTAGACGAGAAGCGGTCCCATGGAGCCAATACTCTAAGACGGCGATCTTCGCCTTCTGTGGTTTTTCAAGAATGTCCTGTACCTCTCGCTCTTCGTGTACCGCCCTCTTGGTTCCATGCCCGAACACAGGCTGCCACAGTGTTTAAACTCCGTTGCGTTCTAACGGCTATGTCTATCATAGACAAACCAGCATCTCGCGATCCCCATCAAACTCGCTTAACTGCCGAAAATTTTGGCGTCTTCGCACCCGAGGCATCGTGATTCAATTAAAGAAGCTTTTTTTAATGTGTTTTGCACGTCTTAAATGGCAACTGTAGTTGCAAATGATTTGAAGGCTACGTGATCGTAAATGTATTTGAAAGAGGTTACCCCAAAAACCGCTATAGTAATATGGCTACAAAATTAATAGTTTTTTATCTTAACATAAACAAACATATTCCCAAAATTGTTTTACAAAATATTCATTATTGCTGGGTGGTCTTCTTTCTATGTCAGTATATAGAACCTTTTTAGCATATCTTGTTAAGAGTTATAAGATACACCCCCAGCTCACTGTAGCTAGCTATAGGCAAGTAATAACAAAAACCACCTTAGAGTGGAGTTAAATAAGGTAATACTCAACCAGCCAGGGGCATTACAAACTATTCTTTTAACAAATTTAAACGATTTCATTATAATCGTCTCCTGCAAAATTATAAAGGCCTTTATTATTATTATTAAAACTAACTAAACCAAAACATCAAATGAATTATCAATTTATCATGTCTTCTTTTGTACTCGTTTTCATAGTAATGCATCATGCATCAAATTTTGTAAGCATTGCGGGCATAACTGGTTATTATGGTTCTACGGCGCAGACCTAGCCCTCGGGCTAGCGCGATCAGGCACGAAATAGCACCTCGGACCATAAAAACCTCATTATGCCCATAATTGATAAATAACTATTATGCATAGAAGAAAATGTTTACTATTTCATAATTTTAAACGTTAAGAAGGGGAAATTATTTTAAAAGCTTACATCACTTTTTACAAGCTTTAGTCATTTTAGTGAATGTCAAACATAAAAGATCAGATTTAATTTTAGTTTTTAATTGACTGTAAATATTTTAATTAAGATTTAATCAATTTTTCTTAGCACCTATCTTAATTTTACGCTTTCCAACTTGTAATATTTCAATAAAAATATATCGTTTTTACACTGATAAAACGCTTCATTGCTGTCGTTCAAACAACCATTTTCTGAACGTATGTTTTGAAACCTGATACGTAACAATTTCAGTAAATATGGCCTCATTAGCACAGTTATGCATTGAAAGAACAAACAAATATTTTGTGAAAAAATGAGAATATTTTACACCCATCACTTTGTTTCTCAGTTCCACAAAATCATTGACTACACAAGAACCAACAATTATTCAAAGATACTGAGAAAAGCTACGTTGTTGAAGGCATTATTCACCTATTTTCAAATGAAATCAAGGCACTTATATTTACTGTTTAAATTATAATTCTTAATGTTTTCAGTAAATCAATCAACCTTTTGTCTATTTTATTTTTTATGAAACACTTAAAGTAAAATAGGAATGAAAAACGAGAAGTGCAATCTTTCTGGAGAAGTACTCATAGAAGCACCATAAAATGCGTTATCCTGATTATTATGCTGAGATCTTATGCAAGATATAAAGACTTAAATAAACGAAGATTTGCAATAAAATGTAAAGCCAATAATGTAGTAAAGTTGTGACAGTTTTTAAATGCCACTCTTGATATTTCCTTAGAAAATATAGCGAAAAGTGTTATAAACTGTTTTCAATGAAAGCTTCTTTTATACCATACAATACTTTCATAAATTCAAATGAAATTCTTTTATAAGGCATAAAAAACTAAATTTCTTTTAAACTTCTTTAAATATATTTCAGAGATACTACATTTTCATTTTTTTAACTGGAGAATTGCGTTTAAAGAAGGAGATTAAGGAGTTAAATTCGAAATACTAGATTAAGTGAAAGAAAATGCTTTATTATGTCATAAATTGTTTAGTAGTATTGGAATAATCAAGAAAAAATTCATTATTATACAATTAATGCTAGTAAATAGGGGAAGTAAGTGCATTAAAGGGCTATTTTTGTTACAAAATTTTATGTTCGCCGTTTTATAGTGTTTGTTAAAGGCAGACCACTAGTGCCTGGATCTCTAAGGTCTATGCTTTTTATGAGCGTTTTTCCAAATTTATAACTGATTTAAGACTTCAATCCATTTGAATCATATTTTGTTGCCATTCCACCCCTATTAAGGTTTATATCCTTTTTAACGCTTATCTTACAATTTATAATTTATACAATAGGAAAAGTTAAGAATGTGTTACAAACAGAATGTGCTGCAAACAGAATGTGTTACAAACATATTCTTATAGTCACACGGTTAAGTTTAATATGTCCAATTGTTAGAATATTTTGGCATACGATTAATTTGTCAATTATGTGTGTGTGTATGTGTGTGCGTGCGTGCGTGCGTGCGTGCGTGCGTGCGTGCGTGCGTGCGTGCGCGCGTGCGTGCGTGCCTGCGTGCGTGTGTGTGTGTGTGTGTGTGTGTGTGTGTGTGTGTGTGTGTGTGTCTACTGACCGCCAGTAAGCGCTGATGTATTTTAATGACATTTTCAGAAAATGTGTATTTTATTCCTTTTAAGAAACGATGAAAATTTCAGCAAGATACAATAAAGATTAATCAAGTGATCATCGACAATGAAACAAAAACTCTTTCAGTTCGATCGATTGTGGCTTGAATATCGATGGTGCAGTTGGTTAGCGCGTTAATCTAACAAAGTACAGGTCATAGGTTCAAATCCTAGTCGAGGTGAACTTTTTATTTATGTATTTAATAAAATTTATAATAATTTTTAAGTACATATTTACCTTTGACCTTATTCGTTCATAACAACACTTATAATAAAAGCTCTTTTTTTTTATTTCACATTACTGACATAAATGTTAAGCATATTTGTAAGCTTATAAGTAAACACATTAATGTTGAAATAATGCCTCCAGTACGAACATGGTGCAAATTTCCATCAGCTAACCGAGTTTGAACGTGGCAGAATAATCGGTCTACGAGAAGCTGGATTATCAATTCGTGATGTTGCCGCTCGCGTGGGACGCAGTATCGCTAAAATTACCTTATGTTGGCGAATATGGTTAAAAAATAAAGAGCAACAATGACGTTTGCGTCCCGGACGTCCTAGACGCACCACTGATCGTGAAGATCGTGCTCTTCCGCTTGTAGCTCTTCAAGATAATTTTTCATCAATCAGGGAAATTTGCGATAAACGGAAAGGATTAACTGATCATCAAATCTCCTTACGATCGACGTATCTAAGAATTCGATCTTTTCAGCTCCGATCATACCGACCATTGCTTTATTTACTTCTAAGTGGAGAATCTCAATTTTGTTTATGGGCTCATGATGGTCGCAGATTGGTTAGAAGACGTCCTGGTAAAAGACGTAATTTGCAGTTTTCTGTACAACTATACATACTACTTTCACTAAAGGTGTGATGTTGTGAGGGGCTATCTGCCATGGAAACAGATCTTCTCTAGTAGTTATTGAGGGAATATTAAATGCAAATCGGTACATTAACAACGTTCTTGAACCAGTATTACTGTCATATCTGCAAGAAATAGAAAATTCAATTTTTAGCAAGATAATTCGCGGCCGCATACCGCAAGGGTTGCTATGGAGGTTCTAAATACTGCTAATGTTGGTATGCTTCCATGGCCTTCTCGTTCACCAGGCTTATCACCAATCGAACATTTGTGGGATATGGTATAATGGAGAATAAATGATCTACAGCCACTTCCAAACGATATAGACGCCCTTGAACAACGGATTTTAGAAACGTGGAACAGTATACCTCAGATTAGCATACATTCACTCATTTAAACTATGCCTAATCCTCTAGCTGAATGTGTGAGAAACAGAGGAGGGTCGACGCATTATTAGTGTTATCTTGCTAAAATTTTGATCGTTTATTAATAGGAATAAAACACACGTTTTCTGACAATTTCATTGCGTTTACTGAGTGTTCATTAATTTATGGCGGCTATTATACATCGTACACATAAATAAAATTACGTGAAGGTGTATTTGCCTACGAAGAAGCATATTATACGAAATGTAACTGATGTTACGCACTGACAGTTTTAAAGTGTATTTTTTTTATATTTCTTAATTACTCAATCCTGTTTCGTGTGCCTGTTTTGCTTTTCGGCATCTTGTTTGCGCCATCTTGTTTTCATTCAATTGTTTCCATGTGCCTGTTTGGCGTTCTGCCATACTGTATGTATTATAAAACTTGTATCTATATCTAAAGTCCTTAATGAAATTAATCCAAAGAAATTGGTTAGTGCAGATTTTCTCAGATTGATTTTTGTTTTGAAGGTTGTATCCGTATTTAACTGCTTTTCACAAATGCAGGTTTCAGTGCTGACTACACCCGTATCTAGGTCCTTTTGACAGAGGCATCTTGTTTCGGTACCTATGGGTCCTTTTGGTAGCAACTGATTTCAAATTAACGTAGTTAAAATCTCAAAATGTAAACTTTCACGATTATTACACATATTAGAATGCTATCTTTTTTTGGGTTTTTTAACGGTGTATTTGTATATTAATGTAATACAGTCTAAACGGTTCGATAACACTTACAGTTATCTTCGTCAGTAGTGATATCTATTAAAATTGTTTAAGATGTTGCAACAATTTTATGAAATTTAAAAATTAAAACATAAACATAAGCCTGCTATTAATATAGTAGTTTGATTAAGGCATAAAGCGAATTATGGAATATAATTTTAGTAAATAATAACTAGATCATTAAAAAATTAAGTATTGTTAAACTGTCTTGAAGATTACAAATCAGAACACCTTCTAACGGTCGAAGATGTCTTCTTGGCTATTTAACCTCAAATTATTCTTCGTATTTCGTTTCGTATAATCGCATCGTGTTTTGTAGTTATTTTCGCTTCGTAATTTATTAGTTTCCATTGCATTTGTAAACAACAGTTTTTTTTCAAAACTATTTTTATTAATATTCACTATTACGAGGTAAGTTTATAATGCAAAATGTATTTCCAAGTGATTGAATGCATTTATTTATTTTGCAGCAAATAATGAAGTCATTAAAAGGTAAATCTTTGAAAAGCCAAACTCAAGTAATGTTAATGAATATACTGCATTATTTCGAGATGGAACGCGATAACGGGGGGCCAAGTTTACCTTTAACTTCCATTATCCAGGTACGCTAATAATTTTCACTATTTAAATTTGATAGCGCGGCTTAAATTTGAAAATAACCTAGAAACATAGACGATGTTTTGGTGGTATTCAAAATTACTAACTATATGAACCAATAACGACATACGTTTTTAAAATCTTAAACCATGCTTTACTAAAAGATGAGTCATAAGACACCTCTCGCCGGCCCGACCATATACTTAGAAGTTAGTATAAAATTTGCAAAGCCCTGTAATTTTATATTTAAAAGCTATTAACATCTTGTGGCATAAATAGAAGTTAGCAACAGTTCGCACCGCCCTCTTGTAGCATAATTAGATTATAGAATACAATTTTCAACACCATTTTGCGGTATACTTAGCTCTAGATGCCCATTTCGAACTTGCAACACTATCTTGCGGTATAGTTAGAAGATACAGTTAGAAACAATACAGGGTTCTGAGCTCCATTTATGGAGACTAGGGCTAAGTGAGTCCCCCGATTTCTATCAGAGACACCTTTTCCAGGCAGATAGGGCCTCCTTATAGTATAATCAGAAGTTAGCATACGACTTTTAGAGCCAAGTTGTGTTGTAATTAGGAGTTGGCATATAGTTTGCAGCACCATCTTGCGGTATAATTAGAAATGATGATATAGTTTGTTAGACCATCTTACGGTATAACAATAAACGTGAATAAACGTAACAGTAGACGAAGCAATAGGTTAATTTAATTAATAAAATATGTATTAGTTCAAGTACTGTAAAACTTATAAATAAGCAATAAACTAACGTATCTCCAAAACAAAAAAACACAACCAACAAACCGTTGAGGGGTCGTGAACAACCCGATTTCGACCAGCTGGTGCTCCGCGTTGTCCCTATTTCTATAAGCTAAGCCATTTGGCTTGCTTACATTTACCTTTAAGGGCTCCGCTTAGGCCCCATTTCAGACACTTAGAGCTCCGTCAGAACCCTCTTTTCCAGGAACACTTCTAACACGTGGAAGCCAGTCAACATCTGCATATATCGAAAAAAGGTAACGTGTCACAGTCTGCAATAAGAAACAATCCAAATGTCCAAATCGAAAACACTAAACAAGCTATTAAGCACACAAATATATACGCCATCACTTAACCGCATACAGCATACAAACACGTGGGCAAACACAGAACACCCGATACAAAGAACCCAACAAACAGACAAATACCCAAAACAAAGGAGCAATTTGGTCTTAGCACCTTTGTGCAATCAATGTCTTAGACATGTTTCTGAATCTAGAAAATGTACTCCAGTGATACAAAATGTCTTTATTCAAACAAAAGCCTTACTTTGATTAGCGTGCACCATCGGGCGGGGAGTTGCAAGTAAGTTTACGTGGTTGGTTGTCTGTGTGTCCGTGTCCGTGTCCGTGTCCGTGTCCGTGTCCGTGTCCGTGTCCGTGTCCGTGTCCGTCTCCGTGTCCGTGTCCGTGTCCGTGTCCGTGTCCGTGTCCGTGTCGTGTCCGTGTCCGTGTCCGTGTCCGTGTCAGTGTCCGTGTCCGTGTCCGTGTCCGCGTCCGTGTCCAAGTCCGCGTCCGCGTCCGCGTCTGCGTCTGCGTCTGCGTCTGCGTCTGCGTCTGCGTCTGCGTCTGCGTCTGCGTCTGCGTCTGCGTCTGCGTCTGCGTCTGCGTCTGCGTCTACGTTTGTGTGTGTGTGTGTGTGTGTGTGTGTGTTTATGTGTGTTTTTGCATACTAACTAGCTTGTTTAGTGTCTTCCATTTTGACATATGGATTGTTACTCGTTGCAGACTTTGGTATGTTTTCTTTCTTGTTTGTTTGGGGTGAGTCGCAGTTGGTGGGAAAGGGGGACGCGGCGGGTCCTATCTGTCCACGATGATGCCTTGGCAGAGCCTCAGACTGTAAGCCAAAAAGGTGACCTACCCGCAAGATGGTGTTGAAAGTTGTATTCTGGCTTCTAATTATGCTACATGAGGGCGCTGTAAACTGTATACTAACTTCTAGTTATACACAAGGTATAATAGCTTTTAGATATAAAATAAGAGGACTTTGCAAATTGTATACAACTTCTAATTAAGGGGTATTTCAAGATGTTAATTTCATGTATGTAAGAAACGGAGAGTACCATTTTTTCAATGAATAACCCCCACCACTCGTATAGCACTCCCAATGTTTTACCTAAATGAGATAAGGGTTAGCTGTTGGGTAAACACCCTGGACTAGGTAAAGTGGTGAAGGTCGTTGAAACGTTCATCTTTGAGAGCACCGTACCCTTCATTTCTTGCCTATATGATTGAAACCATCCAAAGGGACCCTAAGTATGGATACAACCCTAAGATGTTGACTTGCCAAAAGCAGCCATTTTGATAATTACACTGGAAAAAACGTGTCATTAAAAATTTTCATTAAAGTGAAAGGTGCCGAATTCTACTGTTATACGATTATTAACAAAGGTATTCAAATCTAGATCTAAATTATTCAAGAGTTGTTTTAAATATCAATTGTAACGATAATGAAAAAAATTGTAAGAACGCTAACGAATGCTTCCGTTTTTGTTGATTAAGGGATTAAAAATTTTCTAATTCTTTAGTATATTATCGTAATTTGTTAAATAGGTTTTCGTTAACAAAGAATTAAAGTCATGTTGTAATGGAAACTTTATAGATAATTGACAACTGCAAAGCAGACCAAAGTGATCAATTATATAAAATAAAGCCATTAGTAAATATCCTAACAAAAAACTTTCTGTCGTTTGTACCAGAAGAAACTCTGTTGCCATTCAAGGGGAGGATAGGCTTCATCAAAACGAAAAGACATTGATACGGAGTAAAATTGTTCAAAGTATGCTCTGGGCTCGGATATACATATAACTTAAAAATATATGCAGGGAAAGAAGAAAGAAAACTTACTAAATCAAGGAAGAACCATCGTTATAGATAACTGGTATACACACTTACCCCAATCCTACAAAATGCTGAACATACCCGTCTCATAGCAACTGTTAGGAAGTCAAGAAAGATCCTGTTCTTGTAAGTAATAAACGCGAAATTACAGAAGGACGAGAGTTGCTCCATGGTGAACCAAGCTCGTAATCGGGAGACTAAATTAAAACCACAAGATTTGCTTTATTATCAAGGTAAGGGATCAGTGGATATATCAGACCAAGTGGGTGCATATTCGAATTCTAGGAAAAGCATCAAATGGTTTCAAAAGGTAGGGGATTTGAACCGTTGTTGATGACATTGATTTTAAATGCTAATATGCCGTACAAGGTTTAACTGGTAGCAATACAACGGTAACAGATTTCAAAAAACAGGTGGTGAAATGCCTGGTTGGTGTAAAAGAATCTGTAGAAGCGGCGTTCCAGACAAAAATTCCAAAATCAATCACGTGGTTAAAAAAGTAACAAGCATGAAAAGAGGAAGATCTATGCGTGGGTGAAAATGTGTTGTGAAGAAAACAAGAAAGGTGAATAGCTATTGCAGCAGTTTTAAAACAATGCCGTTGTTATGTACACCCTGCTTCAATGAAGTGTGATAAATAAACAGGGGCCACAAGGCATGCCTTTCAAGAATTCAATAAAACATTGTTAGATCATATAGCTTACAGGCCTTACTGATCCATTCCCACAGGCTATTACAGCTAAACACCTACCAACGGGCTGATGAACATCGATAAGATAGAGTTGCTGTCATGCAAGCTTATCATGCCTGATAGCAGTAAAATTATAACTCGGTGTTACGTACTTCGTAGTCTACCATTTCGTTAATATATGTTTGTTACTTCCATTCTAAGTAACCGGCTTTCAGTTAACATACGTGTTACTTAAAGTATATTTTTCTCTTGAGAAGTACCCAGTTTACATTTATTTTACTATGAAATATCTTAATAGTGGTGGTTAAAGATGGCGTGATAAAGTGGTTGTATTAATGATTAGTTTAGTTGTCAGTTGCGTATCAGATTGGATAGCGTAAAAGCCGGTTGCGCAGATTGCAAATTAACTCGACAGTTGAATATCTTGCACGGACCTTTTGTTGTGTAATTAGTGTACCCAGCTGTTTAAAATATAAACAATTGGACTTGTGTAAAATGTGTATATAAAAGATTTTCATATATATATATATATATATATATATATATATATATATAATACACTGGGTGTCCAAAGCGTCACGCGACGGAGGATTGTGGCTTCGCTTCGCTGTTGATTTTTCATTAAAATCATGTATACAATGGTTCCAATACGTGCACAACTTAAAAATATTTTAACATCTACAGAGTGATTCGTAAAAGTAGTTGAGTTTCCTTATTGTTTACAGGTTTAAGACAATTGTTCTTTTTATATGCAATCGATCGTGCTAACATTACATTCAGGAAAAAAATACATTTTCGTTAAATAACTTGGCAACGTTGCATTTTATATGTGCAAATGTATACATCGTTGAAAAGCTTATTCATTAGGCTATCCAAAAATCTAATGATATACAAGGTGTTCCATTTAAATTAAAAAAGTTGATATTCCCCCTACTTCTACGAATCACTCCGTAGGTGCTAAAATATTTTTAAGTTGTGCACGTATTGGATAAAGTTAATTTGCATACTGATAAGTGTAGAATTCCGGGCATATAATTGTTTTAATTGCCGTGATTAAAACTTTATGTTCATTGCGGGGAGCTGTGCGGAAGAAGGATGCACCTGGATGATCCAGGTGCATTAAAAATTCAATTGAACGTTAGCAGGGCTATTTTACATTATTTGGCTGTGATTTAGGAAAGAAATGATAGAGTGAAAATCTGTGCGAACTTAAGTTAATTAATGATTTGTGTTTTTATTGTGCACTTAGGGGAATTGATTATGGGATATTACATAGCCAAGAGATGCCTTTAAAGGGCTACCTTACATTTTTCCATACCATAAGTGAGGGGAAAGCCGGAACTAGTAATATCGTTTCAGAGTTTAGAAGCTATGGGTTGCCTCCATTTGGTACAAGTGGAGATTTGTACTGCATATTGATGATGTGAATGAGCGAACTGAGTATTCCTAATAAAAGTGGCCCAAGATATTATCAAAGAATATAGTTCAGAAGCACAATAGACATTGTAATACCGACAATACAAAGAAGGAACTGAAACGATTCTGCTATTCTAAGGGACTGTATATCAGAAGTAAGGGACAAGTGATTTATAAGCCTAATCCTTCTTTTTCTTTAATACGACCAACGATATCAAGAGCGTATTAGAGATAACCAACCCAGAGGTGAGAATTATATTCTAGATGTGGTCGAAATTTGGGCCTTATACAGCAGAAATAGTTGTCGCGAAGTAAGTGCTGATTAGATCTTTATAAAACACTATTTGACGAGCAGCTGCTTTGGTATCTGACGTAGGATGGTCGATCCATGATAGATTTGAAGACACAGTCATTCCCAACGTCTGAAAACTTAAGACGTGAGCCATTGATACTTACAACAGGAAATGATCAATCTTTTTTGGTGGACATAAAGTAACATTGAGTTTTATTAGCATTAAATTTAACTAGATTATTACTTCCTTGTTCGAAGATACGTTGAATGTCTTTGTTGATTGAAATTACCACTTCAGCTTTAATATTCAGATTTGAGATAGAAGGTGAAATTAACCGTGATTACGCCCGCATTAATGCTAACTTCTTTAGAAAAAGAAGCTGTCAACTAAGACACTTATTCATCTTTTGTCAAGGAGCCTAGAAACCAAATTGGTGAGCGCATGATTTAATCCAAACGAGGTGAGTTTTGCAAACAAACACTTATGCCAAACTTGGTCAAATACTTTTGAGATATCTAAAGTGACTACAACTGTTGTGCATTATTCTAATGTATTATTCGAAACTTGAGTCACATTTAAGCAGATCACCTATTGAACGACTCTGCCTAAACCATAATGGTGATCACTAAGGAGTGTGTTAGTTTCAAGGAAAGAAATCAGTTGCTGATTGATAGCTTTTTTCTTAATTTTAGACAAAATGGAAGTGATGGCAATTGGTCGGTAGTTGGAGGGATCGGTCTTATCGCCTTTTTTTGGGATTAGGTTGAACATTTGTTAACTTCCATAATGAAGAAAATTTCCCAGAAGACATATATCGAATAGAGTTTATATAGGTCTGGTGCCACTACTGGGGTATATTTCTTTAAGAGAATAGCTGGATGACCGTCTGCGCCAGTCGCCTCATTGGGATCAAGCCTAAGGATAATCGATGCTAAGAGTTTGTACCGAAAATCAATTGGTTGAAGATGTACCAATGTTTTTATTGATGGCTTTAGCTAGAAATCATAATTTACAACTGCTCAAAGGGTAGTTCGCATTTTCGTTGTTTAAAAACTTTTTAGCTTTAGTGTTAGCACTTTTCAGGTATTTTGTGATTTTTTACTTGATTATTTGTTTCTTTCATTATGTATTTATATTTACGTTTTAAAATTGATGGAATTTGTTTTTACGTGTCTGTTCTTGTGTTGCTTGAATTAATTAAAAAAATTAAGGTACAAGATTATTTAGCATTGGGTTTTGAACTTGCAAGCTTCAACCAATTAGTTTAAATATTGAAATGTAAGTAAGAAAGCTTACGTATCACTTTCTATCGGAAATGGATGATTTTAAATTGTTTGTTCATAATAATTATTTATTTTCCAATTGTAATATAGTAACTTTGATTATCTTTTTGTTTTTGTTCACCTGCAATTTTCGAAATTGTAAAGCATTTCAGTGACGACGTCTCTTTTATTGCTTATGATTTTGACAAACGTTTTTAGCATTGCTTATTTGATTATGTTTAAGCTATTCTTTCGTTAAAGGTTAAAATTTTCGAATATAGAATTTCTTTGGTTAAGTTAACGTCAAGTAATGTAAAATTTAAGGAATTAAGTCTGTTGAGCTTTACAATTGGTCTCACGGGACGTTTACGTTATTTCTTTTATTGCGTGCGATTATTTTGACGCCTTTATAAATAGCATCAGTCCAGGAGCACAATTGCTGATTGGTCTGATTTTGTTTGCTTTTAGGCATTGCTGCGTTTATTAGTGTGCTAGTTAATCCCAGATTTTTGATTTTAAACATACTGAGACCGTTTAATTTGTGACTTTCCCTGACCTGATTTATGACATTCTATTCACCCTCCACGCAAACAGAGTCCACCCCGCTCCCTTTCACTGAGCTATCAGCATCCTTTATCTGTTACTCAAATCGTACTGAGATTTTCACCCGTAACATAACATAGTAATAGAGTCCGAAAACTTAGGATCTGAGCCATTCATACTTACAGCAGAAAATGATTGATCATTTTTAGCGGACACCAGACAACACTGAGTTTTGTTAACGTTAAATTTAACAAGATTATTACTACTCCATTCAAGGATACGTTGAGTGTCTACTGATCGAAATGGATATTTCAGCTTCAATGTCTGATTTGAGATAAAGAGTGGATAGAATTATGAGTAGTTTGAGATTAGCTACAATACTGGGTGCTATGGTCTGCAAAGCAATGGATTGGATTAGTCGTTGAAGAAATTAGATTATTTATGTACAACGGAAATCGTGTTAGAGAGATCACTGATTAACGCGGGCGTTAATTCCAACTTCAATTAAAAGAAAGCCGTAAACTACGCCATGTGTTCGTCTATTATCAATTGAAAACCCAATTGATGAGCATATCAGTTAACCCAAACTAGGCGAGTTTAGAAAGTAAACATTTATGCCAAACTTGGTCTAATGCTTTGAGATATCTGACTACAACTGTTTAACCGGATCATTCTAGTGTATTGTTCCAAACTTGGGTAACATACGAAAGAAAAGCACATGTTGAACGATTCTCCCTAAAACCATACTGGTGGTCCCAAAGGAGTTTGTTATATTCAAGGAAAAAAAGTAGTTGCAGATTATTTGCTTTGCTTGACAAAGGCACATATTTGAATATCTTTTTTGAATTAGTTGATTACTGTAATTACTTTCCTAGTAATTGTATATAAATAGTTGAACTTCTATGTGTCCATTGGTTTGGTACGTGTACATTATTAGAATTTACTTAAACTTCCTTTCTACAATATGTATTTACGTACTACTGTTCCATAATCACTTATACCTGTTTACACCTTATTTTTTAATTTTAAACAATACGTTTCCTTGATTCTGTTTATTGCGTATCGCTCAGCAGTGTTCTGACAAACAGTCTATAGTAGAGAGTGTTAAGTTTTGAGACTACATTGGCAAAAATGATCATGAAAAACTGTTTTGCTTGTAAATTTCTCTTTTATTTGAAAAGTAGAAACTCTTGTGTCAGAATTCGTTTTTGCCTAATTTAATATCTTTCTACTTTAGAGATGTCCGTAGGTACGTGCACACGCGTGTGTGTGCGTGTGAACGTGAGAATAAGGGGGGGTCGTGAGCGTGCGTGGATACGTGCTGCATGTGCGTGTGTGTCTGTGTGTGTTGTGCGTGTGTGTGTGTGTTGTGTGTGTGTCTGTGTGTGTGTGTGTGTGTGTGTGTGTGTGTGTGTGTGTCGTACGTGCGTATGTGCGAGCGTGAGTGCATGCGTGCGAGCGAGCGTGTGTACGCCTGCATGTGTGCGCATGAGTGCGTGTGTGCGTGTGTGTGTGTGTGTGTGTGTGTGGTTGCGTGCGTACGTGCCTGCGCTGTTGTGTGTGTAGTTGTATATGTGTGTGTGTGTGTGTGTGTGTATGTGTGGCGGGAGCGCGCGCGCGTGTGTGTGTGAGGATGTATACTAGTATCCGCGGTAACTCCAGAACAATAAGGCATACGTACCTGAAAAGTCGTATTCCAGCTGCTGAGGGGGGCAGTTTTTGGACAATAATTGACGGTATCAATCGGATTAACGATTTCCCTCTTATTATACCGTTGAGGTGATTGATATACTACATTAATTATTTTAGTTGTTTTAGATTACGTTAAACTTCAATTTAAACCTAATGCCGTGGGATGCGTATCCAATATCTGAAAAGCCGTGTATCTGTATGCATTGTATAACTCAGTCTGTAGATCACATATCAGCTTCTGATTTTCGTTATATATTACCTTATGAACCCTAGCTATTCAGAGTACAACGACTTTTCTATAATTAGGAAATGGTAGCAGTCAAATATAATAATGGTACCTAAAATACATAATTACGAGCATCAAATTTTGTGGGGGCGATAAGATAGGACATCTCGATGACCAAGAACCTAATACCGTAGTCCATGAATACTGATCAACATTGCAGCCGAATGTTGCCCAAAAGGAACTAAATGACCCGTAAGTGTCGGTTAAAGTTTGGGTTAAATTTAGCCCTAAAATGTATGTTGATACACCATTTTCGTTGGGGTCGCGATAAAGTGGATTTTCTCAACGACATTTAAGCAGATATTGCTCAAAATCTTTAGTTATAGTCCAATTTCATTCAAGTCTAGAGTAAAACGGATTGCCTCTGTGATGAAAAACCAAATTAGGTGAGTATTTGTGAGAATTTGGGCTGAATTTTGCACAAAATCTATCTGTATGGACTAATATCGTTCAGTACACAGTGAAATGGATTCTCTCCATGAGTAAGAGCTAAATTCTGTGGTCCATGAGCGTTGACCAGAATTTAGTTCGAATTCTATATACACCAAATTGCTGACAGCCAAATTCTGCCAGCCATGAGCGTTGATTAGCATTTATGTTAAATTATGCTCCAAATCTATGTTGATGCACCATTTTCGTTAAGGATGCGACCAACTAGATTCTGTC
>JARFJB010000417.1:1572500-1647500 GCA_036346205.1 Vesta saturnalis
ATAGTATATATATTAGAAATTTCTTTAGTTTGCCCCAGTCGACCGCTGATGATGATGATAGCTTAGTATTTAAACGCGTTCGGTGTTCTTTACACCATGATACACCATTTATATGACTAATTGCGTGTAAAGAAAATACGATTTCTTCAACGAAATTCGTAAAAAACAAAAAACCCTTTACCGCAACTAGAATATATTTCAAAACATTGAAAAGTACATCAAGTGTGATTAAGTAGCTCATATGGTATCAACAAGATACTTTGGTGGCAAATTTTTCACCCTCTATATAGTACTACGGAGCACTAGTTACGAAAGTAGTGATTAAATTAATCCACATAAGCTTTTTAGTTACAAGTCGGTTGAAAATTAGTAATGTATTGTGATCAGCCGAAACCTTTTCTCATTTCCTTTTTGATTTTCTAATTAATCAATTTTGCCAAAATTTCAAATAATCAATTTTATCCCCTCCATAATCAATACGAAAGCGTTGAGAATTTCCTACATCTGAATCCGCTCCAGTCCCACTACTTAAACATATCCAATCTATGAAATAACGCCACTACCAGAAGCCAGGAGGATTTCTTATTCGATTTCTTTCTCGAATTCTCCTGTACACCCTAGCGGGCTGTCGCTCAAATTCGCCTTCACCTGCGTGTATGTTTTTTACCACACCTACACTAACACCTGTAGAGAACGTAACGGCGGGAGATTAATTCCCGGTGTCGTTGTCTACTTACACGGTCGAACAGAAAAGCCGTCTGCCTAGATTCTGCCAGCCCCACAGTGTCTACTAGAAATGTCAACGGAACTGATTGCTCAGGTCTACTAGTAGACGCTAAGCACAAATTCACACAAAAAAACGTAAAAAAGTCCAAAAGTATTACAATTCTCTCACTTAACGTAATTACCCGTGTTGTGATCTACACCTGTTCTGTTTTGAATCCGACCCCTTCCAGATTAAGCACCAGATTAATTAAATATTCCTGTATCATGCATTGTTTAATTCCAGACTATATAAAATTTTTAGTTTATCCATCCTGCCTGTATAAAAATAGAAACATTCCAGTAAACTAGTCGTTTCTGAAAGTTTAAACAAATCGTACCCCCTTCTCTAAAGATTTTACAGTCCATTTACAGAACAAAATAAAAACAAAGTTAGGTATTGAAGTAGTATGAGAAATTAAAAATAATCAAGTTCAATAAAAGTTTCAAATATGCTAAAGACAGAAATAAATAAACATTATCAAAAAAAGTTTGAGTTAGCGTTGTTTTTGTTTACATTTCTGTTCATTTGTACCTTACTCTGGATTAAATTATTGACTGGCCATTGCCTGGATTTAACGTTACCCTACGTATATACCGGTGTTTCTTTTGTATATATATATATATATATATATATATATATATATATATATATATATATATGGCTTGGAGAGACCGCTGTTCTACCATACAGAATAGCTGATCTGCTTTGATCGAGTTTCGCCACCCCATGTTAATAAAACATTTAAACTTTTGGGGTGAGTACGCTTTCTGTAATTTATCTAACCGCCGCCTTAAGCATTCTACCTGAATTTAGAAATCCTACGACTACTACACGTTTATTTACGTGTTTGTTGTGGTCCTGTTCGCATCTGATACAAAACAACCACTGCTATATTGTGGAGTATAATTAGCATATAACGTATTGATTTAACTAAATTTAAACATTTACCAGTTTTCTCGTAGTCGAAGAACAGCTGTTTCGAATAATAATAACAATAAATACAGTGAACCACTGCTAAATATACACCTTAATAAGTAAACAAAGAATTAAAGATCTGTTTTACATTTCATTCCCAACAGGAAATAATGTGCGAATGCTTTCTTATTAATTATCTTCATGTAAATAATCTGCCTAGATTAACCAAACGTTAACTTTTCATTAACAATCAGCGAATGGATGTCTTTTAATTTGTGGCGTAGAGATGTGTCTTGTACAGTATGGCAACATATAAATATTTTGTTTGTCAAAATTTATATGTGTTTTAATATGTAAATGGTGTGCAAGTAACGTTTGTAGCCACTGTCAAAATTTACGTTGACCCTGTATCGTGCTAATATATTTAGCTTGCTAATCGATCCTCACGTTTATATAATGATCTCTCTATTGCCTAATTTTCTATAACCTTCGGATACGTCGTAGTTCTAAATATTTCAGTGTAACAAAATTTACGTTTGGGGTACCTTAAGAAGACTCACCTTTTGTAGTTTTTTTGTCATATTTTACTATTTTTGGATGCTTAAACAGTTTTCCGTTCAAAGGTAGAATTTTGTTTTTGTATCTGATTTTTTGTATTTAACTTTTATGTCAGTGTGGATGAATTTTTTTTCAATATTTATATGTTTGGATGTCGTATTGTAGAATTTCGATAAATGTAGTTTTACGTAAATTATATTTTAAATTTTATGTTTTTATGACGTTTCGTTTTGACAATTACATTGGTTATCATAAAGAGTTATATATAATACGCGTGTTTTCGCCATTGAAATTTATTTTATTATCGTGCTTATGTCGCAAGTTTGCCATGCATTGAATAATTCTTGGTATCTTGCATCCCACCAGTTATTTAGAGTTGTTATGAGGAGCGTATAAAGGGTTATTGGAGTCATCGAGTTTCTTATTGAAAAACAGAGTGTTTGAATCTCAATTCTAGGCATCAAGATTGTCTTTTCCTGTGACCTTTAAAAGATGACGTGATTTTAGTGAGTAAGAGGTTTTGTGTTTCAATTAGTTAGCAAGGGTTAAACTGTGACGAGTCGGCCGCGTAATGTAGTTATCAGACGCACAACGTTTACCTACGTTCTAGCCGGGTTATTTGAAGCTATCGTGAGGTAATTAGGCCGTTCACCTTGTGTGGATTATTGGAAGGGTTCATCCATCCCGAGAAAAACTTTGTGATGTTGTTCGTCGGTTAGTAGTAACATTTTCGTTTCCATTGAAAATGAATAGTGTTTATTTAGTACTTTCCTAAATTTTGCAGGAAAATCGCGCTTAAGCGGATTGTGCTATTCTATTGTTGTGGTAAATTTGCTTTACATTGGGAAAGTGCGTCACAATGCTCCCACAGCTTGTTCAGTACATTCAGTAAATATATCGCTACAATAAATTTTGCGTATAAAAGACAAATAGCGTTGAGTAAATAAATTAATGTTTGTGTAGATAAATTCGGGTGAAGCAGTTATTAAGTCACGTGGTTTGGCTTAAATAGCTTTGGGCTATTAAAATATGCGAATATAAGTTAAAAAAGTCGGTTAGTTGAAGTTGATAGAAAAGTTGCCGAATGTTGCGGGGCCGTGTCGGTAGAAAGAGATTGAAGGTTCATTGGTATGAAAGTTATGTGCGAATCAAGGTAATTACTTTTCTGTGTTAATTTTTGATAATCTTAATATAGTTGTATTTCTGTACTAAGCGGATGAACACGCTTTCTTTTCTTATTTTCTTTTACTGTATACTAATATTTACATCTCGAAAATTTGTGAATTCATGTTTTCTACGTTATAATTAGATCGATAAGGCGGTAATTAAAATTAAGGTATAAAGTTAGATGATCTGGGGAATTCTAAGCCTTGCAAATTTCATCCCAACGTTTACATTTAGTATTTAAAATTTACGTAAAGAAGGTTCTTCCGGAAGTAAATTTATTTGTTTGTGATCTTATAACACTCGTACACATACTCTGATTGTTATTGCTGTTATCATTATATGTATGTAAGGGTGCAGTTTCATGATGCGGCGTTTGACGTTTCTTGAACGGTTAGGAGTAATAAAAAATATTACCAAAGTAATAGCTCAACTGTTTATTCACTCGCGAATTGGGTCGCCGTCATTGGTTCTCTGTGCAAGTCATAACACCGCACCGTTCAAAAGTTTGAACGTGAGTTGGCTATAAGACAATAAGCTACCAAGAAGACAAAGAAGAACGCGAAGTGATGAGAATATCGCAGCAGCAGCGGCTAGTGTTGACAATAAGCCAGATTTGTCAATTTTATAGGATCACAACTCCGGGTTTCTCAGACGTCAAATTTTGCTTAAGCACTTGGGCTTATGTCCTTATAAACTCGTATTGAGTCAAGAACTTATGCCAGATTGCCTCTGGAGTTTGTTCATTTTGGCCAAAAAAATCATCTTCTGAGACAAAGCACATTTTTGGTTAAGTTGTAAAGATCCAGCCTGACTTTACTAAAATTTTGTCAATTAATTATATGTTAATTATCCTGAAGTAATCCAGTTACCTAAAGTGCCATAATATGCAAAAAAATTGCAAAAAATGGCGCGATATTGCACCACAAATAACTATTTTAATCCCCTCCGACGTAGATTTCAAAAAAAAACATCGGTTGTTGTTACGTCAGATAACCCTCAGCCAATCGCAAACGAAATCCCTGTCAAACAGAGGTTGTATCAGCCCTCGCGCATTCTCTTTAAAAACCTCGACGCGATACCGAAAAGAGAGATACCGATCTGGTTCGCGCGCACTTAGCCTGAACCGTCGTGTACCCGCCTGACGATCACTGCTTACAATTATCCTGACACCGTCGCGCTACTAAGTCGCCCCACCACCAGCTCCTGGTGATTACCTACCTGCCGCCGTGTTTTTAGTTTGAAAGTACGTGTAGCAACACATTATACCAGACATCCAGATAGACAACGGACTGTAAAGACCGAAAGCTATCTTACATTTCCAGTACACACATTCGACAGGCTGTAAAACCTGACGACCTCTTCCCCACACATACACCTATACTTGAAGTTGCTGCGACAGGCTGTAGAGCCTGAAATCACCTTTCACATATACCTACACCTTGTCGAACGGTGGAGACGCTTTGGATTCATCTTTTGCTTACTCATGTGATAACAAGGGTCCTCTCTCTATTTCTATCACACCCCGGAGAACCCAGTCCAATACCTACACCTACAGATACTCACAGATGCGATCGTTTACCTGAGAAGCCGCTCCCGCGACATGCGCCAGAAGCGCTTATTAAATCGCATCTGCCGCTGTGACAACAACCCCGACGGGCGAGAGTTTGTGTAGAACGATTAGACTTAGCTTTTACTAAGCACGAGAATAAGTAAATACCTAATAAACCGTTAGTCCAGTTGAAACAATTTGCGTAATTGTTTAAACTTATGAATTTACCCGGTTAGATCGCATGTAAGTAGATCCTCAAGTTAGTAAATATAAAACGTGTTCAAATTACAAAACAGTTTACTTTTACTTTCCGCAATTATTAAAACTAATTGGTGTACGAATAGGTAAACTTTTGGATTAACAGCTAGACGTGTAAGGTATTCAATATAGGAAATAATAACAACGCGTGAAGGTTTGGTTAAATTGAACGAAACATTTGATATTAAATCCAAACTAGTCTGCGTAATCTTCCTGCCTTGAACTTAGAAAAATTAAGACGTGTTTAAATTAAGAAACGCCGTGCATTCACTTTAACATAAAACCCTTTCGTATCCTAGAAATAAAAGTATCTTTTAACCGAATAAAATAAATACGCTACTAAGTAATTAATTCTAATTGTTGAGAGTATTAATAACTAATAGGGGTAAATAAACTAATCCCGCAAGTCTAATTGGTAGATAAAACGCGTACAATAAATCCTGTTGAGTAATATATTCAAAACAACGTGTACCTTGCTACTAAACACCGAAGTCATATCATATGAATACGACCTGTGCGGTGACGCTAGTAATATCGATTTTCTTCCGTGACCTTCATGTGAACCCACGCCGGTCGTTGCCTTAATACTTTATGTAAGAACGGTAACGTGTTCTAAGGGCGCCCTATTTCCAGCTTCCGTTAGTTAGGACCGTAATAGAATTTTCCTAAATAACTTTAAAGGGTATGTTTTCGTCCTGATTCGTTCGTAATCCGGCTACAGTCAAATAACCTTAACTTATAGGTCCACAGAAACGTACCAAGATGCAGTGACATGGACTTAGCCGTCCAAGAAGCCACGCCGCCGGAGTCCCAGTATATATTTTAATTTATGTATCGTTTAGGCTAAGTTGAGATATTTTTTAGTTATTAGTTATTTAGTTTTGTATCTGGTATAGGACAATATACGTTTGAACCATTTTACTCTAGTTATTCAGTGTTAAGCCTCAATACTCCGTATTTACGAAGCGCCCCGTCTTGTTAAGATAGGCACGATTGAGCTAGACCGAGGCACATTAAAACAAACAATTTTAATTATCATGAGCGAAAGCAGCTTACAAAGTGACTTTGTTAATAAGGAAAGTTGCCGATATTGGTGCGAAAACAACCCACAAGTGTTGTATGAAATGACGTTGCATTCTGAAAAACTCAGTGTTGGTTCGGTTAATGGCAAGGCGACATAATCGGACCTTGTTTCTTCCGAAATGAAGATGGAACGAACACAACCGTCAATGGCGACCGCTACAGGACCATGTTGTGCTCAAAAGAAGTTTAGGCAGTATTTAAAACTAAAATAGAGCACTTTGTTGCCAAAAACATTAATAGATAGATTGAGATGCAAGACGACATTTGGGTAGGGTCAATTCATGGTTGTTTTTTTAACTTTGAATTTAAATTATCAACTTTTCATAACCATTAAAAGTTTTCGCGTGTGTGCGAAATACCGTTTTTCAGAACTAGACACCATAATTACTGATTAGCATACTATCCAACTTTGCCAAAATATTTGAAAGTTTTTGTGCACTCGTATTGTCCAAATAGTCCGTGCCCACCTTTCTTCTGCTCAACATCTAATTACTGAACGTAGATCTACCATCACAAATCCTGCCTATTTTATCCAATCTACTAGTGAACCTCTTACTTGTAACAAAAAAGTTGACAAAGCTGACCACCAAATTCTAACTAGTAAATTGCATTACATAGGTTTCTGTAATTCATTAATAAATTAGCTTATATCCTATTTAAAGGACAGGTATCAATTTTGTAATGCTCCCCTACTTTTGGGTGCTATACTTATATTGCGCCCTTCTGGTTTGGTAACCCAACGCGGTTTTATTTTGCCTCGGCTTTGCTCAATCGGGTTTATTTTATAAACGGGGTGTGGTTCGTAGTAAGTACTGGATGGGCTTAACACTGTAACCTTAAGTAAAATCCGTAAAGCATTTTTAACACGTATATTAAACAAATATTTACCATAAATAAAATAAACGGTAACTATAAAATATGTATGTGAGAACTCCCTGGTCCGGGTCCTGGCGTCACTGGGTGCGAAGTCCCTTCTGTGAATCTGTGAACAAAAGATAGTCTTTTTAATCTATTCCTTACCTAAGAGGCAAAGTTTAGGTTACGGTCCTGCATGTACAGTAGCGCGAGCGTTATCCTTGATACAGTGGTTGATCGGAGCGCCAGCGCAATGAACTCGAATCGTTGAGAAAATCGATATCGTGCTTATATGTTAGTAACTCTGGAGCGTTGAAGCAAGGATGTCCTACTCCTCGGGAAATAATACACGCGAATGCGCGTCTGCAAACGCGAGATCTCGGGACGGTCTTTCTCTACTTATGACCGGTTTAATGTAGGCAATTAGATTATTTATCTAACTAAATTAATTACCGATCTCTATACTAAGTTTGGTTATTTATAATTAATCAAGGGATCAAAACTACTTAATATTAAAACTACTCTAATCGGTTTACGTAAAGATAGAAAAATCTACGTACTCTCTAATTTATTTACAAACGTTCGTGCACCAGGTATTTACGATGGTTATATTGACTACAAATTTATCTACAAATTTATACAACAGGTTATGGAGGTACTCTTCTGCGATTCAAGACACCGTGTACGGTTATTGTGTTTTGTCTGTAGGTAGTGTATGAGTTTCGAGCGGGATTTCAGTAATGCGCAGAAGACGTAGGCGATGGCCTGTCTTTACTGGATATACTAAGAGAAAGGTCGTAGGTCTTTACAGCCCTGTAACAACCCTTCACCCTCAGGTACTTTGTAAGATACGTCGGGGGCTACCCCTGCGTTCCTCTAGGTGTACTTTGTGGTGGCGAGTGACGATGGGATCTACCCTTCGTGCTACTCTAGGTGTACTTTGTGGTGGCGAGTGACGATGGGATCTACCCTTCGTGCTACTCTAGGTGTACTTTGCGGTGGCGAGTGACGATGGGATCTACCCTTCGTGCTACTCTAGGTGTTAGTGTACTTGGTATTGGCGAGTTCCGTCGGGGGCTACCCCTGCGTTACTCTAGGTGTATGTGGTATAACTCCTGGAGCTCAGCCCGCAATTATTTACGGTCTGTAGTGTTTGAGTGTAAGTTGTGAGATTGTATAACTTTACAACTTACGTGTCTATCAATAGCAGTACAGAATTGAACTTTAGGTTGCCCGGTGCGAGGTGGTGTGCGTTCTCGCCCGATCGCGAAGGACTCTTCGTCGGTGAACAACAGGTCGGTGCTTACACTAAGCAAACGGTGCGGCTGCGGCTACTGGTTTCTGGAACGGCTTGACTTGAATCTACTGAGATTCATCTCTCCTATATTATGCGCGTCGCGAGTTTATAAAGGTGCATCTGTGGGCGGTTTCGCGGCTACCGTGCGGGGGGTGCCGTTATGCGATTGGTTAAAATCGTTCTGACGTGCAGAAACTTACGGTTTCTTAGGAATACACGTCAGCGGTGATGAATAAATTATTTGTTGTGCAATATCGCGTAAACTTATGAAATCTTACATACAGGATGGTCCGCACCTAATTTATTCTAAAACACATACGTACAGGACGCTGGTTCTTTACATACCACCCTTTCCTCTTCTTGCGGAAGATCCGTCCGCTTCACTTTTACCCTCATGCCATCAGGCATGATGATACTAACGCGACGGCGATTGCGTCGCTGGCGGCGATTAAGGCATTCCGGGGGCGGCATAAGGCGGGCCGGTTCGGGTACCTCCTGGATGTGCAGATCCTTCATTCTTCCGGTAACCTCGGTTGTCCGGCGCAAATGTTCCGGTGTGTCCGGGGTCTTCGGTCTACCGTCGGTGTGGAGCCGGGGTGGTGACCAATAGGATTCCGTACCCATACCGGATGGTCCTGGAGACGGTGTGCGGGGCGCAGGTGGCGGAGATTGTTTAAATGGGGCTATGTTGTGGAAGATAGCATTTCTGGTTTTATCCTTTGCTTTTATATGATTTCGAATACGCGGGTTTTTAATAGCCGTTAAATTTTCAACGTTACCATTGGTCGTTGGTCTAGTCTGATCGGTGACGTCAGTCGCATTTCTCAAATCTTTTACATGCGCTTCTCCCGCGCTTTACCTACTACCGGGTTCTCGGAGCTCGACAATTACGGGCGATTTGATTTTATACACAAGGTAAGGACCGGCATACTTTTTCGCTAATTTCGCGGAAAATTCTTTCGCTTTGCTTGACAGGTAATGTGTTTTACGATATACGAGATCTCCTTTGCGGGGGCGGTAGGCTTGGTGACGCAGGTTGTAATGATACCGTTGTACTTCAAAGGTCTTTGCTAATGAATCTCTAGCAAGTTCTTGTAGATCTTTTAAATACTTCATGTGTTGCGCTTGATCAGCTGCTGTTACGGCGGTTTCTGTTGTCGGCGGTTGCTTCTGGGTTGACCATGCCCTAGGTGATTCTAATTCTCTAGTTTATATTTCCTAGCTTCGGTTGCTAATTCATCCTTCTTGAGATGGTAAATCCATCCCACTCTGGTGTCGGTATATTCAGAGTCCCTCGGTATACTCATCCTGTAACAGACAGATTAGTGTCTCTGGAAAACAAAAATATGTGATTACTGGTACTTCTGCGGTCCTTTTGGAATCTGTAAACGGAAAATTATTTAAGGTGTTCAGTGTTTTTCGAGCCCCACGTTTAGCGTCAAATTTATAATGCTCCCCTACTTTTGGGTGCTACACTTATATTGCGCCCTTCTGGTTTGGTAACCCAACGCGGTTTTATTTTGCCTCGGCTTTGCTCAATCGGGTTTATTTTATAAACGGGGTGTGGTTCGTAGTAAGTACTGGATGGGCTTAACACTGTAACCTTAAGTAAAATCCGTAAAGCATTTTTAACACGTATATTAAACAAATATTTACCATAAATAAAATAAACGGTAACTATAAAATATGTATGTGAGAACTCCCTGGTCCGGGTCCTGGCGTCACTGGGTGCGAAGTCCCTTCTGTGAATCTGTGAACAAAAGATAGTCTTTTTAATCTATTCCTTACCTAAGAGGCAAAGTTTAGGTTACGGTCCTGCATGTACAGTAGCGCGAGCGTTATCCTTGATACAGTGGTTGATCGGAGCGCCAGCGCAATGAACTCGAATCGTTGAGAAAATCGATATCGTGCTTATATGTTAGTAACTCTGGAGCGTTGAAGCAAGGATGTCCTACTCCTCGGGAAATAATACACGCGAATGCGCGTCTGCAAACGCGAGATCTCGGGACGGTCTTTCTCTACTTATGACCGGTTTAATGTAGGCAATTAGATTATTTATCAAACTAAATTAATTACCGATCTCTATACTAAGTTTGGTTATTTATAATTAATCAAGGGATCAAAACTACTTAATATTGAAACTACTCTAATCGGTTTACGTAAAGATAGAAAAATCTACGTACTCTCTAATTTATTTACAAACGTTCGTGCAGCAGGTATTTACGATGGTTATATTGACTACAAATTTATCTACAAATTTATACAACAGGTTATGGAGGTACTCTTCTGCGATTCAAGACACCGTGTACGGTTATTGTGTTTTGTCTGTAGGTAGTGTATGAGTTTCGAGCGGGATTTCAGTAATGCGCAGAAGTCGTAGGCGATGGCCTGTCTTTACTGGATATACTAAGAGAAAGGTCGTAGGTCTTTACAGCCCTGTAACAACCCTTCACCCTCAGGTACTTTGTAAGATACGTCGGGGGCTACCCCTGCGTTCCTGTAGGTGTACTTTGTGGTGGCGAGTGACGATGGGATCTACCCTTCGTGCTACTCTAGGTGTACTTTGTGGTGGCGAGTGACGATGGGATCTACCCTTCGTGCTACTCTAGGTGTACTTTGCGGTGGCGAGTGACGATGGGATCTACCCTTCGTGCTACTCTAGGTGTTAGTGTACTTGGTATTGGCGAGTTCCGTCGGGGGCTACCCCTGCGTTACTCTAGGTGTATGTGGTATAACTCCTGGAGCTCAGCCCGCAATTATTTACGGTCTGTAGTGTTTGAGTGTAAGTTGTGAGATTGTATAACTTTACAACTTACGTGTCTATCAATAGCAGTACAGAATTGAACTTTAGGTTGCCCGGTGCGAGGTGGTGTGCGTTCTCGCCCGATCGCGAAGGACTCTTCGTCGGTGAACAACAGGTCGGTGCTTACACTAAGCAAACGGTGCGGCTGCGGCTACTGGTTTCTGGAACGGCTTGACTTGAATCTACTGAGATTCATCTCCCCTATATTATGCGCATCGCGAGTTTATAAAGGTGCATCTGTGGGCGGTTTCGCGGCTACCGTGCGGGGGATGCCGTTATGCGATTGGTTAAAATCGTTCTGACGTGCAGAAACTTACGGTTTCTTAGGAATACACGTCAGCGGTGATGAATAAATTATTTGTTGTGCAATATCGCGTAAACTTATGAAATCTTACATACAGGATGGTCCGCACCTAATTTATTCTAAAACACATACGTACAGGACGCTGGTTCTTTACAATTTGTACAATATAACAATTTCAAATCTGTTCTACCTTTAGTAACGTCAGGAACTTCGCAAGGGCCCAGTTTAGGATCGTTGTTATTTATGTTGTTAATTAAGCATCTTCCACTGTTTATCAATTGTAATAAACTAATAATTGCAAATGAGCTTAAAATTTTTTCAGTGATTGAATGTGTAGAATGAATATGACAAACTAAATGCGTTTTTAGGGAAACATGTGTTCTGCAACGTATTGTCTTAACGCTCTTACGTTTTTAAAGCACTTAAGCGATAGTATCGAATTTTAAATTATTAAAAAATAAGCCTTTGAATTATGAGGAATACGATGGAACTTTCAAAATTAAATGATTAAATGTTCTTTCATGATGCAATTTCACATTAGTTAATTAAATTTGTTGTTAAAATTCAGGCCTTCTATTCTAAATGGAGTGAAACCCCATCATGTAATGTCCCGGTGAGACCTCACCTCAATTTAGGTTTGGTATACACCATCCAAGCCACCAACCGTTGTACGTCATAGCTTAAAACTTACTAAATCAATGACGTGGTAATCAGCGTTGTCATGTGTACGTCAAAAAAAAATAAAAAACTAAAAGAAAAATGTGAAAAAAAAACTTAAATAAGCTAAACATGTGTCACACTGATTGCTTATACATATTTTTAGGTTAGGCAACAAATAGGTTTAGTGCGTACCGGTGAATTTAACAAAGTAAACAAAATTTGACGGGACAAAATCGAGATATTTTTTGAGTTTATATTGGCACTACATTTTAAGTTGTAAATACGTACTGCAAAATGTGCGACAAGGTTACAATATGGTTGCTAACCCTACATGATTAATTACTTTTAATACGAACTGTACTTAAAATGACATTTTGGCTTTAATACACATTTTATTAAAGTTGTGTAGTAAATTATAATTATCGTATTGGTATACGATTAATGACGTGCAACGGCTGGTGACTTGAACAAGGTGTACTTGATATTTCTAAAATTTTGAACAAAACCTCTCGATCACATGACTTATACCTATAAAGTAAAATTAAAGTAGAGTGGTAGACAGTGTTAATTTAGAATTCAACATAATCATGCTATAAAGAATATTGTCCATGCTATACATAAGGGTTCCGCATCATTCTTAGTTATTTTTTATCTAATCAAGAACCCTTCTACCGTTTGGTGTCGGGTGTAATTAACGTAGTTAAATGTTAATTACGGTTACATAATTATCAAAACATTTTCAATATACAAATCTAAAATCCTAAACAGATTGGAAAATTGATGCAACACTCTAAAGTAATATGTACATTTCTTGTACCTTATCATTGAAGGTAGAAACGAACTTACATTGAGATCCTTTCTTTACGTAAAGTGTAATAAAATTAAAGACTTAAAATACAAGGACTTGGAATTTGAAAAGCACGTTCATAAAAGACAAAATAACTTAAAGTTAAGACTTAAAGGTAGATACATAGATGGTGTGAAGTGATAAACCTTAGTTACCGGTAAATAAGATAGCGAGTAAGGTTAATCCAGCGTATTAGTAGACAATTAAGCTTTATGGAAACGTGATGGGTTTGCAACGTACTTTAGTGTATAACATCAGCTTGTGCTAATTGTTGACCGCCAATATATTAATCTAACTAAACCGGTTATCGAACAAAGTGAATTTTTCGTGACCGCTTCTTAAGGAAAAAAACTTGTTGTCATCAAGCACAGTTATGATACGGTTGCTGCATTAAAAGATTTTGTAAACTATTTAAAACAAAAGGATTTTTGGGAAAAGACTTTTCGCCTAAGTTAAGGATTGTTATTTGTTAAAAATTGTTGCACAATTTGTTTGTTCTTGGCTTATTTTGATTAATTAGTAATCTATATTGAAACCATGCGATATTCAACCACGGTCACATTTTGTACTTAAATTTTTAAGATAGGTATAAGTAGAACAGGGCTAGATAAGTTATGTTTATTTGCCAAAAGGTGTAGATTTTCTAGTGGTACCATTTTCAATTTTCAAATATCTATATTAAATATTTTTCTTCATTTATGTATCGTAATTCGTAATTTCAGTCTAGAAGGGGATAACTTATTAAGGTTCTCAAAATTACCTATCATTAACCTAAAGCTCACAACAGAGTTAAATACTTAAAAGTACTGGCAATTTAATTCTATTTATGTATAGGACAATGAGCATAGTGAATTGGTAGTGATTAAGTTAATGTTTATGTACAGTCGGATCATCCCTTTGCAACAATTAGTTTTGTTTAACTCGTCATTAACTCTGACCCATTTTATAGTTAGCAAGTGTAAACCATACGAGGGTGACAGCAAAATTTTAAGTGGTTGAGTTTTACAATAGTTACTTAACCATCAAGTTTATTATTGAAGGCGATTCTTAATAAGACGTTTTATCGCGAACGTGTTAAAAAAGTCGACACCGTTATTCGCGCGTTACTATTTGAGCTGGTTACAAAATTTTTCAGAGAATAGCTGTCTTAAATTTATTGTTTTTTGGAAATGAAAACTATATCGGCCAGACTACCATCTTACAATGAAAGTACAAATCCCCTGAATCGTTTTTTTCTAGCAATGCATCCACTGTTAGATGTTTGATACAAATCAACGTAGCGCCTTCTATCGACTTCAACTTCAGTTAAAATCGTTTATTAATGTGTGGTTGGGAGTTGCCTAATAATTCCCATTATTAAACGATTATCTGAAAAATGAATTATTTAGTTAATCTCTTATGTTAACAAAATTTATTTAAAGACTGTTCATTATTTTGGATTTAAATAAATTTAATGAGCTTATTTAAACTCATAACATACTGTTGGAATTTAAAGTGAATAATACGACCTTTTACCGAAAAAGCCCGATCGTAGTGGTGGTGTGGCATACACCATTTGAAGATATTTTGGATTATCTGGCTTACTTCACAGTAATTCGTGTCATATCGTATACAGGGTGTTTTAGCGAGACCTAATCATTAGAAGGTTCTGGCGAACTATGGACTATAAAAATCTGAAAAACGTAAAATTAATCTTTACCGAGCAGATCTATATTTAGAAAATATTTTCAACTTTGTGGCACTTCCGGTTATATCAGCAGTTGCTACCAACTTCGTTATTTTAAATGGAACCCCCCATTTCGTTGCGATATATATATATATATATATATATATATATATATATATATATATATATATATATATATATATAGTATGATCAGGTCGGTAAAGATTTGTATAGTCCATGGTTCTCCAGATACTCATGATTAGGTGTCGTTGAAACACCCTGTATTTAACGTATCTTTTGAGTAGCGTAAGAGAGTATTATTGTCTTACTAAAGTTTTTAAGTAGATTTTTAAATGCTACTACACTGATATTTTAATGTATTGCGTAATATCGTTACAATTGATATTTGCGCATATACTGAAAATATTTGATGGTTTAAAGAATTAATTTTGGATAAAAAACAATATCAAAATAAAAATTTTAAGTGCTACACAGGTATGTAGCAGAATTGCTACTGTGTGAGGTGTGAAGCGGTAGCATTGCATATGAGGTTTCGCACATAATTTTAAAAATGTGTAACATAAAAGTTAGAAGAGCACTTGAATCATACTTGCGCTGTACTAATTACCTAGAAACATTTTTGAAAGTTTAATGTCGAGTTGTGACGTCATAAATTTTAATGCCGTGATTAGGTGTATATAAGAAAAACCCAGGTTGGAGGTTGAGATACTGTCAAACTAGGCGCATAAATCTTAAAAATAAAAATTTACACTCCGCTTTACATAATGATCATTTTGGTGCCAAGAGCGAACTGTCATAAATTTTCGTATTACATAAACGCGTGATGGGATTAATTAATTAAATAGTATGTGCAGTTCAATTAGTTAATTGATGATAAAATTTCAGATGTAATAAATCTGATTAAAAAATTTCAATTTTTCATAAGATAGTGTCGTAAACAGTCTTAAATGAAAGAGATCCTGACTGTAAAGTAAGTTTACATGTAAGGAAAGCGTTGAAATCTTAGCCTTCTACACGACTATAATATAAAAACAACGGAATACTTACGCCGTCTAGCTAGCCCAAACGGGAATGGTTCGAGGGTGCTGCGAGCTCCTACATCTGCCCTCGAACATATTCTGGACTATCAGCTGTTGTTGAAGCGTGGTCTACTTAAAGGTGTTGTTAGTTTTTATAAAACAAAGGGCGTATCCACGACCCATATTTAGATATACCAAGACACGTATTAAATGAAAACCAAAGAACGGGAGATCTTGAATTTTAAATTTAATTATTGTCTGATGTTGTGGCTGTATATCAAACACATTTATTTTTCTCGGTTTGCTTAAGTAATCATATTTTTATTGTAATAGGAGGATTGATATTTGAACAGCAAATGTATTAAACAGCTACATGTTATACATGCTGGTTACATAGAGCATGCGATGTAAGTTAGAAAATAAATACTACCATTGGTAGACATTCAACGTTTCATTTTATTTATTCTATACAGTGTTGCCCACTTGCCCTACATTCTTTGATACTACCTTTAATAGTAATTTTAAGAGAAAAGATCACGAGACATTTTTTATTCAGATGTTCGTTGTTTTCAAAGTAAAAATGCATTGAGCCCTGCACGGCTTCCGGTTTCATCTGTACAGGACCGTACTTAATTATTTTAAATGGAACGCCATACAAATTTTAATATTTTTTAAATCCATATTCGATTCTAAGCCAAGTTTGCTTGACCTTTCACCTACTTAAGTCCACTCGTTTAGGAGAAAATAAAAAAAATCTCTCCTTAAGTAAAAAACTATTCAATATTTGGCAGTAGAGCAACGAAATTGGAGATTATCATAGACCAAAGAGCCTTATCGATATGCTGATTTTGAACGAAATTTGTTTCAAAAGGGCCGTACTGACTTTTTTTCTAACTACCACGGAAGAAATAGCAAAAGTCGACTATTTTAAATGGAACACCCTGTATACTTTTTATGAATAAACCGCTTTTTAAGTTGTCTTTGATTTTTATTAAACGTGTCCTATCTAAAGTGAATAGTTTCCGGGATAATAACCTTAGTTTGAATTATTTTGTTTTTCGCCTAATCCTAAAATAAAATTAAAGGAAGCAACAAACAATAACACTATTTGCATCAGATATTTAC
Source organism: Vesta saturnalis (assembly GCA_036346205.1). Lineage (NCBI taxonomy): Eukaryota > Metazoa > Arthropoda > Insecta > Coleoptera > Lampyridae > Vesta > Vesta saturnalis. Next base: position 1,589,394 of record JARFJB010000417.1, read on the forward strand.
TTATTATTATTTGCTGATATATAACATTCATTGCTAAATCAACTTACATAAAAACGAACGCTACAGAACATAAAATAGTAAAAATTAACTTAAAATAACATCAAACAACCTACCATTATTTTGTAAACGCTACCTTACACGGTTTGAAAAACTTGTGCTAATATCTTCCAACATTTCAGGCGTGATTGACCTGAAAGCTTCACGTATCCTGTTTTTAATATCGTCTGAAGTTGTAGGCGGTTGGTGGTATACACGTTCTTTTACATATCCCCAATGGAAAAGGTCGAGGTTGGTTATGTCAGGTGATAGGAGTGGCCAATTTACGGACCCGCCTCTTCCAATCCATCTTTGAGGATATTCATCGTTTAAGAGGTTTCCGTAGTGTGCAGGAGCGCCGTGATGCTGAAACCACATGCGTCCGCGCATAATCAAAGGGATGATATTGACCATATTGACCAAGAATTCCACCCCACGTGTTTAGCGACCATCTATGCTGACGGTCAACTTCCCTGGTCACATCTGGGTTTATATCAGAATAATAATGATATTCGTGACTGTTCACAAACACGTCATTCTGGAATATTGATTGATCTTTCATTGGCCAATTTTTCATAGGCCCAACGACAAAAACCCAAATTGCTTAAATGGTCATCGCCAAGAAGTATCCGGTGTCTTTGAAACCGGTATGGATGAAAATGGACGCTTTTAATAGTACGTGAAACTGAATTCCTACTAACTTCTGAAATTTTCCCAATTTGCTTCTTGAGTCTTCAACCAAGTCTGTCATTATTATTTTCTTATTCTGCTCACTCAGGACTGATCTTTCACGGGAAAGTTTTGAATGTGCCACTCCGTCCCGAGGTCACGAATCTGGCTAGAAGATTCTCAAATGCTGCGGTTTCTGGATGGCGCCTATCATGCTACCTCTGTTTGTAGACCCGCGTAGCCAATAACGTGTTCCGTAAACATTCTCCGAGAATGAAAACCACATCAACCAGTTTGTTATGTGGGAAACATGACATTTTCGATTCAATTTTGAGGCTTTTCGACAAAGTGAAAGCGATAACTTGTCAAATCCAATCAATTGAAATTAAAACGAAATATGTGGTCTGCGTATTGCAATTGTTATAGTTATTGGCATGGCAACTATGTTAAACGTTTTTATGATTAAAGAACAGCATATTCTCTAAATAACATTTTTTAATATCGAATTTTTTTTTTCTTCATATTCCTGGCTTTTTAAGTAACAACACAGTTTAGGTAATATTAATTAAATATCTGATGCAAATAGTGTTATTGTTTGTTGCTTCCTTTAATTTTATTTCAGGATTGGGCGAAAAACAAAATAATTCAAACTTAGGTCATTATTCTGGAAACTATTAACTTTAGATATAATATATGTTTAACAAAAATCAACAACTTAAAAAGCAGTTTATATATATATATATATATATATATATATATATATATATATATATATATATATATATATATATATATAAACATTTCTTTCGAAATCAGCATACCGATAAATAAAAGGCTCTTTTGTTCATGATAATCTCAAATTTCGTTTCTCTGCTCCCAACGATTGAATAGTTATGATTTTTTTACTGAGTGATAACTTCGGACAGAATTTTTTTTAAATATTTATTTTATCCTAAATGAGTGGACTTAATTAGGTGAAAGGTCAAATAAACCGGACCTAAAATCGAATGTGGATTTCAAAAATATTCAAATTTATAGGGTGTTCTATTTAAAATAATAAAGTACGGTCCTGTACAGACGAAACCGGAAGTCGTGCAGGGCTCAAGATATTTTAAGTTTGTAAACAAGGAACATCTGAATAAAAAATGTCTCGTGATTTTTTTCTCCGAAAATTAAAATTAAAGGTACTATCAAAGAATGTAGAGCAAGTCGGCGACCCTGTGTATGTATTAAGATGTTTACAAATATTCTTGTTTCAATAAATACGTATGTAACGCAAATTATTTTAGAGTAATCCTTTTAAATGGTAGAAAATAACATAAAGTATTATTATTTATTGGCCTTAAAGAATAAAAGATTAACCTAATTCAATTAATTGTTGAACAGTTCATGAAATTTAAAGAGTTCATTAACTTAGATTTTGCCTTCAATTAATAAAAATTTATGTAAATAACAAATATTAAAGGGTATTTTTATTTTGGTAATTACACAAAAGGGGTTTATTAAATTATTTAATGGATCGAAACGACCTCTTGTCATGAAAGCAAAGCTGGTTACGAAATTCACAACTATTAATTTACATGTACAGGGTTATGAAATTTAAATCAGATTAAGCATTTTAAATAAAGTTAATGTTGTTTGCTTTCTCTTTATTGTTCCGCGAGCAATAACGAATGTGTGCATAAAGTGTACGAGATAAATCAGAAAAGTTTTGGTACTTATACTTCACGGTAAGTATTTATTAATCCAGTTATTAAGTAACGTTGATATTATTCTTGATAAACTTTTACGTTTTTCTAAATTTTATTAACAATTGTTTGTTTGATATTTTAAATTTTATTAAATTGAATGAGCACATTTATATAAATTTAAGTATACTGTTGAGTCGTAAGAAAGGCGGCGAATTCAAACTTCTGCTAATGTTAATGTTAATGTGTTAACACTTTACGTATAATAAATTTATTTTTTGTGCTTATTTTAATATTGGGACATTAATTAATACTACTAATCATGTTTACGTAAACCCAATCGCAGTTATGAAGTATGAGGTGGACACTAAAAACTTGCATAGTACGTCCCAGAATATCAGAGGGTAATAAATCATTTTGACAGGTCAATTGAGTACTTATTAAGGTATATACTATAAGGTCTGTAAAATATAACAATTCTTAATGCACTGATATCCCAACCGCGCGTCTTCTCCTTGCCGTTCACCTGAACTGTCTTTGCAGGCGGCACATTTACAGCATCTTCCTTTAAAATATCCCAGTTTTCTACTGATTTATGTGTGCCGCTTCTATGCAAAAAAAACGACACTCTTTCACTAATAACATAATTTATTACTTTCTTCTTAACCATTTGGGTTGTCATTTTCATATTCTGGGATCACATGGAAAACACTTTGCCTGTGTTTATTTATAGAAATAAGTTTTGATTACAGAGGGGCGTTTTGACGTTAGCTTATGGTAAATGTAAATGTTTCATGTCATTTTTCAGCTAATTTACTCCTTAGAACGATATTCGGCCCCCACCATTGGCAATCTGCTTATATATGCGACGCCTAGCGCAATTGATCGTGCAACAAATATCGACATTGAGTTTAATATGGCAGTAAATTTTGAAGCTAAACCTTAAAAGACATTTTGCATGTTAGTTGAGGACACGTCCATCTTCGGCGAGTTTAGTCGGAAACCCGCTTATTTTAATGAGCAACACCTATTATGGGTTGAGCAAGTAACGATATATATATATATATATATATATATATATATATATATATATATATATATATATATATATATATATATATATATATATATATATATATATACAGTGACCGGCAAAGAGTCTGCAACAAATGGAAAAATATTGCATTATTAATTTTTTTTTAGGATTGGCTTGAATGACGGATACAAATTTTATTAAAAAAATAATGCCAGTGTATCTTATTCAAGATTTTCATACTTTCATCCTTGTTGCAATCACCTATAGAAAACAAAAACTTTAAGTAAGAAATTTAGAATTATTTTCAATTCCTTCTAAATGACCCATTTTCTATTTTAAATTTAACTGAGGCAATATTTTTTTTTGGATCTGCTTGAATAACAAAAATTGTATAAGAAAGATAGTGCCAGTGTATTTTATTCAAGGTTTTCATACTTTCATACAAGCCTTTTTAAAATGGTTACAATCATAACTTAATTAATCAGGATGAAGAATCCTAAAGCTATAAAATGTCACTAAGAAACATTGCAAACACAATAAAACACAGAAAGCAAGTATTAAGTAGACTACTTAAACCCAATTAAACTATACGTCTCCCGTTCCGTTCCGTACATAACATTGTTCTTCTGCACAGTTCATTATACACATTTCTCAACATTTGGGAAGTTATTTGAGCTATGCAATCTCGAATGGCATTTTGTAAGATTTAAAAACTTCTGAAAGGCCAATGTTTGTATACACTATTTTTTAAATACCCCCATATAAAAATCTAACAGCGTAAGATTGGGCGACCTAGCCAAGAATTTTGAGAAAAACGACCTCTCCACCTTTGGTAAAACGTTTGATCTAACCATATTCTTACATTCAGAGTAGAATGAATACTTGCTCCGTCTTGTTGAAAGTACAGGTCTCTTCCTTGCAGTAATGGCATATTATCCAAAATATTTGAGAGTTCTGTCTGAAGAAATAGCAAATACCTTTCCGAATTTAAACTTTCATGAAAAAAGGATTGTCCTATTATAGAAAAGTTGTAGATACCACACCATATATTCACTTTACAACTGTATTGATCTTTACTTTCTATTACAAACTCCGGATTTTTAATGGCCAACCAACGACAGTTCTGAGAGCTTCGTCAGAGAATATTACCTTTTTTAGAAAATCTACATCCTCCTCGACTATTCCTTGAAACCACGCACAAAAGTCCAAACGGGCATCGTAATCACGATCCTTTAAGACGTGAACAAACCTTGGTTTATAAGAATGGAACTTATTTCTTTCTAAAATCCTTCTGACTCGCGAAGTTTCAATGGTTGTAGTATTGGAAATATCACTCACTTCGTCCCCGGTTACCGGCTTTTCACTAAAAGTTTTTTGCCGGTTTTCTACAGAGCCGGTTTGTTTACATTTTTTTATTATGCGTGACACTGGAATTTTGAACCATTTTGTCTGAATGTCTTGCATTGAATATTTCTTCGAATTAACTTCATTACATTGTGTTTAGTTTTAAATAAAACTGTTAGGGCCGAAAACCTTTCAAGTGATTATTTAATTTTAGCATAAGATTTAGAGGCCGATAAATCACAATATTATTTTCTTTTATGAATTCAACATAATTAATTGAGACTTGAGTACTTTAATTTCAAGTGGTTGTGTACAGAATTCAAGTGTTTTTAGGTTGTCGTACAAGAGTTTATTGTTTTTTACCAAATTATTAATAGATTTTTGTTGCGACACGCAATTACTTTAGTTAAGCGTGCACATATTTTTGACGTCTTTCAAGTTGGCGAGGTCTGCTGGTCCCAGTACCGCCTGCGAAGGTTACGTTTAGGTAAGCGAGTTATTTGAGTATTTTGAGCGAGCTGTGAATCGACGTAATTTGGCATTTCAACCCGTATCGTGACAAATACTCTGGAGCCCTTTTTGCGGTTTTATGTCGTTTCAACCCCTGTTTGGACTTATACTTGATAAACTATCCTATTGTGCGCAAGATTTAGTATACCGAACCCACCCCGACCACTGTCTAGTCGAGCAAAAGCCAATTTTATCTGTTATCTCGTTTTACTGCCAGTTTATTCCGTAACACATATTTAAAATGGTTATTTATGGTCGAATCTGAAGTTATTTAACATCATGTATAAGTTTTACTATAGCAATGTAAAAAGGCGTTACGGTATTTCGATCAATAGAAATTTAAATTTACACTTTTCAGTGCTCTTCTAATTTATTTATTAAAGCCTATGTTTATAAACTTCTAAATAAAATAATAGCTTTAGTAATGAAAGAGAAAATTTCACGTAACTAGACAAGTGGATCCTTTATCCTACACTCTTGCAAAAGTGTGGGTCGTTAAATATATACACAACAAATATTACATACTTTACTTACTTAAATATTTTTTAAGCGACGAAAAATGTAGATATTGAAACTTAAGTTATTTTTATATCTTAATTTAGCTATTTCATGGTTTTGCGCAACGATACATACCACATCAAGAATTTAAATACCTACATAGAGATTCAATGCGAGTAAAGCCACAGGTATTCAGCTAGAAGCTTACAAAGTAGGTATGGCTAAACATAATTAACTGACAAACGTAATGTATGTACCACAATGTTATTTTGATTTACTATTCATTACATAAATTTTGTGTTCGGCATTTAGAAAATGACGTCGTTAGTGACAATTTAGGTTGAAAAATTAGGAAATATCATAGAACAAATACGATAATCATCAATCTTGCTTGATACTGACACTTCAATAACTACATAATTATAGCAAATATCATTATACATTACTGCATTTGGCATCAAACTCGCGATACATTGTTAATCAAAATCGTTCTGTAATAAATACTATTCATGATGCGTGTAGGGTAATACTGTATAATGGAATAACTTTTGAGCAAAAAAAATGAAATAAATTAGTTTCCAAACATTTTCGTTCCATCTATTTTTAATAAAAGAAAAGTATAACTGTGATATATCACTTTTCCTTTCGGACTTTTCTCCATATTATATTAGAATTTATACATTCATAGTGAAATTAAAATTACTACTTATGACGTCAGCAAAGTTCTATGCTCGATCTAACCTTCATACCAAGGTTTATAATTTAAATTACCTTAACCAATATTTATTAATAAACGTTCAAGAATTTCGAAAAATGTCTTCAGGACCAAAGTTTTATTTAACACCCACTAAAAAAAATTACGATACCAACGCTTAAATACTAAAATTTAAGAAAAAGTATGGATTATTTTCAATATCTCAAAGGGAAAGGAATGTAGCTATATTCGGTAACGCTAGAGAACAAATAAAAACAAAGTATGTAAAACCAAACTATCCTGCTTATACAGAAGATCTATCAAAAATCTTTTCCAAAATTAATTTGAAAACAGTCACTGCTTCATATAATAGTTGATTTAGGCAATCCAAAAGATCAAGTGGATGGGTCGGGAATTTATAAAATTAATTGTAAAAATGGTGTTTGTGAACAAATATATTTAGGTCAAACTAAACGTCCTACCAAAATTCGCTTTAAAGAATATTTAGCTAATATCAAATACAAGCGTTGGGAGAAGTCTGGCGTAGCTCTAAATATGTTTGATAAAGATAATGTAGTAGATAAGGGATCCTTAATCAAACATTTTAGCAATAAGCACGAACTCGATTGGTATAAAAGTTTAGAGAACGAAAACAAACAAACAAATTCTAATGAATAATGACGATCAAGGACCTTTAAGCTACTCAGAACTCACTAAACTTTCATAACTTTCACTTTCATCAGATAAACTGGTGGTATATTAGAAATTTCTTTAATTCATCCTAGTCGACCGCTGTTGGTGATCCTTAGCTATTAAAACGCGTTTTTTTCTTCTTGTTTTTCGAAATTTTGGTTTTAAAGGTCAATCGATTTAACATGTTTTGTTTCCAAATATCAATGCATTGAGTATTGAAATTGGTTAAACGTTTTTTTGAATGGTTAAGATATTTAGAATATGGTATTTAAAATTCAAAACATAAATTTTCATATTGATTAAATTAAACATAACTTGAAAGATATAAGATATGGATATAAATTTGTTTTTTTTTTGCTGCTATTTGAGGACGTTCTGTAAGGACGTATAGTTTCTGTTTGTTTGTTGTCAATAATAATCTTAATTCAAGATTTAATTGCGTTTCATTCACAGGTGATACTTGCTTTACAATAAGAGTAATGTTAGAATAGTTTTGTGTAGATAGCAGTTATAAGGGGGAAATTATGTCCTTTAAAATTAAATTGATGCATCCTTTGTTATAGATGTTATAAAGCTTTGTATCATATTTCAGATTAGAATTATTCGTATTGAATTAAAAATGGCTTTCTTTGTTAGATCTAATTCAATTTAAATCGGAAATCGTAAATTTATGAATTTTTTCAAGGTTTGAAATTGAAACGCAATTTGTTATTTAATGTAATTACAATAAAGTTTGGAGAAATATAAAATATACATTCTAAGTCATTTTTCGTATCAAGTTTCTGTTAAAATCCATTGTTGCACATTTACGAAATGGTGCCAGGACTCTTTCGATGTAAAACATACCGATTCGTATTTGGTTAAGAATTATCGTGATAGGAGAAGGCAGTGTTTATCTGAACTACAATTTGTCCTAAAGGTAGAAATTCAGTAGATGTGCACCGTAAAGTGAGATAAGCGCGAGGTTAAAAAGATATGACGTAATTTTCCGTTTCTTTTGCCGAGGTGTCTTCGTGTTTAACGCGGTTGATAATTGAATGTAATGACCCATACAATTGGTTGTTGATATTAAAATTGAAGATGGCGAAGCTAAAAGATTTTCGAGTGTATGTGGTCAGTCTTGGTCAAGCTGTCGTTGAAGATGTAGTTGAAGGTAGCGAGTGGGAGTTGGGATACTAGTTGCGTTGTTGTAATGAAGCGGTAGTGGCACGAACTTACCTACGAATACCCGGCTTTAGTAATGTTTTGCGAGGCATGTCCTCTTCGCCTTGGTGCGATTTTTAGTAGTGTACACCAGGTTGGGGAATTTTATGTAGTTTTATCGTGGTCGAACAAGATCTATTTATCGTTTCCAAAATTAGCAGTGTTTCCATTAAGTGCTTGCTGATTTTCGGTGTGGTAAAGAAATGTGTGCTAAATACACCGAATTATAGTGTTACATATAAATAGTATACCCGGTGTAAAAGTTAATGTCACCAGGCCGTGTATATAAATTGGATAACTTCGTTAATTAGTTACCTAGAAATATAACGTCTGTGAATTTGCCATTTGTAATTTCCGTTTTGTTGCCGATTAAGAGAGTTTCCACTGAGGAGGCTGTCACTTCCAGCTCAATTTTCGCTATACACAGGAGAAGAAAATTCAGAGAACATTTCCAAAAGGTAACTTACTGTTGTATGCTTGTTTTTGTTTTATAATTGACATTGTTTCACCGAATTATATAAAGATGAGCAGGCGAACGTAGTTGTTTGGTTATGAATACATTAGTCCATTGATGTTATTTCATTTACCAACCCAAACTTGTTTTTTTTTAATGGAACATCCTGTATATTTTTGCATTTTTGGATTCACTGTTACATTTAGAATAAAAGTATAGTAATTTGTCTCTTTGTCACTAACCGTTCTACATATATAGTCACTTTAGTACCAAAATAGAGTTGACTTTGGAACCACGATACGAACGGATACGTAAAAATATTCTAAAATGCAAATTTGCTGTGACAATAGAATGCAAAAAACAAATCAGGTAGGCTAGCCGCTCGTAATATCGTTAAGGAGAAATCCTCCGTCCACGAAGTAGACACCCACCCTGTATAATTATCTGTTTTACTTTATGGAATAGGTAGTTGGTTAATTGAATTTGTGATCTTTCCCCGAGCAGCGAAAAAAAAAGGATGTTGGAGGTTTAAAATATAAGTAAAAGATAAATCAAGTCAAGGTTAATTTTATTTATTAAATGTCATTTGTTTGTTATGAAAGTGACCTGATGGAAAATTCCTGATTTGACTCACTTATCTACATTCAGTTTTTTTTTATATATCGAACGGTCATTTAAGATAACCAATTTAGAGAACTGTTAACAGCGTTATTTGCTTTTGTGTTTATGTATCTTTCGAGTGAAATCGACGATAAAACTTTGGTAAATAATTAGTTTTTTTGAATATCTTATTTTGTTTCTATAATTAGTTGAAATATTTGCTATTTGTTTTGAGTACTTTATTTAAGTGCTTTGCGGGAGTTAAAGTAACGTAACAAAAAATAGGTCAAGGAAAGCCTCCGATCCCAACAACTGATTTGCTCACACGCTTCAGTATTTTTGGAAGATGTGTGGTCCTTATGAAGATTTATTTTATAGCTAGAGTTCCCGGGTCACCAAAAACGCGCACCTGCACAAAAGTCGGCGTCCAGGTAAGTGAGAATTTGTCTGTTTGGTTGACTTACCGATTGTGCTTAAGTATATATTCCCGAATTTGTTTAAATAAGTCTGGCGCCCATTACAAGACTTTATCACGTTTGTAGTTCACCACGATTTGCGACTTTTGGTAATACGATAAGCTACCCTAAAGATTTAAATTCCGAAACACGGGCCTTATATCTCACCGAGCCACCCGGTAAACCATTAGTTATCTGTTACTTTCCGTGTTGATACCGTTTTCCCCGTAACACAATGTCCAACATCTAGAATTGCGCAATTCTTAAATTGTATATTATTACAGAAGCACTCTACTCAAGCTTGACAGTTACACCCTATACGAAAAGCGAGTAATAGTAGATTCAAACGATACTATGAGAAGTAGTGATGTAAAACTGTGGTCTTATGCAGTTGTGTAAGAAGATGTCATTTAAAACATGTATTTTTTAGACAACTAACTTTATTAATCAACCTTACACAAGTAAATCTGATTAACAATTAACTAACTACTGACAAAAATGCCATTCTTTTATAATGTTCAGCGAAACCTACTTGAGGGTACCAGCGATTACTGCTAATGAGTGGTTACTTAAGTGCATTCTAATGCCACATATGAATTCTACCTTTGACTTGTTACAGAAACGAGGTGACACAATTAGCTTAATGCTAATTCAGCATTATGAACAAATTCAGTTGGCCTTCTTTTATGTTTACTGAACATAATTATTTTATAAAAAGATTTCAACAGAAAAACTATTTCAAATTCCAATCCAAGAGGGCATATCAGTAGACTGTTACCAGTAGTCTGTGTAACCAGTAGCTTGCAAATAGCATTCTGTAACCTGTACCCTACAACCAGTAACCTGGAGCCTGTAATCAGTAGCTACTACTACTACTAAAACTTTTTATGGCAGGGAAACCATTCTCTATCAGTTTGGTGTCAATTTCTTTTGCATGTAGATCTTTTTAGCCTTGACTTGATCTAATCTTGACTGACCTTGACCTGATCTTAACCAGACCTTGACCTAACTTTGACCTGATTGGCTTAACCTAATACAGCTAACATGCAACAACAATATGTACATATTCAATTATGTGTTCCTGATACCATGATCCCTTAAGTATTGTTGATTTATCGCGCTTTTTTACATTAATTTGTCTAGTGATTCCATTAAACAAATTACAACTTCTTTATCCAGTTTATCAAAATATTTATATCATAGGTTATCAATATGGTGATATGGTTTTTATAATCTAATGATTTTAAATTTTTTCTCCAGCCTTTAACTTTCCTATATTTGTTAATGGTGTATGATTTCATTTAATACAGTTAAATCCTTCTTAGCCTGAATTTACACAAGTATACGCACATTTTATTAGTAACATGCAACCTTGAAATGACAGATAAGCCTGGAGTGTTGTAATCGAATAATGAGCATCACATACGATTACCGTTTAGCTCAGATCAACACTTGTAACGTGAATTGGAGCCGACTCAATTAGTACACCAACTAGAAATTCAACAACGTAAACAATAACTGCTAAAAACCTTTCTGTCAAAATGTCTTAAGCTCAGACTAATACTTTCATTACCCAATATTCAACAACCATCTTAGTCCGCTATCACTACGAGCTTGAACTATTCTACGCTTTAATAGCATCATTACCCCTAGTGTATGCGTATGTGTATGTGTATGTGTATGTGTATGTGTATGTGTATGTGTATGTGTATGTGTATGTGTATGTGTATGTGTATGTGTATGTGTATGTGTATGTGTATGTTGTGTATGTGTATGTGTATGTATGTGTATGTGTATGTGTATGTGTAGTGTATGTGTATGTGTATGTGTATGTGTATGTTGTATGTGTATGTGTATGTGTATGTGTATGTGTATGTGTGTGTATGTGTATGTATGTATGTGTGTATGTGTATGTATGTGTATGTTGTGTATGTTGTATGTGTGTTGTATGTGTATGTATGTGTATGTATGTGTGTGTGTGTGTATGTGTATGTGTATGTGTATGTGTATGTGTTGTGTATGTGTATGTGTGTGTATGTGTTGTGTGTGTGTGTGTGTGTGTGTGTGTGTGTGTGTGTTGTGTGTGTGTGTGTGTGTGTGTGTGTGTGTGTTGTGTGTGTGTGTGTGTGTGTGTGTGTGTGTGTGTGTGTGTGTGTGTGTGTGTGTGTGTGTGTGTGTGTGTGTGTGTGTGTGTGTGTGTGTGTGTGTGTGATGTGTGTGTGTGTGTGTGTTGTGTGTGTGTGTGTGTGTGTGTGTGTGTGTGTTGTGTGTGTGTGTGTGTGTGTGTGTGTGTGTGTGTGTTTGGTGTGTGTGTGTGTGTGTGTGTGTGTGTGTGTGTGTTGTGTGTGTGTGTGTGGTGTGTGTGTGTGTGTGTGTGTGTGTGTGTCGTGTGTGCGTGTGTGTGTGTGTGTGTGTGTGTGTGTGTGTGGTGCTGTGTGCGTGTGTGTGTGTGTGTGTGTCGTGTGGTGTGTGTGTGTGCGTGTGTGCGTGTGTGTGTGTGCGTGTGTGTGTGTGTGGTGTGCGTGTGTGTGCGGTGTGGTGTGCGTGTGGTGTGTGTGTGTGTGTGTGCGTGCGTGCTGCGTGGCGTGTGCGTGCGTGCGTGCGTGCGTGCGCACGTGCGTGGCGCGCGTGCGTGCGTGCGTGCGTGCGTGCGTGCGTGCGTGCGTGCGTGTGTGTGTGTGTGTGTGTGTGTGTGTGTGTGTGTGTGTGTGTGTGTACATTTAACATATTTTTATTTCAGCAACCGGTACTTTTCTTATTGAATTTCTTGTTTCTGTCCTCCTTGCTAGTGTTTTATACGTTGTGAAGATAGAAAACACATCCACAGCATTTTATCTTTTATCTGCATCAGCAACACCTCCATTCTTTTGAATGGTCTTGCTGTTGCTGACCATATCCCTGGCCTTCCGAGCTAGCGTTACTTTCTTAAAATCGTTGCGTCACCTTACCTTTTTAACTCCTCCGCTTTGGACATTTTACAATTATTTAACATATATTTGCAAAATAGGTATAGGTAGCATTAATAGTATTTCTTCTACTAAAACTCTTTTAACGTAACTGTCTCACATTCCTGTTTAGTTACATCCATTTTGATCACATTGCACCAATTTTATACATAGATATGTATTTAACAGAATGGAATTTTGTAAAATTTTGTAGTAATAATCAACAATTTAAAATAAATTACATAAAATTTTTTTTTATTACGTTCTCTACCAGTACTGAAATATAACACGTCAAATCAAGAGGTTTAAAAAGTGAACAAGGTTATGAAATCTGATCATTAAGTACAGTAACTAGATCTTTAATAAGAGATTCATTATGGAACAACGCAGTAAAACTTTTATTATTAGGAAAATGCGAAGACGTTATGTTATTATAGGAATTTATTAATTTATTCCATAAAGACTAAAGATCACTTGAAAGCTTTCCTTACTGACTAAATTTGTGTACATTATAAATTTATTCCGCCTTTGTCTTACATGTTGAATTTTAATCCTCTTAATTTGAAACGTACACAGGTTATAGATTATTTTGAGATATAACTCAAGAACTAATGGCTTTAATCAATATGCAAATTTACATAGTTAGAAAGATGAAATTGTGATGCCCTTTTAAGTTATATGATGTAAATATCAATAAGAAAATAGCTTATTTATTCGAAAGTGTTGGATAAAGACGTTGTCGTTTCCTGTAAAAGAAATTATGTAAATCGGTCAAGAATACGTTTTTCCGTATATTCTTGAAGCTTATATCTTTGGAATTGAAATCTTACTTTCTCTAAATATATTACAATATATCTACGCTAATTAACAACATGTTGAATAAGGCATTTTGACGCTGTACACTACTTATGGCATCTGATGTTGCGGATTCTAGATTTCATTATTGGGCACATTGATATCGAAAGGTAAAAGTCACCCTTTTTGATGACGTCGAAATTTGGGTATAAAACTGCCATAATACATATAGCGCAGTAGCTTAAGTTCGAACTACACATACTTGTGTGGGATAAACTAAATGGAAACTGTGAGTAAACCTCCTAAATATTAATTGGCAAAGGATTTTTTAATACAATGAGTTTCAAATTATAAAAATATGTCTACGACAGTTGTGTTAAAGGAAGCCATTAGTGCAAGATAACTAAAGTGTAGCGCCAGTAATAATTCACGTGCTTGAATAAACTGAAGTGACCAAGTTATGCTGAAAATATTTCGCCAAATAAACTTTTACTAGTGTAGATACTTAAAAAAGGTGTAATAAATCTGTAGTATTATAAAGATTGAGTGAGGAAAAAATAGACAACTCTGTCGAAATACCTAAAGCCGGAAGTGTAGAAAAGAACGGTGGTCAATCAACGAGCTACTATTGACCGCTTACGCACTTGTGTACTAACTAAAGTTCATTCGTTTGACTTATCCCGATGACGTCATGTATGCATTAAATCACGAAATGACCGACGTCTGTAATTTAAAACAAAAATATGAGCACTGATACCAACCTTTCCACAGAACAACTTTCCTTTATTTGCTTATACGTTGATTGAGGTTACGTACGCTCGCCTGTTGGTTTGTTTCTTCGTTTATTCATTTCTTATTCTTATTCTTATTCATTTCTTTTCAGAACCACATTACTTTCTAGTGTTCATTTAAGGTAAAGATTAATTCGTTTTACAGAAATAGATAACATTTATGTTTTCATTTGTAGCACATCAACATGCCTCGTAGGTCAATTACCGTAGACGAATTGATCCATAACTTAGTCGAATACTTTAATAAAGAAAAACAGAACAACGGGCGTTTATCACCATTAACAGCAGTGCATGCAAGGGTTAGTAATGCTTTGAAAATTGACACGAAAACTATTTCTAATGCTTTACGACGACATCAAAATCAAGAAGAAAACAAGGAAAATGAACCTCAACGAAAAAGTCTAAAAACAAAAGACATGGATGAATGACAAAAAAGTGAAATCCGTACTACAATTTACAACATGTATATTAACCATGAACATGTTACATTAGATACGCTCTTAAGAAAAATTAAAGAAAGAGGTATTGTTGAGTGTAAAAGGACTAGCCTCTATCACGTTTTGTTGGACATTGGATTTCATTTCAAGCAAACTAACAATAGAAAAGCTCTTTGCGAAAAAACTTCAATAGCATCGATGAGGTTAAAATTTTTGAGAAGTTACATCACTTATATGAAACAAGATGTCTACAAGCAGTTCGTTTATCTCGACGTAATATGGATATTTGCAAAAGGAAGCAACAAAAGAATATGGCAAGATTCCAGTTCAAAATGCTTTAAGAATCTTGGTGGGGAAGGCAAACGTTATATAGTTCTACATGCTGGAACAGAAGATGGCTTTGTGGAAGGAGCAGAACTTATATTCTCTACCACAAATAAAAGCAGCGATTATCACGATTGTATGAATTCGGAAAACTTTGTAAAATGGTTAATAAATCAACTTTTGCCAAACTTAACAGAGCCATCTATAATCATTATGGATAACGCTCCGTACCATTCACAAATTGTCAATCGCCAACCAACTACAAACTGGAAAAAAGAAGAAATTACAGAGTGGCTTAGGGGAAAAAAATTACTCATGAAAAAGAAGCATTTAAAACGGAATTACTACATATAGCAAAGCTACATAAGGAAGAGAAACAATATTTGGTCGATAATATTATTAGAGAACATGGACACGAAATTTTACGCTTGCCTTCTTACCACTGTCAATTTAACCCAATAGAAATGGTATGGGGAATAAGCAAAACTTATTATGATAAACACATTGGAAAAGATGGTTATGGGGATAATAATGTCAAACAGATGTGGAAAGAAGCGTTAGAAACAGTTTCACTTTCAGTTTGGTTAAAAACGATTAAACATGCAGAAGCTGAAATTCTAAAGTCTTGGGAACAAGAAAAAGTTTATGATGTCGAAGTAAATCCAATTATTATAAATCCAAACGATAACACAGACACAGAAGATGAAGTGTAGTGAACATTTAATTTCTTGTTTTTAATTGAATTCTTAACGCAAACAGTTTTCTCCAAAAACTTAATAATAATCTATAATAATAACATATAATGTATGTTATTGTACACTAAAACATTATAATTTATTACAATAAATTATTTTCAACACAGTCATGCTTAAATGTGAATGAACAAATTTACGTTTTATTACATTATGGTGTATTTTTTTTTATGTACTCAATAAGTAAGAAACACTTGGTTATAATGTATTTGACACGATACTTTGAATAAGTTTAAAAATGTGCTATAATTCAATTACATTAAATACACCAATAATTTTGAATTGCATTATAATAATCTTCTACACAAACAAGTGTATAAACACCGATGATTGAAATTATCATTCCGTATTTTGCAATTCGAATATTTTCTCAGAGTATAATGATCAGTAGCATTCCTAAAAATTCAATCTTTATGAATAAATCAAATAAATAACCATTAACTCACAAATTTGCAAATAGAATATATTGCAGAAGCTGAAATTCTAAAGTCTAGGGAACAAGAAAAAGTTTATGGTATCCAAGTCAATCCAATTATACATCCAAACGATAACACAGATACAGAAAATGAAGTGTAGTGAACATTTAATTTCTTGTTTTTAATTGAATTCTTAACGCAAACAGTTTTCTCCAAAAACTTAATAATAATCTATAATAATAACATATAATGTATGTTATTGTACATTAACATTATAATTTATAACAATAAATTATTTTCAACACAGTCATGTTTAAATGTGAATGGACAAATTTACGTTTTATTACATTAATGGTTATATTGTGTTTGAAACGATACTTTGAATAAGTTTAAAAAAGTACTATAATTCAATTACATTAAATACACCAATAATTTTGAATTGCAGTGTAATAATCTTCTACACAAACAAGTGTATAAATAAACACGGATGACTGAAATTATCATTACATATTTTGCAATTCGAATGTTTTCTCAAAGTATAATGATTAGTAGCGTTCCTAAAAAATTCAATCTTTATGAATAAATCAAATAAATAATCATTAACTCACAAACGTATTGCCGTCAAAGATATATAATCGCCACTTTAAGTAGAAAAGTATTGGAACAATTACTTCCTTTCTTTGGAAGAGTTCATTGGTCTTAACCTACAAATACCTATTTACAAAATTTTTACAACACTTTAGAATATATAATAACTTACCAAAATTCATCTGCTACTTAAGTTTTATTGAAAATAATATGCTTTTATGTGCGTACATCTACGATACGTAAATAAAACTTTTGTCTTTTATTTGCAAACGTTATGACATTTATATTTATGTGAAGTAGTTCAGTTAAAGTTGGTAATGTTGGTATCAAAACTGTTCGTATAAAGAAAACTTAATTTGTTGTTAACGTTATCCTTGTTAGTTACTTGAGTTAATAAGAGCCATACAAAACGACACTCTTGGAATAATACGTTAGCTAATAGTGTACATTGTATTCGATATGTAGAAAAGGATAGTGATACACAAGTGCGCGTTTGATTCATCGATCAAGCGGGATAAGTTAAACAAATGTCATATACTAAGTAGTTTCGCTGCTTTGGATAATCTCAAAGTGTTAGTAAAGTGCTCCCAAGGAAACAAGAATACAGGGTCTCATAAGGGAGTAGAACTTGTAGCATACGCTTTTGATTTTGATAATTGTTATTGCAAATAGTGTGTGAATAAAGCAGCTAATTTTGATTTAATTATGCAGTTACGTAGTATATATTTTATAACGGGGATACGTATTCGTACACATTTGTTACAATGTGTAGGATTTAGCACAGTTAGCTAGGAGGTTTAAATTTTAAGAAAGTACTTTTTGTGGTTTATATGGATTACCTTACGCATTATTGTTTCTTTAATTTATGTATTAAATATACACAATTAGTTTTTTTATTAAAGTGAATACCTACATCAAAGTAAACTCATCCTAAATGTCAATTTACCAAATTTGCAGTTTATATTCTTTTATTGTTTGGTATTGTAAAAGTATTCATTAATAAGGAGTTATAATTTGAACTCATTTTGTGCATGTTAAAATCTAGCATATCTCGAGATATATCATCTAAGGCGCGCTGCCCACTAAATATTTATTAACGTTACAATTTGTTTTGCTGTTTTATGTAAGTTAACATTTGCGAATAGTTAAAAGAAAGCTTCAATCAACGTGAAAGGCTAAAATTACATTCTCAATTACAAGGAACATTGCACTTGTTGTGTATATCGTTATGAGTATTAATAAATTTATTAATGCTCTTGACACAGGTACTAGAATTTACGTTGACAACAATCGCGATAAATAAATGTACTAAGCAAATTAAAATAAAGCTGGTTTCGTATCAAGTCGTTACTTGTATTTGACACCCTAGGATGAGTATCTGTGAATGTTACTATACATTCATAAAGGTTGTAACATTAACATCAGTTTAAACCCTTTTAGTGCATTTTCAGTTTAATGGTTTAATGTTATTTGATTATTGTTAGATAATAGTAATCGTTTACGTAAAATATGCGACAAACGTTAATACGTTTTCTAAATTATTATTAATTTTATTAAATACATAAATAAAAAGTTTACCTCGAGTAGGATTCGAACCTACGACCTGTACTTTGCTAGAGTACTGCGCTACCAACTGCGCCACCAAGGTTCAAGCCCCAATCGATGCAAATTTTGTCTTTATGTATGTAGAACTGACGTAAATAGTTAATACGTTTGTTTTCTACGACAATTTCAGATTAGTAGCATCTTGCTCAAGAACATTTTATACTGCGACGTGTAGATCATAGCGGCACTTAAGACATTATTTATCAAAATTGAGATTTACCTAATAGTTAGTGTGAATTTTGAGGCAATTTTTGATATACTTTACGACTTAATAAGAACCATGTTTTTCTTTGTTAAAAACATATTTTAATATGCCAACGCTATAGCTGGTGCGTTTTTACGTGCATTTAGTGACTTTTAGTGTAAAATATCCCCTGCCAACTATCAAAAAGTTACAAAAACACGTTACAAAGTTTTTGGTTCTATTTAGAAATACAACTTAACCGTATCTATTTCCTAATCACGAAGTGTACAAAGTTTTACAAACACAGTTTATAATATTTAGGATTGAATAAAAAAGAGTAGATAAGATTCGCTTCCTTCTCTAGGGAAATAACTAATAAATGTAGTTAGTGAAGAAGAAGTACAATATTTTTCAGAGCCTCGCTCCCCTTATTAAAATGACACATAACTAATGTTTGTATTTGCTCAAAGCAAATGATGTCGCAAACAATTTATGCTAGCGTAGAACAAGATTCAGTTGCGTAAACATCCCCCCAACTCGGGCTGAGGAGAATCCCATACTATCAACACTGAAATCACAATAATAATTTTTGTAAGTGATTATAGAGGTAATGGAGTTAATAGAGACGCCTGAATGACAAGTTTGTGGTGTATTTCTTGTTTAGTACGGAAACTAATAAGTGTACTATATCTCCTCTAAGATATACCTATTCCGTAATACCCTAAGATAAATAACAGGTGGAGTGGATGGCTGCTCTATAAATAACCATTGTTCCAATTGTAGCAGGATAAGCGACAGTATTCCAACGTTGTCGAGCTTGTAGCGTAGTAACATATTCTACCTTCTACCTTTTCAGAAATCCCAAACCATTAAAAAATCGAAATATACTCAATTTGTTAATTTGTTGATCAATAAGATCAGTTACTGAAATGTATGTAAGAGGGCTTAATGTTTCCAGATGTAGGTAACACAAGGAAATGGGAAACTTTGATATAACTCACAAAAGCAAAAACAAAAGTGAACTACATGCCACTAGATGTTCTAAAAAATTCGATCATTTGTTCACAGAACTGTTGTGCTACGTAACCTAATTGCTTCAGTTACTCTAAAACTTAAATTCTGTAAAGGTAAAAATTTAAATCCCTGTGGGGTATTTGGCGGACGACTGTTCGGTTTAGGTTCAATGCTACTGGGAGTGGCCTTACCGATCGTTGTAATCTCCTTACAATGTGGGACAGAACTGCTTCATTGCTTTCTGGGGGTTCGTTGGGTACACTGGACTTCTGGTGGTTTTATTTCTGGACTTGACTCAAAATTCTAAAACCACGCATTGACGACGTGACAAGGTGAAAGACGGTCGTGATGTCGTAAATTGTAATGACGCCGGAATTCCCCTTAAGCAACGGTCGCACTGCAACCATTCTTGTAAAATGACTTCAAGGCAACTGCACGTTGTGAACCGACCAACTAATTCATAGTTACTAAGTGGAAAACGATTTGACACCAAGGATGGCATTTCCATCTGTCCACTAACTAATCAGGGCTACTTAAACTATTTTCAAAATTTCCTATTTCCCTGCGTAACCCTGTATTTATAATTATTTGCAAGAACTGGTTTCTATTTACAACTGATTTTAACTATTTATTACTATTTGCAACGATATGTAACCATTTGTATCCATTTGCAATTATTTGTAACTATTTGTAACTATATGTAACTATGTATAACTGTTTGTAACTATTCGTAACTATTTATACCGAATTTTAAGTCCTAATAGTCAATCACCATTCAGTTGAAATCTCTACTTGTACACGTTAGTTTAATTGTACGTTAATTTCAAGTTAACTGCTTGTAATTACTTAACTATTTAAAACTATTTGTGACTTGTAACAATTTATAATTTTTTCAACTGTTTGTAATTAATTGTAACTGTATATAATTATTTTTTACTATTTATTACTCTTTGTGACTGTAACTCTGTAACTATACATTTATAGATATTTTTAACTATTTGTAACTGCCTATTCTGACCCGAAAAAATATAACCGAATTGCAACTTTTATTCTAGTCACAGTTACTAATTGTAACTAAGCTAATATAACACCGAATTAAGAGAATGTAATCATACAAAATCGTTAAAAATTATTATTAATTTTATTAAATACAGAAATAAAAAGAGTTTACCTCGAGTAGGATTTGAACCTACGACATGTACTTATTCGTGCATAACATAAGATAACAAACCTTTATTTGTGAACTAATCTTGTTGGAAAAATGTACATATATAACGATTTCTTGGGCAAATGCGGAGCTATGGGTTTTAATTATCTTTTGCCTATTATTTATTGATTCTCCTTTTCGATTTGTACGATTAATAAATGCTAAGGTTATTTTTTTACGTTGCTTCGTCTTTCAGACTGGAATGTTTGTTTCGAAATTTATCGTGTTTAAAACGACCTCAAATATAATTTCATTCACGTGAATATAATTTAATCGCACTGCAAGTAATACAGGTAACCACTTTATGACGAAGTGAGATGTTTGATTAATTAAGAATACTGAAGTAATTGATGTTTAACAATTACATAATAAATTCATGGAATAATATCCGTCAAAAATAGCATTCATATTCCGTATGTTAACAGTTTCCACGCGCGGTCTTGCGTAAAAACGTCAGTTACCACACTTGATATGTAATATACTGTTTTTGAATTGGACATTGTTAGCGGCTAAAGGATTGAAGGAATTACGTTTGCAAGTTCTACATGACAAGCAGTGAGGAAATATAATCTTACTACTAAATAAAAGCTCCTATTATGCACGTTTAATAAGAGAATCTAATCATATGATTTTTATTAAAGGTTAGGTTACCGTATGCGTCTTACTATCTTTTAAGTCATACCTTAATGTGTAAATGCTGAAATAGCATTTAAGGTAACCTGAACATTTTATGGAGGACGTTGATAGCGCATTTGAAGTATTTCACAAAGGTGAAAACTTTGCTGTTAACGCTCAAAGTAATAGCATTTGCGAACATAACTTCCAATATTGAAAATTCTATTAAACCTTTATCCTTTGACACTGTAACTGAAAGATATAAAACAGTTAAAATACTGAGTAAAGCGAATGCGGCAAAAACTAATGTATCCTTCCGTCAACGAAATGCATTATTAGATTTTCAAATGAATGATCACATAAGTTTATTACCATCAGATAAAGGTAATGCAACGATTATTTTAAACATGAATGATTATAAAACTAAAATTGAACTATTAATAGAACCACAAACATACCGTGAATTGCCGAAAATCCAACATAGAAGTTTCTTTCGAAAGCAAAAGAACTAATTAAATATGTATTCCTGAAGAAACAAAATCGAAACCTCTGTAGCTCTTCCACCATAGCTATATGGTTTACCCAAGGGTCATAAATTTAACGTTTCTTTAAATTTCCATAAAAAATACATAATTTTAATATGCCAGAAGGTGATGACAGTTTTGACGCTGTTTCACTGTTACTTAAAATCCCTTTAAAAGAACGATATTTTTTCGTTATCAATTAATTATTCATATAAATCTATTAGTGACCATACATAAAATTTAAAATGGCCTAAGGTTTACATAAAGATATCTAATCAAAGTGGTACACATAAAGAAACATATCCATTTAAAGAAATAAAATATTTATATGCTAAACTTAAAGGCACACTAAAACGTATAATTACTACAGTATTATTTCAACATTACGAAATAATTATGTAATGGGTTTCTGAATTAATAGATACAATAAATACAAGTATGAACAATTTTATTAACAGCGCAGCTGATCATAATTTATTAACAACAACAATAAATAGCGCCAGTATAATAACTTTCAATAAACTAGGCCAAATTGTAATAACAAAACGTGGTGATGTAACTACTCAATTGTTATGATGTAATTTGAATAGTCTAATAAAGTAATAATGAAATTAGGTAAAATTCTCCCTAAACACAAATCACATAACTAATGGAGATCCTAACCTTTCACCACTAATTGTGCCTTTGACTCATCGGTAGATTAAATAGAGCCGGTTCAAATAAAATGATTGCTCATATACCTTAAATGCTGCTTGATTCCAATCTGCTTAATTATTTTCTCTTCACTTAATTAATAAAAATGCAATATAAAAAAAATAATGAAATGAAAACTCGAGCGCCAAACTATCTTTGTTATAGGAACAGTTAAACCTAGTTATTGAACAATAATAGCTTTTATGAAAATAAAAAAAGAACAACGTGCAATTATGTTTATTACCATATTGAGAGATGATTGATAAAAAAATAAAAAGTCTTAAAATATAAAATGATCATTAAAATAATTACCTTCGTAATTTTCTGTACTTAAGATTTTATAATCTTATGAAGTGGAACGGTCAACTGTCAACTAGGTGATGTCGTTCTCTCCGTTGTGCAATCTTTTGAAATTATGCTACACCACGACCAAATTGCCAAACTGGAATGGTCCTTATTGTTGTACGTAGAAATTAGGTATCCACTTTATATGTTGCATTGTGTTGAAGTGAATGCATAAAGTGCAATTTAAAAGGTAATCAAATTAACATTTAACATTAAAAATAGTATAATCAAAGTATTAAAGCAAAGTGAAGTAAGTAACGTGAAGTAAATTGAAGTGCCATTAAAAATGCCTTATAGAAGTGCCCTCATATGAAAGAATGCATTATAAAAATGCCATAGTAAAAAAATAGTAAAAATAGCGCCTGCAAAAGAGCAAATGCTTTAGTTTTAAGTATAATGAATTAAAAGGTAACTTACCATCAAAACTGATGGCACTATTACGCAAAATTTAGGGAACACCCCCAAAACAATGTTTCATGCTATTACTTTCAGCAGGAAGTGAATTAAATAGAGGCTTTCAGAGTAGCTCCTGTAAGTGTCCGCCTACGCATCTGCGCATAGAATTAAGTTATCACGCTTTGCGCCGTCAGCATCCAATTTCTTACGGAAAGGGAAATATAAATCTTTGCGAAATATTACACTTTAAAAGATATGTACTATGAAATGCAAAACTTAAAAACTTTTCTTATGTTTACTACTAAACGAATGAAAGATCTAAAATTAAAATATAATTTAGTACAACACGAAAAAAGGGTTGTTACAACGGACACGGACACGGACACGGACACGGACACGGACACGGACACGGATACGGACACGGACACGGACACGGACACGTACGCGGACACGGACACAGACACGGACACAGACAGTGCATTATGGTATACATAGAAAATTGTGTATCTATTATTATAATTGCATTGTTTATATTGGGACGTAACCATTTCAAATATTTGATGCTGTATTGCCGATAGACTAAGGCAGATAACTACAGGGACATAGGCTGTTTTAAGTTCTGGTTGTATTCCTAAAATTTATGAATAAATACGAGTGTGTGACATTTGCTACATTTAAATTTACTTGGTCTTTAAAGCTTTATTTCTTAATTTGTGATTTAATTGATGATCAATTTGAATTCTTTATAGTAAATGCAGAAACATTCTCATATACTGAACTTACTCTGTATGAACATTTTTTTCTCTAGATCAAGACATATCTATTTTTGTATTTTGGCCAACTATTTTATTTCATTGACACAGAGTCAATTAACTAATTAATGCCTTATAGTGAAAAAGAAGTGAATTATCATCGACACCAAAAAATTTGTTTAACGAGAGCTCTAATCAAACTAAGTGAATTTGTGATCCAGAATTTTAGAAGATGGATTTGATCATTGAAAAGCATCACTACAGGCTAACGGTTATTCCCTTTGACAAATTGATTATATGCATAAATCTATTAGACATATCCGTAAATAACAGTTACCATTTAATGTTGGTTGAGCTTTTATTGCTTTCATAACTAACGTTGGGGATACAATTGAAAACGTATTAATTAACGGTGTTATTATAACTACGAGGGGATAAACCATAATTATTGAGAATAAAGGAACCAGTGTAACCTTTTCAAAATTTTATTTTAGGTATGTTCAAAGTAGTTCCCTTCTGATATAATACACTTAGCCATTCTCTCCTTCCACTGCTTAAATGCTACAAGCCAAGCAGCTTTAGGAATACTATTAAAATAACATCAAACAGCAGTATCGATCTCTTCCTCTGAAAAAACGTTCTTGTTCGTAAGTTTTTTTTAGCCCAATACATAGCCAAAAGTCGCGCATTGCCAGATCCGGTAAATAGGGAGGGTGTTCGATTATATTAATCTTGTTTGCAGGCAAATCCTGCCGAGTTAGCTCTTCCGGCAAGCAGCGTTCGACGTACAGTGTTCTGCTCCTCCAGCTTAATAGCTCTTACTAGACCGGTACTTCTAAAGAACACAGCATATTATGTTCTTCATTGCTCGCTGATTTCTAATTATTGTTGGTATGGCCTCGTCTTCATGGATCCATACACGGCTCTCTTGTCGAGAAAAAATGGTATGTAAGTTTCATCGCCTGTTACAATTTTTGACAAAATTTGGTGTCCACCATTCTTAATCGGACGTCGAGAATTCGTACTCGTTCTGCTTTTGAAAATCTGTAAGGTGATGGGGTACAAAACGACTTACGACTTTTTTCAGATGAAAGTCTTGTATTTTTGTTTTCACAGATGAGGATCTAATTCCCAGTTGAGCCCCTATTACGACGCAACTAGTTCTGTTATATGCTTCTACAATCTTCTTCACAGCAGCAATTTTTCCTCTGTCACAGCGGTAATGGGAGGGCCTACGCCGTTCCGGTGATCAACTGTAGTTCTTCCACATTCGAATTCCTTGTGCCATCTGTACATTGTAACCAAGGAAGAGGCCTGATCGCCAAATGTTGATTAAAGTCATAACAAATCATGCGAATATGTTCTCGGGTTAATTATATTTTTTCACTACACTAACGAAACAAACCTATCGTTTTCGAGATAAATTAGCAAATGTCAAGAAAGAGTTGCTTTTACTGCGGCTACATTTTTTTTGTTTCCCATGACCTGGCTAATTTCTTCATTCTCAATAATAATGGCTTGTCGCTCGTATTATCAAACCTACACGACACATTAGAAGAAATTTATGATTAGCTAAGATACTTCAAACCCACGGTTAGCTCCCGAAGATGTTCAAATGTATAAACATTAAATACAGGCTAGAAGAAAGTCTTGTGATTAAAAAAAGGTAGCATGGTGTTAATTTTCATTTTTGGTATTTATAGATTATTATTTTTCTTAGAGATTGAAGCAAATGCTTCACCAATTAAGTATGTTATCACATCGTTGCAACGATGTAGCACATAGATATGTAATTAAGGTAAGATTAAACATACACATTATATTGTCACTGTATAATAACAATTACAGTACATCTTGCTAATTTGCTTTTTGATTGTGAAACTTTTTATTGTTAGCCTTCGTTCGTCAGAGTGTGTTATGGTTTGTCATTTTCCGGGCAGTTTAATAATATCTAATGTATTAAAGATCCAATTAATCTTTACTTAAATAAAATTAGATTCCGTAATCGACTTTTTCATATACATTCCCTAACTATTATAGCAGGTTTATATTTGCGTTTTCAGATTTCATATGTTGATTTGATGCCATAAATAATTTTGTTAAAACTATTATGATTTAAAAGCAATATAATGCTAAAGTATCAGAAAATATCCATTCTGTTTTTTCTAATGGGTTATTATATTTCATGCAATAAAATCAAAACGTAATTGTCCTTTTTCAGGTTCTCTTTTTATCGTTACCAACATTTTTACGTTTATTGCTCATTACAAAATTAAGAAAATTATCGTATACAGGGTGTGGCGCGAAGAGCTTTGATTAAAAGTAATGGCGGATACAGTTGTGTTAAAAATCTGAAACTACGAAGCTGTAGGTTATGGATAACGCTGAGTTCAAATATAATATTGTCTGGAATGTGGAACTTCCGGTTATACCGGAAGTAGACGTCAACTTTGTTATTTTAAATGGAATTTAATATTTTTTATTTTATTTTCGAATTCTACATGAAATTCTAGATACAATTTGTGCACAATGTCCTATACCAAAAATGAAGTATTTTCGAGATATTTCGATTTCTTTAAAAATTTTGAAAAAATCCTAGTCCACATTGAATAACCATATCTCCATTAATAACGAAGCTAGTGACGTAAAATTGTAACCAATAAACAACAAGCGCTTACACGTTAACTACATATATCTATCTCATTGATGTTTCATACAGGGTGTTTTAAACTTAGCCGCCAACATGCACAATTTAAATCATTTATAAGTTGCTTTTTCCGCTGTATTTTTTTAAGCCAATTCGTTTGGTATCAGTATTCCCTATAACTAAATCCAATCACTTTTGAGATATTTCATTATCTTAGTTAAAACATACACCTAATTATTTCAACATTAGTAAAGGATAGGCCATGGCTGTCAAAGATTTGATAGAATGTTAATTGTTTATGTTGTTTTGACAGTTTTCTTTACCAGTTTGTATTTCATAGTAAATAATGGCAAATGCAGGATTTACTAATGATGATTTTTTAAATCTTATTATTATTTACGGCGTGCCGTGTTTTTGCAGAAGGATATCCAAATCGACCAAATGTAACTGGTGATATTGTAAGAAGATTGCTTAAAAACTGCTGTCAGTTTGGTCAATTTAAGACAAAAATTAATAAAAATAAACCACTAGTGGTCAGTGACATAAACGAAATTAATGTTTTGGGTTAGTTTACGGCCTCTCCAAATGCCTCCATTAGAGATTGTGAGAGAGATCTTACTTTGACGACGAGAACAATTCATCGCATTTAAAAAAAACACAAATGAAAACCATTTTCATATCATTTGGTGCAACAGTTACAATTAGGTGATCTTCCTCGAAGGGTAGAATTCTGTGAATGGTTTTAATGAAGACCCAAGAGGATGAAAACTTCATAAAAAAAGTTATATGGTGTGATGAAGCAAAGTTTCATTTTTGGTCTAATGAAAATCCACATGTTAGTAGAGAACGTTATTTCCAAGATAGTTGGAGTTTTAATGTTTTTTGTGCAATAAAAGACGACAAAATTTTAGCATTAGATGAAAATTTAAATGGTACAAGATATTGCCACATTTTAGAAGAAGCCATACGACCGGCGTTACATACTTTAAGAAATGGAGAGGCGGCTTCAGCTTGGTATCAGCAAGATGCAGCACCTCCTCAAAACTTTGGGCCTGTTGCTCAGCATCTTTACGACATGTTTGATGATAAATGGATTGCCACTCAAGGTCCGTTTCGTTGGCCATCTCGCTCTCCTGATTTGGCTCCTCTAGATTTTGGTATTTGGAGCTACATTAAAAATCAGGTGTTTTCCAAACCTGTTACGACAAAGGAAGATATGATGCAGAGAGTCTTACTTGCTTTTAATTCTGTAACACCCGACCATATTTCCATAATTACAAGACATAACTTAATGAAAAGGATTCATAAATGTTTAGAAGTAGATGATGCTAATTTTGAACACTTATTATAAAACTTTATTTGTTTAATATTACATTTAGTTATTTTTGTTTGTAAGTTATCTAATTAAATTAATACAAAATACCTAGCCAACGTTTTTAATGATATCTACAAATTAATAATCCTTTCAGGGTATTGGTTACTTTTCAGAATTAATAACTTATTGTAACAACCCATTTTGTATTTTATTAAAATTTACAGTAATGTAGGTCTTTCATTCATTCAGTCGTAAATATAAGAAAATTTTTAATTATTTTTGCATTATAGCTATGAGGTAGGCAACTTAATTTGCAGTTTGGTGTAACTTAAGTGAATATCCTTCTTAATGGTTATTACTCCCCCTTTAAATTATTTTTCTGCTCAAATATTTTCGCGCAATACGTCATCGTTGACTTAATTCTTTGCGCAAATCCTTTCGCGCACGACTACATCGTCTAAACTCAAAGCATCCATTTTTTCACTTCCTGATGAATGTTGTGTGTGCAGGAAGCTTTCTTTTTTGGGTTTCCACCTAAATTTAGTGAAAGTGCCATTGATTTGATGGTAAGATAATTTAACGCATTATATAAAAAATTAAAACATTTGCTCCCTTCAGGCACTTCTACTTTCCTTTCTTTTATTTTTACTTTGATGTACACTTTTATTACAATTTAAGTACGCATTTAATTTTACTGTTGCGTACGCTTTCATTTTATGATTGCAATTTTATTTGAAAATTTCAAGAAAATGCATGAAACGGATTTTTCAATTTCAAGAAGACAAATTTATAAGAAATAAAATTCCAATTTGGGTGTGGTTGACGACATAAAAGCAGTGTTATTGCAATATATAGCGCAACATTGACACAGGGATTACGTCATCTTGCATTTCTGCATTACTTTTTATAATACCAGGGGTTCTCAAGAAGTATTATGTTTAGTGACAGATATTTATTTTTAATAATTAATTAGTAATTTAAGTCTATAACTAGTTTTAAGATATATTTTATTTAACCCTACCATTTTAACTGTTAATAAACATAGTTGTATATATTTTATTTTTTTCTTTTCGTAAAATTTTTATTGTTAACAACCTCGGTTTAGTTATTCCGAGATTATTAAAAATAATTGCAATTTTTTTTTATATTGATGTTCAGTGGAAGTAACCTAGCAGAATTGTAGTAATTAAGCAAATCAAAAGAAGGAACCACCCTACGTTAATCTTCCGATTGAGTAAAAGGCATTATTTGTGGTGAATGGTTAGTATCTCCAGTTATTTTAACGATTTGTGTTTTGGAGAACTTTTTACACTCATTTATTTCACTCCGCACCCGCACGCGGACACGCACACACACCACACACACACACACACGCGCGCGCGTGCGCACACGGACATCATGGCCGATCTTGACGAAATTTTGCGGAACGTTGTAAAGTGGGCTAATAAGTTGATTTAATGTTAGTGAGAAAAAGTCGATTGCATAACCTTCTATACGTACCGATGTATATGTAGGGTGAAAGGCAAAAAGGGGTGCACAAGGCAACGTGAACTTTAAATTTAAAACTTAACAGTAATTTTTACAACATAAAACAATAAAACAAAGAAAAATAACTTGCTAGGTTCACAACGAGAAGTCTAAATCAATCAAACAAAAAAAGATTAAATTCGTTAGAAGGTAACAGTCCCGCAAGAACAAAAAGAAAATAACGATCAATTAATTATGAAACCGAAGTGTATGTGAAACATTCCACATAAACAATATCGACAAGTGTGAATATTGGCCCGTAACCTTACAACTACATATGCAAACCATTTACTGTAGAATCCAATATAATTTAAACAATCACAAAACACATACAAAAGAACTGAATAATCATAAACAGCCGTAATTACTTTGAGTTCAGGTTGATGCAGTTTTGAAATGAACTTTAAAACATCAATGTTGAGATAAATAATACGGCCTGCATTATTGTTTGTCCGGTATCAAGCTTTATGATACCATTTCGTTACAATGCGAGATTTTAGACAGTTATTTCATAGACGAAGCATTAAACGGAACATTCTAGAATCTAGGTATTTCGTGGGTCGATTTAATATGGTTGTCATGAGCAATAATCACCAAGGACTATAAAGAAGCATATCTCCTTTCAAAAAGACAAGTGACGGCTAATTAGCTGGCCTAAAGTATTGGTAAGAAAGTACAAAATAAAACAAAATACCCAATTAGTGTTTGTATGGTGCAGTATATTTGACGAACGGTTGTTAACCGAAACGGTGTAGAAGCAACGCAAATGCAGTAAAGGATTTTTCAACACGATTTCTGGTAAGTAAATGGACAATTGAAATAAATCCAGAAAAGATCTGTTTAAGATAAACCTATTAAACTTCAATCAACCAAAACATCATAGTTTATTTTTTTTTCCTATCAACAAGCCACAGCAACCTATTTTTCCTTAGTTGCATGCAAAAGTATATAACGAAGACACCGCGCTAAAACAATGATGAAACATTTCAGTTTTACATCTAAGAACGGAAATTTTGCGATAATACCAGGAGTAATACATTTTGAAGATATAATTTCCAATGTTGAGAATTATACTACTAACAACATTACTTCTTTTTAAATTATTTTAATTGATGTGAAGTTTTGGTCAATTTCAAATTAAAGTTTTCCACAACTTTACATTTACATCATAACTTGACTAAATTTTGCTAAATTTGTTCTTTGGTTATGACTTTTTCCATTGTTAGCCTTAGGCCGTTAACGGGTGTTTTGATTTGTCATCTTCAAGGCAGTTTAAGAATATTTAATTTATTAATGATTTGTTACTCTCCACTAATTTGTATTCTATAGTTAACTTTATATGTTTATCAAACTGTTATATTAATAGCAGGCTTATGTTTGCGTTTCGAATTTTTCAAATTTCACAAAATTGTTTCAACTTCTTAAACAATTTTGAAAGAAGTTATTACTCTTTACTAGTATAACTGTAAGTGTTACCGAAACGTACAGATTTTTATAACTTAAATACAAAGATAAACTATAAAAAAGTCTCATAAAGATATGTATTTTAAATATGTGAAATAACCGTGAAACGTAAACGTAAACGTGAACGTGAACGTGAACGTGAACGTGAACGCGAACGCGAACGCGAACGCGAACGCGAACGCGAACGCGAACGCGAACGCAAACACAAACGTAAACGTAAACGTAAACGTAAACGTAAACGTAAACGTAAACGTAAACGTAAACGTAAACGTAAACGTAAACGTAAACGTAAACGTAAACGTAAACGTAAACGTAAACGTAAACGTAAACGTAAACGTAAACGTAAACGTAAACGTAAACGTAAACGTAAACGTAAACGTAAACGTAAACGTAAACGTAAACGTAAACGTAAACGTAAACGTAAACGTAAACGTAAACGTAAACGTAAACGTAAACGTAAACGTAAACGTAAACGTAAACGTAAACGTAAACGTAAACGTAAACGTAAACGTAACGTAAACGTAAACGTAACGTAACGTAACGTAAACGTAACGTAACGTAAACGTAGACGTAGACGTAGACGTAGACGTAGACGTAGACGTAGACGTAGACGTAGACGTAGACGTAGACGTAGACGTAGACGTAGACGTAGACGTAGACGTAGACGTAGACGTAGACGTAGACGTAGACGTAGACGTAAACGTAAACGTAAACGTAAACGTAAACGTAAACGTAAACGTAAACGTAAACGTAAACGTAAACGTAAACGTAAACGTAAACGTAAACGTAAACGTAAACGTAAACGTAAACGTAAACGTAAACGTAAACGTAAACGTAAACGTAAACGTAAACGTAAACGTAAACGTAAACGTAAACGTACACGTAAACGTAATGAAAACATAATAATATTACAATCAAATAAAAACTAAAGAACTTATTAAATTATCCTCTATTCCTGAAGGAATAAAAAGAAACTAACTCTGAAGCTCATCCACCAAAACTATATGGACTACCAAAAGATGAACCTAATTTTCCTTTAAGGCCTATTGTTATTGCAATTGTTTCTACTTATAAATTTGCAAAACATCTTGTATTATTAATACAACCTCATATAGGTAAAACACCCCATTATAGTAAAACTTCTGCCGACTTCATTAAAAAAATAATTAATTTCAAAATTGAAAGGGTCAGTTATGGTGTTTCGCTTTTTTTTTACTTATAATATTCCCGAACAGGCTAAAATTTGCTTAACATGCTAAAGCACTCAGGAACACTGGGAGGGTTTAGGGATATTGTTAGGCTGCCTAGAAATGCTTATGAATGGTTTGGAGGAAAACAGGAATTGGGTAGTGAATTCCACAATTTGGTCGCTGTGTGGAAAAATACATATTTCGCCCGTTATGTGTGACAAGATGGAATTTTGAGTGCGTAATTATGGTATGAATGGGCAAACCGAGCGTTACTAGCGACGATGGCCTGTGGAGTTATTAAGGAGTGTATTTCAGGGGCTCACTTGCCATGGTAGTAAAGATAGAACAAGGAAAGAACCGAAACTATTCTTCTATGCTCAAGAGGCTGTAGGTCAGAAGTCAGAGACGGGTCATTTATAAGTTTGATAGCTCTTTTTTGGATGCGGTTTACCATATCAAGGGCGTATTGGGGAGCACTGGCCTAGAGGTGGGAATTGTATTCCAGATGAGGTCGAATTTGAACCTTACACTGTAAAAAGAGTTGTTGCGATGTGAAATACTGTTTAGATCTGTATAAAAAGCCCAGTTTACGGAAGCTGTTTTGCTGGCTGACAAAAGGTGGTCAACCCATGAAAGGTTCGACGATACGGACATCCCTAACATAGAAATAGAGTTTGAAAATTTGAGTTCTAAGCCATTCATATTTATAGCAGGAAATAATCGGTCTTTCTTGGCGGATACAAGGCAACACTGCGTCTTGTCGGCGTTGAACGTGAGTAGATTATTCCTTCCCCATTCAAGGACACGTTCTAAGTCACTGTTGATTGAGGCTGCCATTTTTATCTTAACGTCCTGTCTAGACTTATTGTTGTGGCAAAACAGAAGAGCTACAATGTAGAATGCTGTCATCTGCAAAGCAATGGATCGTGTTAGTTGTTGAGGAAATGAGGTCATTTATGTACAGCAGGAAAAGTGTGGGAGCTATCGCTGATACTTGGGGTACTCCCGCGTTAATAGTAGTTTCTTTCGAAAAGAAGCCATCGACGACAACGCGTATACGTCTTTTGTCAAGAAAGCTGGATATCCAATTGATGAGTGTATCGGATGAGCCGAACGAAGTGAGCTTGGCAAGTAGGCACTTGTGCCAAACCTGGTCAAAAGCTTTTGAAATATCTAAAGCTACTACGACTGTTTCACCGGACCTCTCTAAACTGTTATTCCAAAGTTTGGTGACAGATCGCTTATGAGTTTATTGGACTCGAGGAACGAAAGTAGTTGGTAGTTGATGGTTTTCTCCATGATTTTCAACAGAATGGAAGTGATAGCTATTGGTCGATAGTTTGAGGGATTAGTTTTGTTGCCCTTTTTGGGAATAGGCTGGACATTTGCCAACTTCCACAATGAGGAAAACTCTCCAGATAACATGGAGATCGAAAAGAGTTTGGACAATACAGATACTAGCTCGGGGTATCATTTTTTAAGGGCGATAGCTGGAATACCCTCCGAGCCAGTCGCCTTTGTTTCAGTCAAGTTTATTAATAATTCATTCCAGGAGCTTGTAACGAAAGTGGATTGGTTTAATAGCGTATGTGGTAGATTTGGGCAACGGCACAGTTTTATCAGAATCATTGAGACATGAATTTTATGCAGAGTAATCGACAAAGGGGTCTGGTTGACCAGGTGGGGA
The DNA here is from genome assembly GCA_036346205.1 of Vesta saturnalis. Taxonomy (NCBI): domain Eukaryota; kingdom Metazoa; phylum Arthropoda; class Insecta; order Coleoptera; family Lampyridae; genus Vesta; species Vesta saturnalis. Next base: position 1,623,487 of record JARFJB010000417.1, read on the forward strand.
AAGGACTCTTGTTTTATAGACAAGTGGGTTAGTTGTAAGAAATAGGTCCAGCAGGTGTGGAGTATGGTTAGGGTTGTCGTGGATTCTGGTTGGTTCGGAAATGATTTCTGTGAGATCACAGGATACAGAAAATGCTTCTACACTATGACCTGTAGGATTAGTAGTAGAAGAAAAATGAAGCCAATTGGAATTGTGGGCATTAAAATCTCCCAACATTGAAATATCGCAAGATAGAAACTGTGATAAGAGATCTTGGAAGTTGTTATCATAGGGAGACCTATACACACAACAGTAGAATTTCACAAATTGGGGCCCAGAATGTTTGAACCAAATCGCGTCAAATTTGTTGTTTTCCAAAATGGGCATCCTCTTATAAAATACGTTGTCCTTGGTGCACTCCCATACTCCGCCTTTAAGGCGAAAGTTAGAGTGGAGGTTGTATCTGAGAAATTGCAGGTCAGGTGAATCAGTTCTTCCAGGGTGTTTCTGATAGAAACAGAATGTCCGGTTGCACTGGTTTAAGGTGTAGGTAAACTGCATTAAGATTCGACCTGATACCACTCATGGAGTAATGAATCCGGATATTGGTACTTTCGATGACCGAGGTCGCTCGAGTCCTGCCCTCCCGGGCATCCGAATAGGGCAGAATTTTATTCCTGGCATATCTTGCTCTTCTTACTCTTGATTTTGGCAAGAATCCTTAGGACGGAACGACGAATCGATGTGAGAGTGTGGGCATCTTACCCTACTCAGCTGGGCTATAGCGTCTGTTTTAGAACTCGTCATTTTAAGGGTTTAACCGTTAAAACGCCACGCTTGGCAAGTGCGTGTTGGCGAGTACATAAGGAATAAAGGAGAAAGTGACCGGCAGCCCTTACCGAGCTCAGAAAATTGGTGCACCTACATTAAGGAGGTAAAGGTGGTGGTATTGCACCGGGCGGCATGGGTATACATGCCTTCCACGCTTTTTACAAAAGTCCCTCTAAATGAAACTATTGATTATATTTTTCCAAAGCATACAACAATTCTTTTTCAGCACTGCCGTGCGACTTATTTTTAATGGAAAAACAAATAATAATAACAGCTTGATGTTGTAATAATGAGTAGCCCTCTTAGTCCTGTTAAAGCTAATTTTTACATGAAAAAATTTGAAACATTAGTGTTACAAAATGCACCTAAAAAACCTTTAGTATAGTATGGACATGTAAATGGCACATTTTTGATTTGGTGGCAAGGAAAAGAAGCACTACAGGAATTGTTAGTTTTTATAAATGGTATTTATCCAATCATTTAGTTTACCATGTAGAAGTAAACCAATAAAAGTTTACCATTTCTAATATCTAAAACTAATAAGCCGCTCTCTTTTAAGGTTTACAGAAAACCCACACACACGCTAAATACCTTCATAAATTATCAAACAATCATCCAAGTCAAAAAATAGGTATTGGTAAATATTTAGTGGATCGGGCAAAACGAATTTGTGATCCTGAAATTTTGAAAGATGAATATAAATACTTAAGAAAATCACTACATGCTCATGGATGTTCACATACACGTATTAATAACGTTATTATACCTGCTAGACATAACCATAAAGAAAAACGAGTGCTTAACGTTGGTGCTGCGTTTCTTACTTTTGTAACTAATATTACATATGGAATTGAAAATCCTGATTAACCATTGCATTAGGCCTGTTTGTAAAACTTCAAGAAAAATTAAAGAATATTTAAGGTCACCTAAAGGTGTTTCAAACCCAAAACCAAAAGTATACGTTAGAACCACAAAACCTAGCTTTGATACAAGACGTAAAGAACATATGAGATGTAGATTAGGTGAACCAGAAAAATCAGCGGTAGCTGAACGCGCTTTAAATAATTTAAACCGCGACATTCAATTTGAATCTATGAAAATATTGTCAAGCCAAACTCATTATTATGTTCGTATACAAAGTGAATCTATTGAGATCTGTAAACACCGTAATAACTTCAATAGGCAAGAAGAGGTTCTCCGTTTAAATAGTTTGGCATCTCATAATTAATCAAAGACACAATGGTACGTCTTAATTTTTAACTTTAGCTTTTGGTTTGTCTAAGTTTTTTTCCTGTGTTTTTTTTCCTAGACCCTGTGATGTAATACTGAATGATAGTAATACTCGAACTATACTTAAATACTATAATAAACTTTAATATATAACCAAAACTAATTACACGGAATGTGTTTGTTATCATAAACCTACACCTATTACACCTATTTTAAACCTATTACACCTATTACAACTATTACATTTATTACACCTATTACACCTGTTACTCCTATTACACCTCTTTGATTAGTCGCCTCTAATAACAAGCAGTTGGTCTCTGCTGCAGTAAAATTCTAATGCTGTCCTACACAGTACTATAAGCAAAATTTGCATATTTCCATAACTCATACTTTCATAAAAACAAGCAATCTTTCTGTCCAAAAATAAAACAAAAAATATGCTCAAAATCTGTATCATTTCAACCTTGAAGTAAATGCTTTACCAATTATGTAGTTGAAATTAAAATTAAAATTAAGAAATCATATTAAACGTACTACATTGTGTTTTCACTGTAAAATAACAATTACAATTAATAACAAAGAAATTATTTCTTTGTGAGTGTTTTTATCAATTTCACATTAAAGTTTTTCACAACTTTACACTTACATCATAATTTGATTAAATCTTGTCAAATTTGCGCTTTGATTATGACATTTTTCACTGTTAACCTTTAGAGGGTATTCTGATTTGTCATATTCAAGGCAATTTAAAAATATTGAATTTTATTAAGAATCTCGTTATTTGTTACTAAAATGAAATTCCATAGTTGGCTTTATACATTCATCAAACTGGCTTATTTTTGCGTTTTCATCTTTTTTTGTTATCTAAACGAATAGATTTAAGTAAAATATACACCATTTAAAACCCAAAGCCTATGTATTTTAATTACGTTTATTACTTAACTATTGCAGTGTCTCCCAGGTACCCTATCTTGAAATATGTAATCTGAATTGATTTGCAAGAATGCAAATTCAAGCACAAAACAATCGCCAAGTGATTTATCGTGAATTTACTGACAATAATGTTACTATTACTCCAACTAATTGCTTGCCTTACATTGACTTTCCTGGCAATAATTAAAGTATTAGAATTTATTTACAAGTCTGATATTTAATTACTCGCAAACCTCAAATCTGATCGAACGAATTGGTCGTCTAGTGGTATGATGTTGTGCTATTTGAATTAGATAGGCTGGATGAGCCTGTTGCATCATGTGGAGTACGTAAAAAAATTAAAACTACTCAAATTAAAATTAACGAACATTGCGCAATGATGATTCCCGTTAATGTACTATTGTGGGAAAGAACCACCAATAAAACCCACTTTATTCATAAATAAGTAATGGGGCACAAGTACATTAATAAATCAAATAACCCAAAAAAACTATGAAAGGGTTAAATATATAACAAAACACTATGAAATCAGGTTATCGTGCATACAAAATTATAACATTAAGAAAAAAATAAATAAAATCAGTTTAGATACACATAAACACAATAAAGAAAAACTGTAGTCACGCCCACAATTGTGTCATAAATAAACCAGAATAAAAATTGTAATACCAAACATGTGGCCGTCTAAGCCCAATCATGCCGGTCATTAAGTAAATAAGCAAATAAAACAATAAGACAAATTTCGGTATATATAAAATATAACAACAGTAAAATCGCACATGTGATAGTAAGGGAAATTCAAGGGCAAACAAACAAAAATAGGTGAGAAATTTACACATACACAATTGTTTAGTGACTAATAAAGCACAAAATACATACGTAGAATCACAATAAATTAAATACAAAGAGAAATCAGTTCGCAGGCAAACTGGCAAACTGACACAAAAAAGACTCATTAAACAAATCCTTACAAAGGTAAGTTGTAAATAAACCATAACACCGTGACCGATATACAAGTTTGAGTGCGTCAGAAAAATACAGCGCCCCCTTCTTAGGTAACCCATTCACAACAATAAAAGCAATAAAAATAAAATTCGATGTGTTTAATGGTCATCTGGACCCGGGAGTATGTAAACACTCGGCAATTGCCTATTACAACTTTAACCAAGGACTATCCTGTACCCGTTCGCCAGACCCACCTCCACACAAACATAAATATGAACAACAAACAACAATGCTAATTCATCCAAATACAATAGTGAGGGAGCCCTGTACTGTTTTTTATTTTAGAAGATTTCAGTTTAATGAGCTCGCGTGCGTATAAAATACCTTAGCAAAGCAATGTTTGATTTTGAATACGTTACATAAGCTTGTAAAATTATTTGCTGCGAGCTTTCATTTAAATAAAAATACTTGAATATATTCCCTTTAGTTAAACATTTTAGCACTAACGCGACGAGTTAAGATACGCGGTTTAAAACCCGGCGCCGCGACGATTTTGGAAAAATTTACATTAAAACATACACTAAAAGAAAAGAACGAATTAGCGTTTTAGTTTTGCTAAAAGGTACACGAGAAAATATTTATAGCCCGAACGGCTTACAAAGGGAGTTTCTAATTAAAACAATAAAAGCAATCCGGATCAATCAAAATTTCAACAGCAACTGCCTTTCCCCACGATTTCAAAACTAACTATATCTACTGCCGAAAATCAACCCCCGCTATTGCAAGTAATAATTAAAAAAAACATTATTTCATGGGAAAATTTTTCGCATACCTAACCGAACGAGATCTTAATTTTAAAAATATGCATTCATCCGTAACAAACCCTACATTTAATATCAAATTTCCTAGTGCCAAACAAAGACGTCTTTGATTGCAGTATACCGACGTAATTAATTATTAAACTAATTTTTACATCAAGAATGTGCGCATAAGAATGATTCGTTACGCCCTTCAGTAAATGAGTTTTTTAACGTACACCTGTTAGTTAAACCTCAACATGTGTTTTTCAACCCTTAGCCAAATATCAGTTACATACATTCCCACATTTCTTGCATAAAAATACATAAATAAAATATTTTACCTAAAAAACATTAATTTCCATTCTTGATTCTCATAACTTCCTTCCTTCCTTCCAAACATCCCAAATAAATTGTCCTGTTTAATATAAAAGTAGTTATTCTGATTTTTAATGAAATTCACATTTTTTTTAATTTAAAAAAAAATGCGCTTTGGGTGAATTGCTTTAGCAAATGTCACTAAATATTTGTAGCCAGCATTTTTGTAACAGGATGCTCGAATTACAACTTTTTTGTATCTTATAATCTGTAAAATAGTGATAGTATTGTGGCAAGTTCATAAATTAATTGTTTTTTCACAAAGTTATAGCAAAGCTACACTAAGGAAATAAAAAAGGTGCAATTTTCAACGTAAGCGTTTGTACTGCAAGGCATGTTTATGCTAGGTATTAGAAGGGTGCCTGGAATGTTATAAAGCAAACCTTTGAGTAATAAAAAATTGCTGTACTTAACTCCTTTGATGATCTTTGAGATTAACGGTTTTTTTTTTAATTGTTATATAAAGTACAAAGTTTTATCAGATTTCTGATTGAAGCTTGTTGTAAAGTAATCCGGTTAGACTAAAAAATATGTAACAGAGGATAAGATATTTACTAGCTTAACATATGCGTTCATCAATTTTATTATGACACTTGCTGCTGATTATAATAGTAATTAATTTATATTTTACATATTTACTTATATTATAAAGTAATTTACTAATTATAAAAGTACATTTTATAGTTTTGTTTCAGTATTAAGATATCTAGAGCAATGGGTTTTTGTATAAAATACCATATTTTTTGCTAAAATATTGTAAATTACGCAAAATACGTTTTTACTGCATCTATAATTTCCCCTTCCCCCACTTTTATATAAATTTTATATTACTCAATAAATGGGAAAATCAATTTTTTTTAATGTTATACTAAGCACATTTTATTCTCCAATGTGCTTGTTTGTTTCACATCCATCCAATTGATGATTAATCTATCAAATGACAGTTTTCTGAACGTATTATCATCATCATGTATTCATTACAATGCAGATTGTGAAAAAATGTACGTCAAAGTGGACGTAATAAATCCATTTCAAGATAAAAAATTGATATATTTTTTTAACAGATTAAGGCAAAATATAATTTTGCATTCAACGGAGCTAAACTTAAAAAAATCTATTCAGTCATATTTCCTAAGGGATAGTAAAAACGAAAGGTTTCTTTAAAATATTTTTACTTTCACATATGCTTCCAGCTTCAAACTAAAGTTTGAGAGAAGTTTCTGAAATAACAACGATATGGAAAACCACCTGTTAAAGGGAACATATTTTTCTCCAAACCATTAAAATAGTTTAATTAAAATTACTTTACCTTAAAGTTCAAACTACTTTAATTTTCATTGATGATATGAGGGTGAAGTCGAAAGAAGTTTAAGTACGAGATACAACTTTAATGAGTTTTTGTTTGATTGTGTAGTAACTGATTTACATTTAATTATTTCCACGACATTTCGACTAAACTTAATGTAGTTTATAGAAAAAAAAATTGTCAATGCTCGTAATAATTTGGTGCGTATATAATTACTAACACTGAACGTTTACAACAACCAACAGGTTCGGTCATACTGAACGTTAAAGCGTCTCGACGCTTTACATCTCGCTGATATCAAGGCGTCGCGTCGACTCAATAGAATAACTATTATCATATATCAAACTCAAATGGATATTGTTTTAATAAGCGCATGAACTGATTTTATAGTTAAATTAAAATTTGCAATTTCAAAAGCATCTAATAAGAACTCTGAAATTTATGTAGATTACCCTAAATTATTTAAATTCATTTAATAATGTAACTAAATAATATTTATAAACCTATCTTCCTTTAAATTCTACAGTTCATTATTTTAACAATAGGATTTTATTGCGAAGTCAACATTATGAAACAGAGCAGCTGGATAATAAATTTTCTAAAAGTGTTGTTTGGATACAATACAAACCATAAATTCACCACCTTTTAACTTCATTCATACAAATAAGAGCAAGCAGAATAGTAGGATTAAACACAAGACTAAAAGTTATGCCCAATTAAGACCAAACGTGTCTGTCACTTTTTTGAATCACTCCATATGATTCTGTCAGTAACATAAATCATAAATCTATTGTAAATAAAAGTTGCGGTTATATCGGTTTGTAGTATACTTTCCATAGTGGTCCTTACTCTATGATATTTTCAGTAAATTAAACTCATTGCAGCACAGTATATTACATGTGGACAACGAAACCTCTGTTGGCGGTGTTCTAATAAATCCCGAGATAAATTTTGTTTATTACAATTGCCACGATTTGTTTGATGTTATTTTACAGATTAAATAAATGTGGGTTCATAAACAATTAAAATTTGATTTACACAAAATTAATAACTGGAAAACAGTTACTTAGTTATTCATAAATTACAAAAAAATCTACAAGAGTTGGATACAGTTTGTCAAATTTGTAGAACTCGTAAGCCTTTAGTGTGTTTGCCCGTAACTTCGGGAAGACACATGGATGCAGCCAGAAACATACATCAGTTGAAAACCCCGGTATTAGTTTTAACTGTAGTTTTTAGAGAACTTTGTAGGTTTTTGTTTTATAACGTTAAGCAGTTATTTATCAACGTTTAACAAAATTTATATTTCTGTTATTTTCTCATTTAGCTGACTTTCTTAATCTTAAAGCTCGTAAGCTACCAGTTACAAGAATAGAACCAAAATTACATCACATTTCATACACTATAACAGTCAAGAATAACTCCAAGTAATTACTGTTTATGGGATAAAGTATTAAAATAATCCCACATAACTATGAGTAACAAACAATATTGCTGTAACGTAATGCATTTATAGTGTACACCTAATAAAAGGCAAGACAACATTGTAATAGTAATGTAGAGACGCGTCAAAACATTATACCGGATGATTACTTTCAAACCTAACATAGGTATTTAATATGCGAATAACGATTTCGCAAATTGATGCTTCCCATTTTAACTTAGAGAATTTCTAATGTGCCCAATTGAAAGAAGATCTTTTCCTCGTCTACTAATATCCAAATCAGTCAATTTTCAGTAGTATTTCTTTATTTAGGATAATTCTGCCGTCCGTACTTAAATCGTCCTATCTGCATTTTTTTTCATTTTTAACCTAAATGCCATTTCATGAATCTTGCTGTTATTTTTACCTGTTCAGCTAAGTTAAAACCTCCTAACTACTCTCAAAGTCGCTAAAATTTACCTAAATATATCATCCAATCTACAAATTTACCTCATTTTCTAACGGAGAAAATCCTATCTGACATTTACTAAAATAAATAATCCCAACTTACTTTGTCCATTCTTATGACTATGTACATGATTATTCAGCATGAGAACTTCGCTACAGTAAAACGTTCTATCTTACCACGTGCTAAGTTAAATTGTCCTATATCACATATTTGCTGTAGATAGGATAATTTTACTTGGTTTATGTAGTAGAATCAGTGGTCTATTTCACTAAGACCTTCTCATATAGGCTTTCAAGACACATTACTATTTACAGAACATAACCTATAAAAAATAGTATAATTATGTGGGTAGTGTGTCCATGATGTGTTTCGTGTTTTGTTATTGGTATTCTTATAATATAGTATTTATATATTAATAATTAATATATTACGCTAATTAGTGGGGGTGACAACGATTGTATGTGTTCAGTATTGTTGTAGTCAAGTGCTAACTAACGATAGGTAAGTAATGACTAGGGAGCGGATAGTTAGGCAAATGCCTTTTTTGAATTAATGAGGATATTAAAGGCAAAGTTGAATTTCTATAAGTTTTAAGACATGACGACTCCAAACATGCAATTTTTACTTTGCCTTTTTTGCCTTTTTTTGATGTTTTTGGCGGTTTTTGCCTTTTTAAAGAAATTTTTGGGATTTTGCCTTTTTTGTCGATTTTTTATTTTAATAAAATTGAAAAAATGTGGTTTTAAGTGAACCGTAAAAAATAAACTTAACTTAACTTAACCTTCACGCCATTCCCTTGCGGGGTAGCCAAAACAATCTCTGCCTCTTATTTATTTTTCAATCACAATGTATATCTTATCTTATCTCCGCATACCTCCCTAGCTTCCACAAGATTCATACATAGTCTCTGACATGCCCTTTTGTTTTTGAAACTGCTTATCTTTCTTTCCTTTATCATAGATTCTACTACATTCAGCCAAGTTTTACTCGGCCTACCAGGGCCGGCCTTTCCCGTAACCTCACCCACATATATTTGTTTCGTTAATCTTGCGTTGTTCATTCTCTCAATGTGACCAAAGCAACGTAATGTACAACTTTTATATCTATCCATCATCGTCTTTTCCTCACCACACTCCGTCATTATGCATTCATTTTTTATCTTGTCCCTTCTCGTTTTACCACATGCGCTTCTCAGGAATCTCATACCCACGGCATTTAGTAAATACTCTACTCTCCTTTCCACCTTCCCGATTGAACACCACAATCTTAGTTTTCTTCACGTTTCCCTTTAGGTCCATGCTCTCACAGACTGTATCAAATTTCCTCTGAGCGGTTTGCAGCTCATCCGCACTGTCACTTAATAAGACTGTGTCATCTGCATACACCAGAAGTCGTACATTTACGTCACCAACCATTACTCCATTTGTATCGGTACATGCTTGTCTAAGACATTTATCCATGTATACACTGAACAACCATGGTGACATCACACAACCTTGTCGCACTCAATGCTCAATATTGAAGTATTCACTCACACGTCCCCTCACCCTAACACATACCCGACTACCGTTGTATACTGCCCTTATTCCATTTATTAGACCTTTATTTACGCCATATTCATTTAATATTTCCCACAGCTTCTCTCTATTCACTCTGTCATATGCTTTCTCCAGATCTACAAACGCACAGTACAACTTCCTTTTTACTTTTAAACACTTTTCGATCACCTGCTGGAGAGCAACCATCGGATCGACACATCCTCTCCCTGGCATGAAGCCACCTAGTACATCCCACATCTTAGTTTGTGTAGTTTCTCGTACTCTATCAATCAGTATTCTTCCAAATGCTTTACCAGGTACGCTGAGCAAGCTTATTCCTCTGTAGTTCTTACAATCACTCTTGTTACCCTTACCCTTATACAATGGTACAATGATCGTGCTCTTTCAATCACTTGGCACTTTTCCACACATAAGGCATACATTGAATAATTCACGCAATCTTCGTATAAGCTTTGCACCACCATACTTGAGCATTTCACCAGTGATTTCATCTGCGCCTGCTCCTTTGCCGTTTTTCAACCTTCCTACCGTTTTCTCTACCTCATTTATTCCAATATCCTTCTCAGTTTCATTCATCATTTCTTCTGTATTCTCCTTATGTAACCCTTCAGTTTTACTTTCCTCACTACTGTACAGCTTTCCGAAATATTCTTGTCAGCATTCCCTCACTTCACAATCGTCCCATACTATTTCGTTTCGAGCATTCATAACTCCTGCAGCGTTCTGTTTTGGGCCACATTTTGTGTTTTTAACCCATTTTCAGAAGAGTTTTTTGTTTCCCTCAAAATCATTCTGCATTTTCTCTCCTTCCACAGTCATCACTTCCACTTTACTTATTCTCACTGCCTCCTTCCTTTCTTTGTTTCTTAATCTGTACACCTCATACAATCGCTTCTTCTCAGTCTCATTTTTTGCAGCAATCATTGCCATGTATGCATCTTTTTTCTTACTTACTGCCTTTTTTACCGACTCATTCCACCAAGCACATTTTTTCTGCCTACCTACAATCACTCTTCCACTTATTCGCACGGCACAATTGACAATAGAGTTTTTCAAGCTTATCTATGCACTTTCAACGTCAGTGTCTTTTATTTGTCCGTTCCACACTGTTTCATTCACATTCAACTCTTTATTCACAGCATCTGCGTATTTCATTCTCGCACCATTATCCACTAATTTGTCAACCCTAATTCTGGACGTTCGCACTACGTTTGCTTTCGTTCTCCAGACCCACTTTTGCCCTAAACACACTCTGGATACAACCAAAAGTGGTCCGATCCACACTCCGCTCCGCGCATTACTTTTGTGTCTTTCACCAGGTTTCTAAGCCGTTCATCATACACTATTAAGTCTATCATACTTGGTTAATATACAGTTTTTGTTTTAGGTATTTTATTTCCTGACGAAATACCTGAATCGAAAATATTGCTTTTAGTAAGCGACGCGGCACCTTACATGCTAAAAGCGGCACGGGCCCTAAAGGTATTCTACCCTAAACTACTGCATGTTACTTGCCTAGCACACGCACTGCACAGAGTGTGTGAATGCATTCGCAAGGAATTTAGTGCTGTAAATAAATTAATTTCTTCCGTGAAGAAGGTAAACATTACATTGTCTGTGTGCTGCTATTACGATTTAAAAATTGCAGGTATTTGTAAAAGCACCATTACGAGTTTCTGAGTATAAAGAAAAGCTGCCATCTGTTCCACTCTCTCTCTCCTGAACCTGTGATTACCAGATGGGGTACCTGGATCGAGGCGTGTAATTTTTACGCGCTTCATTGAAACTCAATTAAAGAGGTAAACACATGTTTGCAAAATCTGTTATGAATTCTGCAAAAATGATATGATAATTTACAGGTAGTGAATTCATTTCACCTTCCACGGCTGCTGCTATACAAAAGCTCAAGAGAGTTTTGAAGATGAAAACGTCCGTCGAGGTATAATGTATATAAACACCCATTTCTGCTACCTACTCGAAACTATAAAGAAACTCGAAGCAAGGAACCTCGCGTTAGTGGAAGCGTTAGTGATAGTGGACGATGTGGTAAATGAAATCGCACGAGTACCTGGTGCTAGTGGGATAAAAGTAAATGAAAAGATATTATCTGTGTTACAAAAGAATCCAAAATCTTCACAAAATAAAAGATATTGTAAATGTACATAAAGGAGAAGAGGCCATTAGCTTGGATGCAAGCCCTCAAGAAGTCGCTGCAATTAAATATGCCCCCATTACATCCTGTGATGTCGAGAGATCTTTCTCGACATACAAGCAAATTGTCAGCAATACCAGGGCAAACGTAGATTAAATGTTTTGTTATTTTTATTTTTTTTTTTTGTAAATTCATTTTACGTAAGTAGTTATTAAATTATTTTAAACAATTGTGTGCCTTTTTCGAATTTAAATTTTGCCGTTTTCCTTGCCTTTTTTGACTGTTTTTGTTGCCTTTTTGCCTGCTTTTTTTATGGGTTTTTCTTGCCTAACTATCCGCTCTCTAGTAATGACTGATTAAAGTTTTATGATTATAAAAATTCACTAAAATAATGTTCCAATATTGCTATTTCCTGTTATAATTATTTATAATATACTGTAGGCTGTAGAGACATTTTAGTTTTACATCTGATAAAATACTAGAAAATGTTATGTAAGTACTTAACATAACTTAGCATGTTCACTTGATTTTGTAACAATGTAAATACCGGTTGCCATATAACTTTTTTGCCTGCCTGTATTTCTTATTTTTGTATTAAATATAAATAAGTAATCCGTCTAGATTTGTATTTATTTACCATTCAAGTTTCAATTCAAGACAAATAAGGAACCAAAGCAGAAAAGTAACAATGATGATCCCGATTATCTCCCGACGTCTGATGATTCCAGCAGCCATCATAGCGACATTAGTGATTTGGAAAATTACTGTGAACATGGGAACAACATTGCGAATGACAAATAAAAATACGAAATTCCTATCGAACCCAAAAAATCAACGAGGATCACTATTTTATCAGATATTACATTGAGCATAGTTTCTAGCATTGACACAGTACAGGGGAGAGAAAACAACAATCAAGAAACAGTTTTTGAAGAAAATGAAGTGTGGATTAAAAACATGTTATTAAATCTAGTAAACCAGGTTGTTGATATGCATGAACATTTAAAAAAAAGTATGTATACCAAGAAAGGGGTATTTCGCAAGCGAAAATTATTTGATGTACCTCTAGCTGAAAGAAAAAAACAAAAATTACAGGAGAAGAAAAAAATGCATACTGTTAAATCGTCATGTACAAAATGTGTAAAAAACTGCCCAAAAAAAATAGACGTTAAAAGACAAGAGGAAATCAACTCTCAATTCTGGGAAATGAACAATAATACTGATCAAAGGACATTTTTATGCTCACGGTTCAAGAAGAAGAAGAAAACCGATAAAGCATGTTATTAAATAATAATGATGTATTGTTGTTTATAATAATAATAATAATAATAATATATTTTCAAAACGTTAAGCTTTCCTTCGGTTTTTGTTAATAAACCTGTTTTTTTTCCTAGCGGTGCTCCACCGTCTTGATTCATGTTTGCAAGTTTACAAGTTTTTCGCTTTAGCGTGTTTTCGTTCTCTCTCGTGTGTGTGTGTGTGTGTGTGTGTGTGTGTGTGGTGCGCGCATACGTGCGTGCGTGCGGGCGTACGTACGGGCATGCGAACGCGCGTACGTGTGAGCGTGCGTACGTGCGAGCGTGCGTACGTACGAGCGTGCGTACGTGCGTGCGTACGTACGAGCGTTCACACGTGCCTGCGTACGTGCGAGCGTACGTGCGAGCTTACGTGCGTGCGTGCGTGCGAACGTGTGTGCGCGCGTACGTGTTTTTTCGTTCGATCCTCGTGCTAAAGCAGTGCTAGTCGATTGTATGTAGTTGTAGGTCCTATTGTGTTGACTAAGAGCTATAATTGGGAGCGTTGCTTGCTATACCCTGGCCGTGGAGTTATGTTTAATTAGCTTTTTTGACAGATGTATTTATTTATGATAAGATCAGGCTTGCATGTAAAGTAATATAGAGGTGAAACTAACTAGCTAATGTGTTTTGCTGTTAGTCGTATCACAGTATTGAAGATTCTGTTTATGTATCAGAAAAACGTACTACAGCCTCGAAACAGAGTGCAGATAAAAATTGAAGAAAGTGAATACGGTACAACTTCGACGAGCAGACTTAATGGTTTTAAGTGTACAGCATTCCCAGAGCGGCGTTGAAATCATTTAATTTAGAGCTAACCTCGTGTCCATGTAATAATGTCTGATAAACTATTAGGGTTATTAGCTTGCTTTATAGGTTACAATATAATCATTCAAGGTGCAGGTGATGAGTAGATTGTATCTCAAAAATCTCGTTTGATCTCGTGAGATGTGTATAGCTTTTCTTAAAAAATAACTGCGAGGCTGTCTCATTCAAAAAATCTCATGCAAAAAAACATCAATAATCGTTAGCAATGTAGCTGTATCCGCTATTATGCTTACTTAATGTATCACTAGTATAGCTTTTTTGATATAGAGAGAAGAAGCAAGATTTCGAACGGTTGTAGTATTTCCAGAGCTCTATCGAAATAAATTAAATTTAAGAATAATCCCATCTCTATGTAATAATAGATGTAGTATAAAGTTAACTATTTTAAGTATTTAATATGTAATCACTGTATAATGAGTTTTTATTATTATGATGCAACATTAGTGGTATTAGACGTTTTTAAAATATTTGTGTTTTTGAATGTAAATTTTTTGTAAGTACAACATAATTATTAAATACGAATTCAGGTTTTTCTGTATTACTTTCTAAATAGTTAATGTCCGGTATGTAATCGAGTGTTTTATATTCAACCATTCACAAAGCGTGTTTTAGTGAGGTACGTTGTATAAAAAATTCAGTTTAGCATATGACAGCGTTGAAGGAAAAACTTCTAAAGGTGAGCGTATTATTTTTAATCTATGTTTTTTTTTTACCTGATATTGCTAACAAAAATGCCGATAAAGATTTTTAAAAATGTATTATCATGCTTATAGGATAATGTCATAAGATCCGCTCTACAAAAAAATAGTAAGTACGCATTCGTGGATTTAAACTTATAGTTATTGTTAATCCACCTATATAATAATAAACCATTAAAACCTTTTGCCTTTTATTTCAGTTATATCAACCTGATATTCTTAAAAACATGTTAATTTTAATTTAACTCTATGTTATATATAAGTAATTATTACTTTTTAATGGGTTTTTACAGCTGTTAATGAACACGTTACAATGAAATAGTTTTGTGTGTATGTAATTAAACATGCAAATAAATCAGATATGATGTTCCTAATGTATATGTGGTGGCTGTTTAGAGGATCTGCCTATACATAAAGCATCATTCCATTAGGGTAGAAATTATTTATTATTTCACGTCATATTTAATTAAACTTGAATGTATTCAGTTTCAGCTGTAATCCGATTTCCGCAAAACTGTAAGACATAATATCGGTTGATTGGTTGAGATTGATCTGGTGATCGAGCGTACTTTGTTTGAGATTGATTAATTAATTGAATTGTTTGTGTGTGTGTGTGTGTGTGAGAAAGAGAGAGGGGGGAGGAAGAAACAAGATAGAGTAAGAGAGAGGTGTGCATTATCAGCTTCTGTTATAGAAAATGTTCATTAGTCTTTACGCCGCTAGATGGCACTAAAATCAATTTTTACTCAAAGGGGCCAGGAGGCGAAGGCCTGAGAACAAGTTGCGAAGCCCTACACGTGTCGCACAAGAACCTCCTTATTAGAAATACAACGTTTTAGGTAAAAGATCATCCAGTAGCATGTGGCCATTTTAAAGCAATAGGGTCGATAATTTTAATAATAATATCTTATTAATTATGCAATTTCCAACATTGTATGCGTGTGCATTTGCCTAACCTCCAGAGGCACTGTTCTTAATATAGCCAGAAGGTCCTTAATACCACCAAATAACCCTAAGATTAACCCTAGACCAGCCCCACCCTAAGCTCCAACCCTAAATACAGTTCTAAGCCAAGACCAGCCCCCACCCCTGTCCTCGCGTTAGCAAAAGTCCTAGCTGTCAAAAGGTCCTTAATACAACCATAAGGTTTAACCCCAAAAGAAATCATAAAAATAAGGGTAATACGGTCTCACACGTGGGTGTGTAAAATTAGGGTTGAAAAAGAAAAGAAAGGATGCGGCCTCACACGTGGGTGTGTAAAAAATAGGGGTGAAAATACACGTCCTACACGTAAGCGTGTAAAAAATAAGGGTGGAAAATGCGGGTCTCACGCGTGGATATGCAAAAATAGGGGTGGAAAAACACGTCCTACACGTAAGCGGGTAAAAATAAGGGCGGAAAAACCGGTCCCCCACGTGGGCGGTCTTGTGACGTCAAAATCCAAGATGGCGGAAGGTGACGGTCTTCTACTAATATCTTTTAATGTTTAGGTGATCATGTTGCCACGGGCGGACATGTTTAAGGAGGTTATTTTCATTCCAAGACTAATCGCCTTCAATGAGTACTTCGTACCAGTCGGTCAATATAGAAAGTCCATAAAACCTTTGGCGGTGGTATGGCATGAAGCCATTCAAGGACGGAAAAAAGAAGATTTGATTTCGACATTTTATGCATTTTTCTTGAAAAATCGAGACGTATCTAGTATTACAATTTGGCTGGACAATTGTGCAGCCCAAAACAAAAATTGGGCTTTATTCTGTTTTTTTATTTATGCTGTCAATTGTTCAGAATTAGCCTTGAAAACTGTGGAAATAAAATATTTCCAGTCAGGACATACATTTATGTCGGCTGATTCGTTTCACCATCAGGTGGAACAATCACTTAAAAAAATGGGAAACGTATTTGACTTTAACGATTTTAAAACTGCAGTTAACAATGCAAACTCGACCAGAGTTGACGTTAAAGACATGGCTATCAATGACTTTTTTGAATGGAAAGATTTTAGTTCCAAACACAAAATTCAAAGGATTAATCCCAAACCATATTTGCAGGATATGTCACATTTGCTGTTCAAAGAAGGGGAACACTTTATGTGGTATAAAAACAACTTTCTTGATGATGAATTCGTCAAGTTAAATTTTTTGGCTGCCAAATACTTTAAGGAAGGGGTGCCAAAACCGAGTTCTAAACGGAATTACGGAGGAATATCCGAAACGAGAAAAAATAGCCTGATCTTAAAACTACGGTCAATTATTCCTGAAAACCGTCTTCAATTTTGGTAGCAGATTCCCACATGTGCTGACAGCAAGAATGATGATGAAGATTCGGATGTGAAGTAATTAGTTTTTTTTTTTGTAAATTAATTTAAAAAATTTTATTAGTTTTCGACTAATAGAACACGTTGTTTTGCCGCTTTCATCACAAATAGCTCTGTTTTATTCCCATCTATATTTTGTTCAAACATAGTTAACTGTTTACCAAAATACATATATATATATAATAAATTTTTAATAAACTTAATAAATCATAGTTTGTTTAAAAGAACTATTTTTCCTTTGCAGTTTCCTATCCTTTGATGTAACATTACTAAGATATATCGTCCTATCTGAATTTTTTTCTACACATTTTTGTTAACACTAAAATCTCACATTTTCAACAGTCAAGAATAAAAAACAGCATATGCACTGGGACGGCATGCGAAGTTTGAAAAATAAATACTCAAAGATGTCGACTGCATTTAATTTTTCAGAAAAGTTGAATTATCTCAGTTTTAACGTTTTTTCAGTTAGGATGATTTAAGTAAGCACGGCAGAATTATGCAACCTCTTTTTTAATACGTTCATAACGCAAGTAGGCAACACTGTAAAAACGAAAACAATAATATAAGTCGAATGGATGTTTAAAATATCATGTCGGGGCGGGCGGCTTTAGAATTTTTTTTTAAGCTGTTATAACACACTATTTTTATCGAGGTGCTATAAAAATAAATTTGTATAATTTTAATGTCCCAAACCTAGCTTATTCGTAGGAGGACGTGGGTTTTTATACAGTATACAACACAATCAAACTAAAACAGGCATAGTAATAAATTATGTAAAGCAGGATATAATAAACAAACTAAAAAATATATAATTCAACGTAACTAAAATATATATATGTAATAAAATAACTAAAAAATCCTTTCTTGACTGTGCCCCTTTTGGTTCGGCAACCTCCTTGGTCTGGATGTGTTGCGACAAAAATACTTAAACTTTCCGCGTTTTGCGGCCTAAGGTAAATTTTTGGAATAAGTGAAGCGTTTATTAATGATTTTATGTTAATAAGGGAGTCTACTATTTATTTTATTATAATCAAAATGTTTAAATTGGAGTTGAAAACTAGGGAACGTTCTTTGTTTGATTATCGTCAATCTAGAGAATAAACAAAATGGCCCGAATTTTTGCATAATTGTTATTAAAATTATTATTAAATTTCTTTTAAGGGACCAGGGGGCTAGGACCAGAAAGCAAGTTGGAAAGCCCTATGCCTGTCTTATAAGTTAGGCCACCTTATTATAATACAAGTTCAAATTTCCCCTCATAGATGGCACTACAGACAAATTCAAATTTTTGGTCGAGGAGCTAGGACCTGAATGTAAGCTGCTGTCTTACAAGTTAGCATTATACCCCTTATTACAATACAAATTCATATTTCCAGCCGTAACCTGCAGTTAAGATACAAATTCAAATTTTCCGCCAATGGGGCCTCGACAAGGGGGCAAAGCCCCGAGAGCAAGTTGCGCAGCCCTACACCTGTCTTACAGGTTACCATTAGATCCCTTATTATAATACAAATTCAAATATTCCGCCAAGGGTACCACGACAATACACGATGGCCCACGAACAAGCTCCGATCACGACAAGGGACGAAGACCAGACAACATGTTGCGACGACCTACATCTGTCTTACTTAATTTTGAACATAAGGGGAAGTGCACCCATCCCAAAAGTCTTGGCTACCGCAAATGTCTTCACACTAATATTTAACATACGAGATGGATTACCTAGATTTGAGAATGTTTTCGATAATTTACTGTAGCACCTTTTTGCGACCCAGATCTATATAAATAAAGAGTAATTAATCTATATTATAAGGTTTATGGCTATGAATACATTTTAGTTTTTAAAGAAACTATGATATACCATATCAATAATCAATCAATTTACGTAGTTTAATCTGGGTGTTAAAAGTAATGCAATTGATTTTAAAACGTCATCCATAAACTAACATACACTTACTTATGAGTGCGATATAAAGAGGCTTCCCAATTAATCGTTATTAATACTAAAACAAGATAGTCAATTATTAAAATCCAAAACAATTTTTACACCATTAAAAGGAGCTCAAAACGAAATGTAAAAACAATCTATAGAACATGTGTGTAACTATTTAATCCATTTTATTTCTGCTTAGAGCTTGTACACATAATTTAACGTTCTCAAGGTGAAAATTGTTTAAAGCGTGTTTTTATGACAGGGGCGAAGCCCGCGAACAAGTTACCGTCTTACAATATTAAGGCCCCTTATTAGAATGCAAAATCTGGAGAAATGCAATAATAATTTTAATAACAATTATGCAATCTCCTTTGATAAAAACTACCCTAATAAATATTAATAACAGATTAAATCTTTTTATTCTCAGGTGAAAAAAATACGATCCCAACGTGGGCATATAAAAAATGGCGGCGGAAGATATCCCGGTACTACTAATAGGAAATAAAAGTATTTTTGTCAGGTATATGCAGGATGAATCTTAGTGTTGGTTGTGTTTTGTAACCGTGTACTGCGTGTAATTAATCTGGTTAGCAGGAATGTTTTTACGGGACAACTTAAGGTTGCTCGCCTAAGTTGCGTCAAGGCGTCGAACAGTGCGGTTTTCACCGATAGTCCGAGGACGGATAAGTAGTTGTTGAATCGCGCGTTTTTCACCTGCGGTTCTAAAAAGGATTCGAATTCCGCTCTATGTTGGTTGACCAAGGCGTGCAGAGATGGTTCCAAAGACACGTGGTTCGAGCACTTGGTGGAAGCGGGACATAATTAGAGTGTATGTACCGTATCCAAGGTTTAGACACCTGGGGCCGTTGAATATGTACTGGTTGTGTGTTTATGTAAGATTCGAGTATTCTGGTTTATTATTATAAAGGGACCAGGCTGGATTGATTTTCTGAAAAAAGAAGAGTCAGGTTTCGTTTCTCGAAGGAGAAGAGAATATGTTTTAATTTGCGGACGTTTTTATAGTGAGGGTCGGATGGAAGGAAAATTATTTTGCAATTTTGCTAGTGGAAAATGGGAAACGGTGGGATTGATGCGCAATTGATGGATATTGGATATATAGGAATACAATTGCGGGGATTTATAGGATTTAATTAAGGAAAGTTAAAGAGGATAAGGATCTGGATCTTTGAATTTTTAGGATAATGATCTGGATCTTTACACTGTTACGATATAAACTGGCAGTAAAACGGGATAACAGGTGAAATTGGATTTTGCTCGACTGCTCAGTGGTTGGGGTGGATTTGGTGTAGATTTGGTGTACTAAATTTTGCGCTCAATACGATAGCTTACCATAAATAAGTTAAAATAGTGGTTGAAATTGACATAAAAACCGGAAAAGGGCGCCAGAGTATTTGAAATGACACGATAGGGGTTGAAATGCCTAATTATGCCAGTAGACAGCTCGTTTAAAATACTCAAATAACTCGCTTAATCAATCATTAATCTGATCAAAAAAGTTAATAATTCTGTTGTTACGTTACTTTACTCAATAATTCTGATTTTCAATGAACTCTCACTTCAATAAAAAAAAACTTACATTAATTCTGTTTACAACCACTTGAAATTAAATTAATCAATCCGCTATAAAATGCGCTCGAATTCATAAAACTAAAGCTTTAACTCATCAACTTTTAAAAGTTACGTTATAATTCATAATCAATAGATGAAGCTTTCGAACGTAATTACTTTTTACTTAAATTAAACACCAAAAATAGTGACTTTAATGCAATGATCTAATTTAAATAAAACAAACACTTAATATGCGCATAAATATTGTGCTGTACAATAAATGGGTTCACAGCTGGAATCACATTTAAAACAACTGCAGTTCGTTAACCGAAAGGTGTATATTATAAAATCGCCGCCGAAATAACCACACAACGGTTACATTAATTTCTCTTCCAAGTTAAGTCATTTATTACACCTAATAGGCGGTGGACTAGCCTTTACTAAAATTATTGTGAATCCGATTCATATGCCAAAATAACAAACGGTTTTAACCAATCAATTCCGTCCTCCTTATAACGCATTCGTCAGATACAATCTGTAACGTGCAAAACTCGATATAGGAGCGATTGCATCATTTTATCTGGTTACTATTTCTAAAAGCTACCTTAAGTAAGTATCTTTGATTTAAACATTTAGTAATGTGCTTTAAGGTTACTAGTACTTATTTTCTTCACTATAATGATTTAAAATTTCTGTGTATTTATGGCATTTACTAATGAGTATGATGGATTAAGTATTATACAAAATTATTCCTATACTGTAGTTAATTTCTATTTCACATATGATTTTCTTTTATGACGTGTTCGTTTCTACATTATACGAAAATTATTTCTCTCTCGTATCCACCTTTGTATTTCAAAAGTTTACTCGTTTTAGCTCCGCTAGTTTAACGTATTAAAGGTTTTTGTAGTTATTTAGCATTTATTAAATACAAATTAATTTCAATTAATTCCTATAGCGCCATCTCTGAGATGTACATAGTTCTGGTGATTGGTATACTTAACTCTGAAAAGGGATCTGTTATTTTGCTATTTCTTAATAAATACACTGTATAAATAACCGTTTATTCTGTTAACAATACATAAAATGCTATTGTGGTAACAATGATTGATAGGAATACTTTTCAAGTTGTAAAATTGTTTCTTGAGGCGTTGGCTATCTTTTCCAAATCGCCATTGCTGTGGATTGGTTGACATGTCTAGAAGATTTTCCTGTTTCTATTTTGTAGATGTTAAGCATCACTTTGTTTTCGAAAATTTTCACAATATAGTATCCCTTTGTTGTATATAAGTGATATAATCGCTATTAAAGGCGGATATAATACAAATATTTCACTCCATCTACACATTTTTGGTAAGCCGTATCAGATCTCGTTAACCTTGTTATAATTAGAACTTCTCTTTCAGGTTTCAAACACAAACGAATTTCAGACTACTTCTTCAAAGAAATAGATGTCAGCAATTGGTTAAGACATTTACACTAACGCTCGCATTCGACCTTAGAGGTAACATCCTCTCACTGCATAAACAACGTTCTAATCCCTTTCATTCGTTTTAACACTTAAGTTTCCATATAACTTTACCGTTACGATTACATCAAAGTTCATGTTTACATTTGGTTTTGTCTTTATTGATGTAACGAGATTACCCGTTCGGTATCTCTTGGCTTATTATTTGGATTGTACTTGAAAAATGTGGAACACTGGAACTGTGACAGGACCTGTAACAAACAAAATACACCCACGTACCACACAAAATTAAAAAGCACCGAACGCGTTTCGATAGCTACGCTATCATCATCAGCGGTCGACTAGGATGTACTGCTGATACACTGCGGTCTGCTGTGTCTAACGTATTTGGGATTGCGTGATCATTGAGGTTACACCTGTATTGAAACTGGTGAAATCCTGGCTACCTTGAATAAGACATAAACCTTCGTAAACACACGTCAGCTCTTTCCTTTTACCGCATGCATAACTTACCTTCAGCAGATTACGATCGCCTACAACGAAATGAAATACATTTACCTTACTTGACAAATATTTTACCCACACTGGTACCTAAATGGCCTTCAGCAGGTTACGATTGCCTACAACGAAATTAAATACATTTATATTAATTCTGTCAACGAGTAATTATTAAACATGATACCTGTAGTATAAGTTCGGTGTCAGTTTGATGCCTGACGTCTGCTAATTTTAATACAATTTCTCTCATGTAGAACGCTATATGTTAATTAAACCATTCTTCAACATTTTACACACACTTAACAATCAACATTTTGAATAATTTTTGTTAAAATTGGTTTTATGTGTCACGCCCATTAGGGAGCTCATGTATAATCTTCATTTTGGGGATAATTAATCTTGTACTATTGTTTATGTGGTCGTGCGCAGTAGCTTTGCTGCAACTTTTATGTTTATGCCAGATGTAACTTTTTGTGTAGCGTGATATTTAATAAGGTCAAATGTTAGCGCGAGATTTCGTGCTAGTTTAAATGCTATTCGGTAGTTCAAATATATAATATACACTATCGTTTTATGGATCAGATTGTTCGGACCAGTTTCTTTTTCTAATTTAAGTTGCTTAATTACTGATATTCTTTTTTATTCCAGATAAATTGGACTGAACAAGCTTTTCCAATTGTATGTGTGTAATTTAATCAAATAGGGGTTTGTATTCAGTTTTGTTAAACTAAAGGTAAGCTGAATTAGTTAATTAATTTTGCTTTCTTATAAATAACTGATTTAATAGGTTTTTTAAATTGTCCTTTTCAGGCTAAGGTACGTAAGATATTGCGTCGGCCGGAAGGGGTATTATTGCTTGTGGTATTATAATTATAAATTACAAAT
The DNA here is from genome assembly GCA_036346205.1 of Vesta saturnalis. Classification (NCBI taxonomy): domain Eukaryota; kingdom Metazoa; phylum Arthropoda; class Insecta; order Coleoptera; family Lampyridae; genus Vesta; species Vesta saturnalis. Next base: position 1,646,986 of record JARFJB010000417.1, read on the forward strand.
TACTGTGGGCGTATGTACAAGTCCTCGTCAAGCTCACTTTAACTTATATTTTTTTGTTTTGGGGATAACGTATATACTGTGTGTTTATCATTCATACATTTATATAGCTATACAATAACGTTTGGCTTATTGTCCCCTTAGTTGGGAACTTAAGGAAAAAAATAAAGTTACGTTTATTGAGGGAATTGCCACTTAATTACTATTCCTATTGTTCCCTGTTTCAAGCTTTACAGGCGCTCTCCCTCTTTCAAGGAATAAGTACCTATTTTCTTTTCCTTCTTTCTTCAAAGCTCGTGGCGCCTATTTTGGTTCTTCTCTCACTAACCAAATTCTAATTTAAACTACTTTATCGGTACCTCCAAAACACCCATGCAATCCGAGTACTCTGGGGTCTTCGGACCGTTTGATTGAGTTTTAACCGAGCTCACTCGTTTCTCCCGTATTGTGTCGTGTGGTGGTTGCACACGTGGTAAATTTCGATATAATTTTGTCAGTATAACGAATAAAAAACACTC
>JARFJB010000417.1:2265000-2447500 GCA_036346205.1 Vesta saturnalis
ATGGTTTGTTACAAGTAATCGACCCAAATTGGGAAATCGAAGTATAAAGGACAATAACATATTAATATTGATGTGTAAAATGGGGGCATTCGCGGGTTGTAAATAGCTTGCATTTTGTTGCGCAGGCTATTTGTAGTTAAAATTGAACGATTAAGTAGAAACCGTCTTGTGTGTGTGTGTGTGTGTGTGTGTGTGTGTGTGTGTGGTGTTGTGTGCGTGTGCGTGTGTGTGCGTGCGCGTGCGCGTGCGCGTGCGCGTGCGCGTGCGCGTGCGCGTGCGCGTGCGCGTGTGCGTGCGTGCGTGCGTGCGTGCGTGCGTGCGTGCGTGCGTGCGTGCGTGCGTGCGTGCGTGCGTGCGTGCGTGCGTGCGTGCGTGCGTGTGTGTGTGTGTGTGTTATTATTATTATTATTATTATTATTATTATTATTATTATTATTATTATTTATTAAAACTGTAAAATTACATTGGATTAACAGTACAGTAGCAATTAATTAAAAATACTATTACTAATATGTTCTTAAAGTATACATATACTACTGAGGTAGTCTATTTGTTTCACGTCAATTCGTTACTCCACGTTATTTTATTGTTTGGCTCGAGGGTGAATAATACGTTGCCTATAGCCCATCGTTCTATAAAGGTGTTGATGTTGTTTTTGCCCATATACCATGAAAAGTCCAACAAAATCCGTTTTTTTAGCCTATCCGTAAATGTCTTTTGGAAAGACTGCGTGTGGGTGTTGTTCCGCATATCACTTGATGTTGTATTGTACACGGTAGTCTTGGCAAAATTAATTAAAAAATTGCTCAAATGATGATCTTGACTACTTCCTTTTATGCCACATATGATCATCTTATTTGTTATTCTCGTAATATTCAGTACCTTCTTAATTATTCCGTGAACCAGCTGCCAAATTCCTACTACATGTGAGCAGTTGATCATTAAATGTAATGCGTTACATTTCGGTTCTGAACAATAATGGCATTGATCTGTTTCTTTTATTCTGGCATGGAATAAAAATGTAGGGTCTGCTAACCGGTTTTTAGCAAAACGCCAAGAAATTTCAGATGTGTAGCCAGTTGTTAGCGGGTTAAAATAAGTGTCCCAATATGTTGCATGTGCATTCCAATTGTTACCGGCCTCAAAATTTTCTGGCAAGTGGAAGTAGCCTATGGTTAGATTTTGCTGCAATTTTTTCCGCGTGGTGGTCTTAACTTCGTATTCTCTACCACGATACTTAAATGACATGCTTCGCCTGTGCATTGCCCCAATCTCTCGCTCTGACATTGTTTTATTAAAATGAGCTTTTATTCTTGAGTAGTGGCGTATCAGTTCATTCTTTAACATTTCTGACTTTGTTGGCAATTGAGCTCTCAAGTCGTTTTCGTCTAACCATAAGTCATTCTGGTAGAAATCATTAAGGGTGATAAACCCCATTTGTTCCCAGTAGGTGGAAAAAATGGGAGGGATAACACGCGATATTAAGGTGGAATCTAACATTGGAATCTTTAGTAAATCAAAGCGTTCTAATCTAGCTCCGTGCTTTGTGAAATGTGCATTGCTTCGAGAATTAATGTCGATAATTGGTGCTGTTGCGGGTATCTTTTCTTCAGGAAAAACCATTGCCACGTTAAATTAAGCGAATCAGCTTGTTCTAAAGCGTTTTTGATAACTGTTTTCCATGGTTGTGCTTCTGTGTTGTCGATTAATTTTTAACTAGCCATATTCGGAAACATTTAATTTTGAGGAATATGCACTAGATTCAGCCCTCCCTGGTTTATTGGTAAACATAGATGTTGTTGGTTGGTCCAATGCTTGCCTCTCCACATAAATTCTACGATTTTTCCCTGCAAAGATAGCTGCTGTTGGAGTGTGATTGGAATGCACTGTAATATATGCCAAAGTTTTGGAGTCACGTATTGATTTAGAGCGTTTTTCCGGCCTACAATTGATAAGGATGGTAGTGACCGTCTCCATTTTGCCAACGAGGTATCCAGAGATTTATTTAGTGCTGCAAAAGCTTGCATCGAATCCTGTTCCTCGTCGTTTGACAGACTCACTCCTAGCACTTTAATTCTGTTTACCCATTCTATCTTGAGGGGTGTCTCTGTTTCTCCTTTCCAAAGTCCTCCCCAGAATCCAGTACACCTTTCCCAGTTAAGCTCTGCGCCAGAGCAATCCGCATACATTTGGTAGCACTTTTTGAGGGTTTTAAAGTCAGTTTTATCGGATATAAACACCGATACGTCATCCGCATACGCGCTCAGGGTTATGTTATCACTTTTAGGGACTTGGGAGATTGGAAAACCTTTCAGGAGTTTTCTGGATAGAGATAAAAACGGCTCAATAGCGATGGAGAATAAAGGACCTGAAAGAGGACACCTTGTCTGATTCCAGTTTCAAAATGTATGGCGCTGGTAAGCAGTGATCCCAGCCTAACGTGACTTAACGAGTTTACGTACAGTAGTTTTACTGCTTTGATAAACCGATCTCCAAAGTTCATCTTTCTTAGCACATGGAATAAATAACTGTGTGAAATTTTGTCAAAGGCTGCTTTTTGGTCTAAGCTAATGATTGCAATCGGAACGTTTTGATGATTAGCTTGTCTTATTAATTCTCGGTGTACATGGATTGAGTCGTACATAGATCGATTTGGTATAGAGTAGCTTTGATTTGGATGTATTATTTTGTTGATTACTCTTGTGAGCCTTAACGACAATAATTTTGCTAAAATCTTATAATCGGTGCATAGTAGTGAGATTGGACGCCAGCTTTTTAATTCTAGCAAATCACCTTTTTTTGGCATTAAAGTAATAACGGCTTTGTGCATGGAATCGGGTAACGAGTTTCTTTTAATTGCTGCTTGTATAGTCTGGAAAACTTTATGTTTTATATGGTTCCAGAAGGCGACATAAAATTGCACCGTTAGGCCATCAATTCCAGGGCACTATTTTTATTTAATAACTGGAGTGCTGCTGTCAACTCCTCAACTGTAATTGGTTCCTCTAACAGTTTCTTCTCAGCGTCCGATAAAGTTGCGAGAGATTCATATAATGGACTGGAAGAAAAATTCGTAATTAATTTTTTTTTGTGCACCTGGCGAAAGTGATTCCCCACTACTTCACAAAGAGTTTGTGGGTCCTCAATTGTTCCATTGTTATGCCTTAGGATGGACAAAGGTTTGAAAAAGCTGTTAATTTTTTATCTGTTGTTGGGCGGTCAGAGTGTATAAGTTTGTCATAATTTGTGGATGTTAGTTGATGTTCACTTATCCTTCTGTACGCGTCCTTAATGGTGTTTAGTAGTACACGGTGATTGTCTTTTTCAATGTTAGATCCACTACAAATGAGGGTTTTTAATTGTTTTTGTAAGTAGCAGGTATCAATGAACTTTTTCTGTCTGTTCTGCCTTTGGTATAAGATCACGACATCTTTAATGTTTAACTTGAGGCGTTCCCATGATACTAAGGTCTCGTCCTGGTTGTCATAATTCTGGTGTTGATAGTTTGATGACAAAAAAGTGTTCATTATTTCAATGAAGCTTTTGTCTTCCAATAGACGGTTATCAAATTTCCAGTATGGTGGATGATTGATGACCCTAGTTATTCTAATGGTAACTGATACAGCTAGGTGGTCTGAGAAGGAACCGTGAACAAGCGTTTTTTTTATAGATGGAATTAAAGATTTACAACAATACATTCTATCCAAACGAGATGAAGACATAGGAATAGTATGTGTATAGTAGGTGAATCCTGATTTTCCTTTATTATAAAGGCGCCAACAATCTGCGAGGTTTCCATTTTTTAAAGTGCCGGCTAAATTGTTTGAAAATGTCACATCTCTCTCACTTGAACCGCTTCGATCTATTTCTGGGTCTTCAGTGCAATTAAAATCTCCCCCTAACACTAGATTTCTGCGATTTTGTTGGGACTCTAGGAATGTTGTTAAGGCTGATAATACCAATTCAGCTAGGTGGGTGTTATGAGGAAAGTACACGTTAATAAAGGTCCAATCATGCTTATTGATCGTTAGTGTTAATTTTTGAAGATATGACTCTAGTAAAAGTTCGTGTTTTTTTACTAGCGCATTTAAACTTCGCTTAACGCCAATTAAAGTGCCGCTGTAATTTGTCCTACATGGATTCACAAAGAACACATACAAGCTATTTTGTAGTATAGATGGTATCTCAGCAAGGTTAGACTCTTGCAGAAAAATTACATCAGGAGAATTAAATTCTAGAAAAATTATTAAATCCATGCATTTGGCATCAGACCTTAAACTCTTGGTGTTTAGAGTTATTATCTTTAAGTTTGACGTAGCCATGTCGATTAATTTTATTTATTATTTTTTTTTTAATATGTGCTTAGAACACTGTCTGTCGAAAGTCTTCGGTTTGGAGACGTTGCTGCTAAGGATTCTATTGGAGAAACCGATCTGCCCGCTTTAGCTAGATCTCTTTTGATGTAATTGATTAAGCGCTTACACCTTTCTTTGGTAGATCTTTGCGAAAAAACAGGCGTGACCATCTTTAGTAAACTGAGAACACTTTCAATATCTTCAGTATATCTTCGAGATATCTCAAGAGGGTTATTACTGCCCTTAACTTCATTTAGAAAATCCGAAAAAGAGAGGAAATCTAATACTAGATTGTTTTCCTCTGACCAAATACATCTTATTTCGTCATACACCTCTCTGGTCGGGGAAGGCTCAACTTTTCTTTTTTTTTCCCTAGCATTGGCAGTTTTAATTTTTTTGGGGCGTACGAACGCATCTGACTCATTCGTGCAACTAACGAGATTTCCAATTTCCTCTAGGTGGCTATCTGTTAATGTTTCGTCTCCTGGTATTGTGGCCAATGTGCTGGTAGTGGTATCTGTAGGAGGGTGAGGTCGTTTGTTTGCATCCAGTTCACTGTTATGAAGTACTACTGTGCTTACACTTTCTATTCCTGTGCACTTAGATGCTATGTGTCCATAATCTTTGCATTTATAACATCTAATTTTGTCATCCGACAGGAATATTCGGTATTCCTCATCTTCATACCCAATCACTACTGAGGGTGGTACGTTGCTGTCACTTGCAGGATCGTTATCTATAAAAACCTGTCGCCGAAAGCTGTACACGTGAGAATACTCTTCTAGGCCAATACCTGCTCCAATAAACGATAATGGTGAAAGCAATCTTAGACCTATGTTTTTTTAATTCTTGTTCAACCACATGGTGGGGAATACAGGGGGGTACGTTCGATAGGACAATCCTCTTTGCCGGAAGTATTAATTTACGAGCAGGTACAAATATTTGATTTACGTTAATTCCACCTTCCTCTTCAACGAATTTATGGACTAATTCTTTAGATGAGAGGTAAATGCAAACGCGATTGTTACTCATTCTCGATGCAAAGAGAACATTTTTAGGTCCGATAATTTTGCCGGTATTTACAACATAATCTCTAACTACAATTCCATCAATTGCTTGAAAAATTAATGCTTGGTCCTTTTTCGGGAACGAAGGTGCAGATGCGACATTTGAGTAAGAACGAGAAATAAGATTTTCATTTTTATTATCAAATGATGCTGTTAAAGGACGGTTGATTATTTGCGCAACGCCCCTGTTATCAGAAACGCTGGGAGAAGCAATAGATGCAATAGACATTATAAATTAGGTAGTATGTTTGTTTTTGGAATAGAATAAACAAACATGTTAAAGATAGGAGGTAAAGGTGATAGGTCAAAGGTGTGAATGATATCCGGATATCACAAATATAAATGTTACTAATAAATAAATACTTAAAAATGTACCTGTATTATGTACTTCGCACACTTATATTTATGTTTTAATAAAGCGTCCTTTCGCGTAATTATTACTCAATTATTAGTTAATTTTACACTAAAAACTATATACACTAAACTACATTATTAAATTACGTATAATTAAACCACGTATTAAGTCAAATTCAGAGCAATACTAAAACGCGTCTGCACTTAACAAAACTCTGTGTGTGTGTGTGTGTGTGTGTGTGTGTGTGTGTGTGTGTGTGTGTGTGTGTCGTGTGTGTGCGTGTGTGTGCGTGTGTCTTGTGTGCGTGTGTGCGTGTGGTGCGTGTGTGGTGTGTGTGTGTGTCGTGTGTGCGTGTGTGCGTGTGTGCGTGTGTGTGTGTGTGTGTGTCGTGTGTGTCGTTGTGTGCGTGTGTGTGGTGTGTGTGCTGTGTGCTGTGCGTGTGTGCGCGTGTGTGTTTGTGTGTGTTGGTGCGTGCGTGCGTGCTTGCGTGCGTGTGTGCGTTCCATGTGTGTGTTTACAAGATATTAGCAAAATACCATCACTTTGAGAAACCAGTGTTTCGTAAATAAATTTTTCACAAAAATGTTTATTCAATTTTTCGAAAATTTTGTCAGTTTCGGAATATTTCGAAAAACTCGATTTTAGAACCCGTCCACATGATTTTTAATCGAAAAGCATTCCTGTAATGTTTTTCTAAATTTAGTAGTTTTCAAGTTATTTACACAAAACCGATTGTTTGATGCCGAAGTATTGATACAATTTGCAGCGATTTTTTTGTCGTTTTGTATATGAATCGATAATATGGAGACTACGCTATTTATATAAATTCCAACATATTTCTATAATCCTATCTTAATTATAGACACATCAATGTATATTATTTCTACATTTAAGTGCAAAAAATGTACATTACCGATAAGTAACTTTCTGGATTACTCAGCAGCCATATACTTAAAAAGTAATTCTTTACGATTGTAATTCCTACACAACATGCACAATATATGTATATCAGTAGAAGCCATACACCACAACATAATATATTTAAACCAATGTATTAACATGGATTTACGATCAAATAAATGGTTAGGTCGAAAGCAGTATATTACAAGAAAGAAATCGTAGGTAGCAAAGTATAAGCAGGTACCTAATATTCACAACAGTCGGTAGTTCACGGCGACTTTATGACTTTTCCATCGAGATCATTTTGAATCAGCAGGGGTTCGATAACAACATGTGGGTTACCACTCCACCCTGACCGCACCTTCACACCAACTTCTTTAATATAAAATCGTAACTTGTCAAGAAACTCATATAGCATGCCATTGGTTACACAGACTCCTTTTTTTCGGATGTTCTTTCTGATCAATACAAGATATTACAAACAATTTTTACTCCGTCGTATTAGTAAACTTAAACAATTTTGGCTAGAGTATTTCATTGGTATTGGAAATGAACTTAACTCTGTAAAATTCAACAAAAGCGGTAGCCTAATTATTTCAAAAATAGTTTAAACATTAATTAAGCCATCATAGCAATTTTATGTAGACTTAGCGACAAAACGGAGTAACGCTTACCATTTCATACAACCTCTTGAGTACTTAATTTCATTAATTTTCTATTACAAGCCAAATTAATAAGTTTGATACATCCACTTACACAATTATCTCGAAAATTACTTCCACGTTGATATATTCCAATAAAATTTTTCAGTTCTGAATCGCTTGTATAAAGTTCGCCAATAATATGACAATTACGCTAAAAACAGCGTATGAACCATCACCAATTATTAGCTTGTTATGAATTTGTCAAATTAATGTAATGTTAAGGGTGCCAACGAGATTACTGTCAACGCCGTTACGTCCATATAGTCGCTTGAACCTTACTATAAAGAAGATTAAATCATACTTTCGGTTTGACCGGATAAAAAGTTTCTTTATTTTAAATAGGACTTCCTGTGTACTATTTTGTTTTTGGATTCTTCCTAAAAATAACATATATAACATCTTATACCTATCATTTTCTGAAACAAATTACAATTGAGCGTAATAACTATGACTAATTTCATTTCACAAAAAAGAGTCATACTTGACGAGAATCCGTAAGTTCGTCTCCAAACACAAATTACCTACTCTAATAATTTTAATGGAATGTTCCACAATCCACTTTAAATTAGAATTCTACCGAAAGTTTTCTTTGTTTACAACTTCCAACATGCATATACATATGTAGGCATAGATCGAAATCGACTTATTCTCTCATGTTCTGATGTTTGACAAAGTTTAGTGGAGTCGGTGCGTGCATGCGTACGTTCGTGCATGTGTGCCTATGCGTGTTTGTGAGCGAGCTAGCGCGTGTACGCACAGGTGTCCGAGGCGCGCGCGTGTGTTATCGTGAAAGTGTGCGTGTATGCGTGCGAGTATGTGTGCGTGTGGGTGTGCGTTTGAATCTTTGTTAGTATCCACGACAACTCTAGAACGACAACACGAACGTACCAAAAATTTCATATTTAAACCTTACCTTTTTTTTTCTCCAGGAGACGATTAGATTTTGGAAGAAATTCAGTGGTGGAGAGGGGGTTTATTAGACGCAATTTTTGGTTTTTGTCAATTACATCTGTAACAGCTGCATATATCAAAGATATAAAGATACCTACATACTTATCTTAAACATACAGATTAATTGTGTTCGATGCGTTTGGGAGCGCGCGCGTGTACGCGCACGTGTGCGTGGGTGTGTGCATATACCAGCGTGAGCGTGTGGGTGTGCGTGTTCGTGTGCGTGTTCGTACGCTTGAGCGTGTGCAAGTGCATGTGTGTACGTGTGCCTGTGTGTACGCGTGCGCGTGGACGTGTGCGTGTCTGTTTGTGCGTGTGCGCGTGCGTGAGCGTGTGTGTGTGCGTATTGCATGTGCGGGTGAGTTTGAATATGTTAGTATTCACGTATTCGTATTCGTGTTTCATGTTCGAGTTCGCGTTCGCGCTCGCGCTCGCGTTTGCGCTCGCACTCGCACTCGCACTTTTGCACTCGCTTTCGCTTTCGCTTTCGATTTCGCTTTCGCTTTCGCTTCCGCTCTCGCTCTCGCTTTCGCTTTCGCTTTCGCTTTCGCTTTCGCTTTCGCTTTCGCTTTCGCTTTCGCTTTCGCTTTCGCTTTCGCTTTCGCTTTCGCTTTCGCTTTCGCTTTCGCTTTCGCTTTCGCTTTCGCTTTCGCTTTCGCTTTCGCTTTCGCTTTCGCTTTCGCTTTCGCTTTCGCTTTCGCTTTCGCTTTCGCTTTCGCTTTCGCTTTCGCTTTCGCTTTCGCTTTCGCTTTCGCTTTCGCTTTCGCTTTCGCTTTCGCTTTCGCTTTCGCTTTCGCTTTCGCTTTCGCTTTCGCTTTCGCTTTCGCTTTCGCTTTCGCTTTCGCTTTCTCTTTCGCTTTCGCTTTCGTTCTCGCTTTCGCTTTTTCGTGTTCGTGTTCGTGTTCGTGTTCGTGTTCGTGTTCGTATTCGTATTCGTATTCGTATTCGTATTCGTATTCGTATTCGTATTCGTATTCCTATTCGTATTCGTATTCGAATTCGTATTCGTATTCGTATTCCTATTCGTATTCGTATTCGCATTTATATTCATATTAACTGCAACACAATCGTTGAATATCCACATTCCATATACGTAGATGAACCCTAAATAAAGTTAAAGAAAGAAATACAGTTCAAGTAGATATAACATTTACCACTTATATAACCCTTATAAAATTGACTTAAGTATAATTATAGGTTGCAGGTATACTAAAGATGTATGCACGGCTACACCCAAGTATAGAACACACTCGACATAATCTATATATATATATATATATATATATATATATATATATATACAGGGTGAGTCTGTTTTTTGTAGACAAACTTTAACAGGAGCTTGGACACATGTGTCTAAAAAGAAAAGTTCCTATAAACATATGTCGTAGAAGGCTTCGTTTCCTAGATAGAGGGTGTTGAATATAATTTTTTTTTCTCAAATTTTCATTATAACTCATAAATGAATGCTTAGATTTTTTTCATGTTGGGGGGATAATGTCTATTAATTAAGGGGCATAAAACAAGCGATAAGAATGTTCACAAACTTGCACAGTGGCGGAGTGGAGGTGGTGCTCAACCCCTTTCATAAACAGAACTTCTACGCCAATGACTATTTTTTAAAAAAACTGTTATTTTCATTATCTACATACAGTTTAACAAAAATAATGTACCTTCTTCTGTTTCGAAATTCCTGTGCGTTTCCGAGTTATTTTGATTTTTGGTGTTTGATGTGGTACTAAGTTAAGTAATGTGCTTTATGTGAATAATTGAATATAAAGTTTTTAATAAAAAAGATATAATAAAACATTTAGAGCCATTTTAGTACCTAACGATCGTTTCTTTAAAATTTCAAATACATTTTCATTTATAAATAGATAGGTTATCGGTTTTTTTAGTATCCATTGTTATTATCCTCGTATAAAAAGAAATGCATAATTATTATTGTTATGCGGTCAATACTATCTGTGTAATTATGTATGTATCAATTTCGCCATAAACATGTATGTAGTTTTTAAGTGAGATTCTAATAAGTTAAAGACCGCTGCTCACTTGCTTTTATTAAAGAGCCGCCACTGTATCATACTCAAATACAAGACTTTTGTAAATTGAAAAAAAAAACAAGTAAGTATTAAATTTTATATTTTGAAACGACAGTTTGACTTTTTACAAACACTTGCTTCATCTTGAATAATTTCACTGTTATTAATTATTGTTTTTAAGTTCAAAAAGTTATTTCATTTGATTTGCCAACTTTTAATTAGTGTAACATGCCGTTTACGTTTACAAATAGCGAAAAGCCGACATTCACTTTATTTATGGGTTCGCAAATGGGAATTCAAGGTACGCAGCTAGGGAGTATCGGAGAAGATTTCCAAATAGACGACAACCTTATCATTCCGTTTTTGTGAGTACCCATCGTCGATTTGTTAACCAGGGTCTGAAAAATGTACATGGGGGCCGACAGAACAACCGTGGACGAGATAGAATTGGAGAGGGTATATTGCGTGAATTTAATAGGAACCCCACGACAAGTACTCGACGTACTGCTGTTGCTCTTGGTATTTCCCAAAGTAAAGTTTCCCGGGTTTTAAAACGGGATCACAGACGCCCATATCATTTTCAACCTGTTCATGGTTTATGTCCAGGTGACGCCGAACGAAGACTTAATTGTTGTAGGTGGGTTCTTAACTCTATTCAAAATAATATAGATTTCTTATCCAACATACTGTGGACTGATGAATCCTGTTTTACTCGTCGTGGTATCGTAAACTTTCACAATCTGCATATGTGGGCACATGAAAACCCACATGCCATTCGACCAAGAAGTTTTCAACATGAATTTAGTACAAATGTCTGGATTGGAATTTACGGCAACCACGTGTTTGAACCTTATTTCTTGCCACAACGTGTAAATTCAGAAAATTTCCTACAATTTTTAGAAGAAGAACATGTTAATATGTGGGAAGACATTCCTTTGAATTTAAGAGGACATTCTTGGTTTCATCTTGATGGATGTCCGGCCCATTATGGCAGAAATGTAAGAAATTGGCTAAACAATAACTACCCGGGGAGGTGGATAGGTCGTGGAAGTCCAGTGGCGTGGCCTCCTAGATCCCCCGATTTAACGCCACTTGACTTTTTGTATGGGGATTCATGAAGGAAAAAGTGTATACCACTCCGGTTAATACACTTGAAGAACTTCACAATCGCATCAGAGATGCTTGCAATGAAATAAGGGTACATCATTTAATTAACTTAAGACGTTCTATTGTACGTCGCTGTGAAATGTGTATTGAAAAGAACGGTTTACATTTTGAACAAAGTGTCTAATTTATAAATCGTTATTGCTAAGAATTCTTATTAATTTCACAATTATTAATTAAGTATTGTTACAATAATAAATAAGGATTGTTAAAATTAGTGTGCTAAACAGATATCAATTTACAGAAGTCTTGTATTTGAGTATGGCTCGATGCAGTGGCGGCTTTTTAATCAGAGCAAGTGAGCAGCGGTCTATAACTTATTAGAATCTCACTTAAAAACTACATGCATACAATAATAATTATGCATTTCTTTTTATACGAGGATAATAACAATGGATACTAAAAAAAACCGATAACCTACTATTTATAAATGAAAATGTATTTGAAATTTTAAAGAAACGATCGTTAGGTACTAAAATGGCTCTAAATGTTTTATTATATCTTTTTTATTAAAAACTTTATATTCAATTATTCACATAAAGTACATTACTTAACTTAGTACCACACCAAACACTAAAAATCAAAATAACTCGGAAACGCACAGGAATTTCGAAACAGAAGAAGGTACATTATTTTTGTTAAACTGTATGTAGATAATGAAAATAACAATTTTTTTAAAAAATAGTCATTGGCGTAGAAGTTCTGTTTATGAAAGGGGTTGAGCACCCCCTCCACTCCGCCACTGTGCAAGTTTGTGAACATTATTATCGCTTGTTTTACGCCCCTTAATTAATAAACATTATCCTCCGAACATGAAAAAAATCTAAGCATTCGTTTAAGAGTTATAATGAAAATTTGAGAAAAAAAAATTATGTTCAACACCCTGCATCTCGGAAACGAAGCCTTCTACGACATATGTTTATAGAAACTTTTCTTTTTAGAAACATGTGTTCTATCTCCTGTTAAAGTTTGTCTACAAAAAACTGACTCACCCTGTATATATATATGTACATATATATATATATATATATATATATATATATATATATATATATATAGTATATGCAAAATTTCACGTTGATTAATAACGCCCTGTACACGCAATTAAGACGGTATTTGTAAATTACACCCAAAAAAATTATGTGGTGCACCACATTGTTTTTAAAATAAGGAGAAAGAAAAAGAAACTGTCAGGCTAAAGTAAGCTAATTGTCAATTGCCACTTTTTGAAATGGAAACCTAGTAGAAGCATTAAAATATTAAACGGCTGCAACAACTAAGTTAAATTCATTAACTAAGTTAGAAGATAATAATAATAATTTTTTTTTTTTTTTCTTTCAACCGAATTTATGATATAATTTATAATAGAAGATAATATTATCAAAAACTGGCTATGCAATGTTGTTGACAATTCCTAAAGGGAACCTTGATAAAAAAATAGGTGCCACTTCTTAAAGTGAAAGTTGAACAAAAGATAGAAAATTTAAGTTAAGTTAATTGCGTGCGAAACCATGGTCGCCATTTTTCTACCGATTTGTAGCTATCCAAATGAGCGCTAGGTAATGAGGAAGGTAAATCCCGATTAGTCTAAGTCAATGATTAGCCAGAGATACCTCAGGGCGCGATCAACTTTTTTCAGTGGCATTAAATTAGCTTAAGAAAGAAAAAGCTCCACCTTCTTCAATAAGAGATCACCCTAACTTAGGTGATCGGAGAAGGTCTGAGTAAACGCTGTAGTAATAAAGGATTCCAGGAATAGTTTGATTGTGTATCACACTTAACTAAATAGCTCTCTAGTGTAGCATTTATCCCAATTTTATTTTGGTTTCGAATATAAAAATTGCATAATAATATATTAACAATAATAACATATTGGCTCACAAACGCTTTAAGGATTAAACACAATTAGCATTCAGCATTATACCCATACATAAAATGCTGTTTATATAGAATGGGATCACGATACCAGGATCAATACTCAGTGTAAGTCAATTAACGCTGCGCTTACAGGTAAAACCGTTCATAATTAGTAACCCTGTGATTAGACCATCACAAGGACGCGAGATAACGCACGTATTCGGATCAAGAGGTTTGCGACCTGAAGTAGAGGTTTCAGGATGATACAAGTTAGCGCCAAAACATTACAATGAAATTATGATGACAGAACACGACAGAGATAATCTTCTCATCTAACACCACCAACCCATTTTCGTGAGCTTGCTTAATACAATTAATCAGAACGCCATAGAAGTTGGACTAAGTATAAGCATACAAGATCACATCACACAATTAAGTGAAAACATAAAAAGCAGTATATGAATTGACCGACACATCAGACCAATTTAACAAGTAGAGAAGTTACGAAGAAGCAATACGAGAAGATATAGAAAACAGAGTATAATTATCAGGTAGACATTTTTGGAAACCGGAACACATTTTTTCTACAATGGTGCACCGTGGTTTGTTTTACCCTCCGTCAATATCTTCCAGACTGATTGAGTTCTCAAAGACACCTTTCCAATGCATTTTCTTTAGGTCAGCTTAAAAAACACCATTTACAAAACCAAATTCATGTTATTTATTAGTTGATCTGAAATAATCAATTAGAAGAGTTTGCAAATTTACCATTAAAACAAAAATGGAAATCAGGTAGTAATGCTTTAAAAAATAAAAAGCAAGGTTTAGTATTTTTATTAATAGGCGCACAGTATCTTTTTCGGCTTAATCTAAAAAGTCACTTATTGATCTGTTAACAATTTATGAAATTTTGATATACACATATCGCCTATTTGAAATCCATAATTTTGAAGAATAGGCTCGCAAAGTCTTTCAACCTCTGATTTTTTTAATACAATTGCATTTTTCTCCTCGTCATTACCTTCGTGTATAATAGTGTTATTAACCCAAGCAGAAACAGCGTCAGCGATTTTAGTTAAAGTCAATTTGTCTTCACTACTAAATGTCAGTGCTTTATACGTGCACAATGCTTTCATTTTTATGCCATATTCTTTCAATTTTATTAAATGAGATATAACGTCTCTTTTTCTTTCGTCGCTTTCTTTATTTTCCAACGCATCTCTAAGTACGTCATCTGCTCTCTGTTCTGCACTTTTTTCATACTCCATTGTTAAATGCATATATGTCCCCACATCTGTAGTGGCACCAACTTCAAGAATGCCATTGGTATCTATGTGAAAGGATATTTCAACGAGGTAACCGGGAGGTTTTGGTGGTAACTCAATGATGCATGTACCTATTTTAGTGTTGTATTGAACAAGAGAACGTTCTCCCTCATACACGTTAATAGCCATTTCTTTTTGCTGATCGCTGACTGTTATGTATGACTTGACCTTCGTAACTGGTATTGGTGTATTTCTGCGAATAATGAAACTCATTCTATTTCCAATTACATCAATTCCAAGTGAGAGTGGAGTAACTTCATTAATAGTATGTATGTGTTCTGTTAGATCATCAGAGCTAACCATAGCTGCTTGAATTGCAGCACCGTACGCAACGGCTTCGTCTGGATTTATACCATGACACAATTTCTCACTACTTTCAATAAAATTCGTTAATATTTCCCGCAACTTAGGAATTCGAGTCGAACCACCGATTAATAAAATCTTGTCTACGTCAGATTTAAAAATACCCGCTTGTCTAAGGCAATTTTCAACAGTTTGCATACAAAGTTTGAAGAGATGTTCGTTAACGTTCTCAAACTCCGTTCTAGTTATTTCTAAATCAACATCTTGTCCATTTAATAATAAATTTTGTAAGTCTAAATGAGTAGTTTCTTCGAATGATAACTCCATTTTAATTTTTTCAGTTCTCGCGTGGATTCTCCTTCTTGATAATTGTATATTTGATACATCCATATTATATAACTCATTTAATTTTTTCATGATGTATTCCGCAAGGTTTTTATCAAAATCACGTCCACCTAAAAATGTATTACCGGACGTAGCTTTGACGGTGATGTTACCATCTTTTACATTTACAATAGACACATCAAATGTCCCTCCACCAAGGTCAAATACTAGCATATTATTGCAACTAGAAATACTATTTTTGTGAACGTATGCCAAAACTGCTGCGGTAGGTTCGTTCATTATGATGCAGTCTTTTAGACCAGCCAATTTACCAGCTTCTCTGGTTGCGATTCGTTGGTGATAATTAAAGTAAGCGGGAACTGTTATAACCGCTTTGTTTACTTCTTTACCAATTCTGGTTTCGGCAATTCCCTTCATATGTGCGACCAATTTTGCACTGATTTCATACGGTTTATAAGTAACTATCGATTCGCCTTGAATCACTTGTATCAAAGGCTTATTATCAACACCAGCGATTATATGAAAATTCCATGTTTTTAAATTTTGCTGAAGATATTCGTCATCAAATAATCTTCCAATCAATCGTTTGGAGTCTGCAAGTAATATTACTTGATATTTTCATATTAACAGTAACTAATATCACCGTATACGACATTTCCAGGATTCCTAAAAACTTTATCCTTTGCTAATTTACCGATAATTTCCCCATTTTCTGAAAATGCAACGTATGATGGTGTAGTTCGATCTCCATGTTGATTTTCGATAATATCAACATCGTAACTATTATTTATTAAATAACCGACGCAACAACGTGTAGTACCTAAATCAATACCTATTGCAGGAGAATCTGTGCACATCTAAAATTATAAAATCAAAATTAATTGATTTTAAGTTATTTAAACGCTCACCTTAGATAGTTTACAACAATTACAAATAAATACGTGACAATCATAGCATTATTGCCAGCAAAGCCCAAATTAATTTATCAAAGTTATTCTAATTACTAATAATTTTTTGATGGTCTAAATTTGACAGAAAATTTATGTATTGTGATTAAACTGGAAATTGCATACTGGTGTTTCTAAGCCAATGATTACGTTTTTCTTGAACACGTGACAATAGTGTTTGACAGCTTAATTGTGACCAATTTACGAACGCCTAATATTACAAAAAACCAAAAATGCGTTCGGTTTATATATTGGAAAAATTGCAAAATACGTTACTTGCGGGAAATCAATAAATTTATTCAATTTTAGTTTTTTTCTTTTCACATAACCTAACATGGCAAATATAAAGCGTATAAGATGGAGTCAGTGGTATTAATAATAATTTGAGTACTTCACACCATACCTAATTTTTACCCAATTGCGTGAAAGTAAAGATGTAAAGGTAAAAAAATTACTATTTTAATAAGAAACATTCTATATTCTGTTCACAATTGACGGTAGAATGGTAAATCTTCCTAGACGTACTTACGATCCGGTTAAGGAAGAAAATTTGTAGAAAATAATGATTAAAGTTCGCCCTCCATTACGCGATTTAACCACGAGCGACAACATCGCTAGAAGCTGCGCCACTCCGCCGCAGCAAGCTACGGCACGGCGGCATGGGTGCGACACAGCTCCGCTAGTAGAAAATGACCACTTCGCGTTCGACTTTCACTCCGATCAGACGTGTTTGCGGGAGCTCGCGCTTGAGGTGAAAGTTTTGTGACTTGACGATTTTTATACCAATTTGTGAACATTTTTAACTGATTATGACTGTGTTAACAAAATAGAGACTATATTTTTAATAAATAAAGTGAAAAAGTGGCCCAACAGTTAGGATTAAAGGTAAAAATTACGGTTTCTCGAAGAAACAGGAATTTTTTGTTACAGGACGAACGAGATCGTGCAGCGGCCCGAAGAGGTGGAAGGGCAAGCGAGAGAGTACTCAACGGACTTGGATACGGGGACAGAACGACCGAGACGAGGGTCGGCGCCGACGAACTGGGGTATACGACCGACGTGGCTTCATCTTCCCACTTTTACATCGGAGCAGAAGGGGCGGCCGACGTCAGGTGCTACACGGACGGCTCGGCATCGGAAGCGGGGATGGAAGCAGCGTACGTAATATACCGAGACGGGAGGGAAATAATCAGCGATGGAGTGAGACTGGACGCGGGATGCAGCAACTTCCAGGGCGAGCTGGTCGCAATCGTCGAAGCCCTAAGGTACGCGACCGGAGATCTCTACCTTGTCGGATAGCAAAGCTGCACTGCTCGCTCTGACAAACGTCACTAGGCCTACCGAACTCGTGGCGGAGGCATGGCAACTGTTACGTCGGGTAGCGGCGGTGACGGACATAAAGCTACGCTGGGTGAAGGCACACACCGGAAACCCCGGAAACGAAAGGGCATACCGGCTCGTAAAAGAAGCTGCGAGGGACAACAACGCTCGGATCGCCTACGCCAAGATTCCGATGACCACGGTAAAGAGGTTACTGTCAAACAGGACGATGGAGGGATGGCAGGGAAGATGGACCGGCGCCGCGATCGGCCGCTTAACCTTCAGGTTTCTACCGGACGTCACACAGAGGATATTTACTGCACCCAAGTTGGACCCCTTTACAGTCCAGCTCGTAACGGGGAACGGCGGAACCGGAAGTTACCTAAAAATATTCGGGAACACCGAAGACGAGCGATGTGCGTGCGGGATTGAGGAAGGCGTTAGAAGGTTGGCGAATGCGAGGCTGGTCAGCGCGGGCCTACGGTGGCCACAAACGTGGGAGGAAATCACGGCGATGACGGGCGAACGAGAATGGTGGACGGAACTTTCGAAATTCGCGAAGCAAGTGCAGAGACTAAAACCGAACGTAGCGCGAGTAGTGTAATCCGGACCGTTACTAATAAAAATCGCGTCTTTTACCGATTGTGACACATCATCAATCAAAACTTTGCTACCCGATTGTGACATTAGAACCGTATTTGACAGTGGCAGGCGCGCGAGCGGCATCAAGTTTCCTAGTGTCGCGCGCAAACTAGGTTAAGGACCACCGGATCTAAATTAAGTTCCGGTGTTAGAGTAGGCCCCCTCGGAAGAAACGTATCTCCGATAACCACGTAAAGGTCTTGCGAATGGTTGCCGCGGGTGGGATGCGGGGCGGAGGAAGTCGCGGGACGGCGCGATCCTTGCGTCTACCGGATATCGCCCGTAAGGAAACGACGGTCGAACGAAGATCCATCCACGGCATCGTTTCGGGTCAAGTTTTTTATTGGATGTCGCCGATCGTCTGAGGGCAGCGAATCGACGGAAAGGAGTAGCGGATAAGGACCACCGGAGCAGCCACGGAGTCGGAGCGACGTGGGGGCGACAGTGTTAGTGAAAATGCTAGTGCTAGTAACCGCGAGTGACAGTGTTTATCCTGCGAAAATGACGGAAAATTGCTAGTTCTTGAGTAGGTTTGACCGGACGCAAGCTTCACTTGCGTACAGTCGACGAGTTTCCTTCAAGGGCAAAGTGTCGACTTAGATAAGTAGCGTCGAGGGCGCGAGCTTCACTCGCGTACAGGCGGCACCCTTTCCAGCGACGGAGATGATAAGCTCCATCGCCGGAAAGGGCGCGTACCTTATGCATGTATGAGTGCGGGCCTCACTCGCACATAGGGACCGCGGTCGCCGACTGTATCCGGCGAATGCGGACCCTTAAACGTAACTTTCAAGGGCGCGACCCTCACTCGCGCACAGGAATCGCGGAGGCCGACTGTAGCCGGCGAACGCGAATCCTTAGTCGTAGTTTTCTAGGGCACGGGCCTCACCCGTGCACAGATGCCGCCGCTCTCGGGAGCGGCGGCATCTTGGGAGTACGGAGCGGGTACGACACCAGTCGTGCACAGACACCTTCCTTTCGATTGCCTGCCACCGAACCGACAGTGTTCTTGGTTAGCGTAAACGAACACGGGCGTGGCTCGTGTATGATACCTTTGATTTTCTAGTTTCGGCGAAATCGGGGTATCCTAGTTAAGTAGTTTTAAGAACGTAGATTAAGTAAGTAAAATCGGCGAAGGCTTCACTGTCGCACAAATTTTCTTTTCCCCGCTCCAACTCTGGGGAGCCTATCATTAAGTAACACTATATATATATATATATATATATATATATATATATATATATATTATATATATATATATATATATATATATATATATATATATATATATATATATATGTATGTATGTATGTACACAGGGTGTTCTAACGATTTCGGGGTGGAAGATTATTACGCTTATACAGTTGATTTGAAAAAGAAAACCTTATAACAGATTATTTTAGGCAATAAAGAGGAGCATTTTGTAACAATATTTTTGTATATACAGGATGGCCCATTTTCAAGCACTACACTAAACTTGTGTCTTTTTTACGCTACATATTTTTATATATTTGAATTCTCCGTTAATTGCTGAGAAAATTGATATAAAACACTATGGATATATGAGTAACGGTTCCTAACGTATTGACATTTCTATATAAAAAAATTAGTCAATTAAGTAGGCTCCTGTTCCACAATATTGAAAGATATCGGAGTGAAATTTTGGGATTTCTTTTTCCAATGTGTCTAGTTTTAACTTCTTTATTCAGATTGCAGACTCTTTTCTCTACAGAGTGGTCCATCTTCCTCAATATTATTTTTCTCATTTTTTCAAATGACACCCTGTATTTTATTACAGATTTGAATAGAATTTTTTACGAGCTTTCAATAGATACTAAGTTTGTACTACCTATTCCTTACCGTTTTTTAATTATTTAGTGATAAAGTTGAAAATTGTAAAATTTTGTTTCTTTATTTGAATCCGTCACAATAGAGCCTATAAAATAAGTTAAGATAATGTCATAATTCACGGAAAAACAGAAATAAAACAATGCTAATTGCAATAAAACTGTGAAGCTATAGGTTTTGTTACACAATACAACATTTTGGACTATAAAAGCGCAACGCTTAATAATAATTGTTTACTCGTAGAACAGCATAACTATAAACTTTAAAATGGAATTATAGAACACAATGAATCATAGCTTGGTTTTCGCTGGTCTTTTTCTGTTTCTTAACAACTTAACATGAAAGCCATTATTTATTATAAATAATTCGTGTAGAATTATCAGACATTTATTTGTTTAGTAACTTGATTGATAACTAGTTATTTACTTAGTATACGATGAATTTTTCAAAAGAAGAGCTGATTAATGCGATCTATGTATGTTTTGGGAGAAGCTGAACGGAACTGTTTGTTGACATCCAGGATTTATGAACAAAAGTACCTTTTAGTTAGACAACCAAGACCTGAAGCATTTCAACTTCTTCGAGAACGATTTGAAAAAGGGATGTAGAAAGACGTTGTTACAGACTAAGAAAACTTTTATTAAGTTTACAAGAAAATCCTCATGTAAGTGTTCGTCAGATTGCGGCACAGGAGATCTGAGCAAAGGTTTAATACAAAGAATTATAAGCAAACATAAATATCACCCATACCATTTGCGCTTGCATCAAAGCCTACGACCGCAAGATTTCGCAGATCCTCTTGCATTTTGCAATATTATTATAGAAAAATTAAGTAACAAGCAAATTTTATTGACTTTGTGTTATTCAACGATAAAGGATATTATGTTTAATAAACATAATATGCATTATTACTCCGTTAAAAATCGACACTGAGCACGACAAATAGATTACCGGTATCAGTGGACTGTGAATGTGCGGGGCGGCATTATCAATACTGATGCAATCTTTTTCGATGGTTACCTGACAGGCGAAAGACATCTGCAATTCCTTGAAAATGTGAATCTACATACTCGACGTATTATGTATTATCAACATGATGGAGCCCCGCCGAACTACCATAATGGAGTAGGCCAGTTTTTAAAAAATTGGCGCGAAGATCACTGGGTAGGTCGCGGTGATCCCATTGTTTGGCCAGCGAGGCCACCCGATCTCACTCCCCTAGACTTTTTTCTGTGGGGATATGTGAAGCAGGAGGTGTATAGGGATTTGCCTACTAGTAGTACCGAGACACTTGTCGCCGCCATCTTGGATTTTGACGTCACAAGCGCGCCCACGTGGGGCCGGTTTTCCACCCTTATTTTTACTCGCTTACGTGTAGGGCGTGTTTTTCACCCCTATTTTTACACATCCACGTGTGAGACCGGATTTTCCACCCTTATTTTTTACACGCTTACGTGTAGGACGCATTTTTTCACCCCTATTTTTGCACATCCACGTGTGAGACCGCATTTTCAACCCTAATTTCTGCACATTTACGTGTGAGACCGCATTTTTCCACCCTATTTTCAACCCTAATTATTTTTATACGCGTACGAGTGAGACAGGATTTTCCACCCTTATTTTTACACATCCACGCGTGATACCGCGTTTTCAACCCTAATTATTTTTACTCGCTTACGTATAGGACATCTATTTTCATCCCTATTTTTGCACATCCACGTGTGAGACCGTGTTTTCAACCCTAATTATTTTTACTCACTTACATGAGGGACCGTATTACCCTTATTTTTTATTATTTCTTTTTGGGGAGTCTTATGGCTGTATTAAGGACCTTTTGACAGCTAGGACTTTTGCTAACGTGAGGACTGGGTGGGGGCTGGTCTTGGCTTGTATTTTAGGGGTGGGGCTGTATGTAGAGCTAGGGTTGGAACTTAGGGCTGGTCTAAGGATAAGTCTTAGAGTTTGGTCTTGGTGGTAGAGCTAGGGTTTAGAACTGTATTTAAGGGTAGGGCTGTATGTAGAGGTGAGGATAAGTCTTAGGGCTGGACCTGTAGCTAGGTCTTAGGGTTATCTTCAGCCTTAATTAAGGCCCTTCTGGTTGTAACCCCGGAGGTTGCACGCGCATACAAAAATTGTATAATTAATAAGATATTATTATTTAGTCTATTTAAACGAAGCTGCTGGTGGAGTATCTGTTAGTATCGTTTAGCGATTCAAGATGGAAGGTCAGTTTAAGCACCCCTTTTCGGCTATAGTTGCAGGTCCGTCGGGATGTGGGAAATCGTATTTTATCGTTGATTTTCTAAAAAATATCGAAACAGCTTGCGATACAGGTTTTGAAAAAATTATCTGGTTTTACAGTGAGTGGCAGCCTTTATTCAAAGATCTCTCTGTGAAGTTTCAAAAGGGTTTACCTGATATGGATCAGTTTGACGGGGAAAAACCTGTCTTAATAATAATTGACGATCTAATGCGCGAAACTAACGGATCTGTGGTTGATATTTTTACAAAGGGTTGTCATCATCGAAATTTAAGTGTGTTTTTCTTAACGCAGAACATATTTCATCAAGGACGAGGACAGCGAGATATTTCTCTCAATGCACATTACATAATTTTGTTTAAGAACCCACGTGACAGAGCACAGATACAGCATTTAGCAAGACAGATTTCGCCGGACAATCCAAAATTTTTAGAAGCCGCGTACCAAGATGCTACTTCAAGCCCACACGGATATTTATTGTTCGATTTAAAACAGAACACCCCGGATGTGCTACGTTATAGAACAAACATATTCGGGCCTCAGGGTATTTGCCAAGTATATATAGCGAGAAAAGGGTTTAAGTCTCACAGTCATAAAGATTACATCATATATGATGGCTGACGTCTTAATCGAGAACACTGATATCCTACATGCATTAGCCCGATTAAGTAAAAGTCAACGTGACGCTTTATTGAAGTGTTTGGATAGTAAACAGGTAGAGTGTATTTGCGAGTGTGCACATAACATTTTAAAAGGTCGTGTACCTCTGTCAGCTGATCAGAAGCAGCGACTCTCTCAACATAAGCACACTTTAAGACGCCTGGCACAGAGAGGCGAATCTATAAAAAAAGAAGAAACAGTTTCTTGTACAGAAAGGTGGGGCATTTCTACCACTCCTGTTAGGACCATTACTTGGCGGAATTCTGGGTAATCTGTTTCAATAACCATGGACCACACTCTGAAGAAGATGATTATTCTACCGATGGACTTTATACAGCGCTTACAGGCACCAGATGTTACACAAAACAACATTTTAACGCAGCTGGGTAACGATATGGATAAAGTTTTAAAAAACTAAAATGACCGATCATGACAAATGGCAGCAGTACAACCAAGTTCTTCAAAGGTTTCTACACTTTTCCAATCAGTTACGTCAGCCCACCAGTATAACAATAAGCGGTGACGCTGCTGCTGATGATATTAGAGATTTACCGCAACGCAAAGATCTGACAGACGACGAGATAGTATCAACGCTTCCGCCTTCATATCAGAGAAAAGGCGCGAATTTGTTACATATACTGAATACGAACAGCGATGTTTTTTGGGATAAAAGGGGTACTGTCACAATAAAAGGCGAGATCATACCACATTCCAACATTATCGATCTGGTTCACGAGACGTTAAGAAAACGAAAACCACAAACCCGCGCGGTTGGCGTCAGTTTGCGACGTACATTAAACAAATAAATACACCACGGGTGTTTATCGGAGATACGCAAAGGTATGATGTTTCTGTATCACCCAGTGCTGAACGGACCCTCACAACTATAGGTGAGAATTACGATGCTGATAATGAAACGCGAGAAACACCAAGAAGAATCTCTCAAAGAAGAAGAGGACTTTCACTAGATTGGGATTCGTGGCGGTCATAACATGGATGCTGTATACTATGATCCCTCTCATCCAGCAGGGTTCGCTGGTATAACACCTTTAACTAATGCTGTAAAGGGTAGATATGGTGAAGTAAAAAACTGGCTGCAGGCACAGGAAGCTTATACGGTACATAAACCGGTCAGAAAAAAGTTTCTACGAAATAAATATATTGTGAGTAACCTCTACGAATTGTGGCAAGCGGATCTTTGTGATATGCGGACTTTAAGTAAACACAATAGCGGATACAACTACATACTAACGGTAATTGATGTATTTAGCAAGAGGGCATGGGCGAGAGCACTTAAAACGAAGACAGCCTCATCTGTAATTGAAGCATTCGCGGATATTCTTAAGGATTGCGACAATACTCCGGCAAATCTACAGACGGATAAAGGCAGAGAGTTTGTGGCAAGCAGTGTACAAAACTTTTCAAGAAACAAAATATCAATTTCTATGTAACAAATAACCCTGATGTAAAAGCATCTGTAGTTGAAAGATTTAATAAAACATTGAAAACAAGGATGTGGCGTTATTTCACTTACAAAAATTCCTACAGATATATTGATGTACTCGAAAGACTTGTGACTGCCTACAACAATAGTCCTCATTCAAGTATAAAGATGGCCCCCGCGGCAGTAAACGATAAAAACATTTTGGAAGTGTGGAATAACCTGTACGCGAAAGGTTTAGGTCCAGTACGCCATCCTAAATATAAAGTCGGTGAGCATGTCAGAATCGCCAGAACTAAGTACACCTTTGAGAAGGGATATGAAACGAATTGGAGCGAGGAAGTTTTCACAATTAGTGCGGTGATAAAAAGAAGACCACCAGTTTATAGAATAATCGATCTTAATAACGATCCTGTTGAGGGCACCTTTTACGAAGAAGAATTGCAAGTTGTTACGGTTGATAAAGATACTCTATTCAAAGTCGATAAGATTCTGGCAGAGAAGGGCCGTGGGCGAAATAAACAATTCCTAGTCAAGTGGCGTGGATACAGTGACAAATTTAATAGCTGGGTGCTAGCTTCGCAGCTGAGAGATATATAAAAATGGAGTTTTATCTTACCTTATTGAGTAATAGCTCTATGACGTATTTTCCAGGTAATATGACGTCAAGTTTTATTACGCAGTTGCCAAAACGAATAAGATTAACGGGGTCGTGGGTTGTAGGGATATCGGAAATTCAGTACCCATGTTCTTTTGCCGCTGTAAGTGCAACAGATAATTTAATTTATTATAGAACAGAGCCACCTGACGACGAGAACATGTTAGAAACGATATTAAAAAAGGCCTCAGAATATTTTCAACTCGACAACGAGAAGATCATTCATATTGAAGATGGCTGGTACGTGATACGATTCGCTTCGGGAAATTACGCCAGCATAGAAGAAATTATCAGTGAGCTAAATGACCATGTACTAATAAGTAAATTGCTAACAATCGAGTATCATAATCTAACTAAACGCGTCACCACGAAATTAAAAACTCGGCTCTCGCTATTCGGATTCTCACAACGTCTAGCCTTACAACTGGGTTATCGACCGTATCAGAACATAGCTATGGAAGCGATACCCCTCACCCCGCTATCATATGGATAGGCTTACCAACTCAGATGTTTGTTTATTGCGATATCGTTGAACCGCAAATTGTGGGTGATGTTTTATCTCCGCTTATGCGTATAATAAACATTACTTCAGAAAACTATGCTTATGGGGACATAAAGATGTGGTTTCTCGCCTGCACACTACATACCGGTAATGACGCGGGAATTTGAAAACATCGAAATTAATATAAAAACAGATACGGGTGCAGCAATGCCATTTGAGTTTGGAACGTCGTGCCTGAAGCTACACTTTAAGAAAGTACAATAATGGTTTGCCCTTACCAGCAATATTACATGAATCAGGCCGGTAACGGTATCGGATCTATTTACAGAGGTGTGCGCTATCAACGCGGTCATGGAATAGGGAGCTGGTTAGGCGGTATATTTAGAAGCATAATACCGTTATTTAAGTCTGGCGCAAAGGCTATTGGTAAAGAAGCTCTTAGGACAGGTGCTAATATTCTTGGTGACGTCATAGAGGATCGACCTATTAAGGATTCGTTTCAAGAAAGATTTCACGAGGCCGGTAGAAACCTTAAGCGTAAAGCCGACGAGAAAATCGATAAAATGATGGAGGGTTCGGGTTATAAAAGAGTACGTCTGACTGATAATAATCAGTCTCAACTGAGAGCCGCTGCTAAGAAGAAGCCTGCTTACGACGATATATTTTCAAGATAATGGCCTTTCTACATGCTCAATCGTGTGAATGCGTCAAGTCCGAATTGGATTTGTTCGCTTTACCAGCGACGCAGACAAGTATCGAGAGTGGTGAATGGATATTTTACAAGCCCTTATCAGCTCTGAGTGATGACGCCCCAATAGAATTTGTAGTCCCCGGAAATGGAAACGATTATATAGATTTAAGCCAGACTATGCTATACATTACAGCTAAAGTTCTAAAGTATGATGATACAGCACTTACAGACGCCGATGTTGTAGCACCGGTAAACAATTGGATGCATTCGCTTTTCTCACAGGTGGAGGTTTACTTAAATCAGAAGATGGTGTCACAACCAAACAACACCTACGCCTACCGTTCATATATCGAAACGCTGCTAAATTATGGAAAGGAGGCCAAGAGTTCACACCTAGGGTGTACCTTATGGCACAATGATACAGCCGGACAGATGAATACGCTGGGAAACGCTAATAACGGTTTCTCGAAACGTCAAGCACTTGCGGCTACCGGTAAACAGATAGAGATGATTGGTCACGTGCACTCGGATTTATTTAATCAAGAAAAGTTTCTCATAAGCGGTGTTGAGTTAAAGACTAAATTTGTACGATCAAGAGATACCTTTAGTCTAATGGCGGCACACGCTTCAAATTACAAGACGCGAATTATAGACGCTAGTTTACTGGTGAGACGTATGCGAATCAATCCAACTATTCTAATAGCGCACGCTAAAGCTTTAGAAACAACAGCCGCAAAATATCCTGTTACAAGGACCGACGTAAAAGTGTTAACTATACCTGCAGGCATACAGCGAAAATCATTGGATAATGTTTTCCTGGGTCAGCTACCTAAACGATGCATCGTAGGCTTTGTAGCAAATAAAGCCTTCAACGGTGACTACCCTCAAATCCGTTCAATTTTCATCACAGCAATATTAACTACATGTCATTATATATTGACGGACAACAAATTCCTTCGAAGGCCTTACAACCGGACTTTACAGCTAATGGTTTATACGTAAGAGCGTACCACACCTTATTCTCTGGTACGGGTATTCATTTTTTGAATGAAGGTAACGATATATCGAGAAGTGATTATCCCAACGGCTACTGTTTAATGGCCTTTGACCTAACACCTGACCTGTCTGCAAACGCTAGCACGCACTGGAATTTAGTTAGAAACGGGTCCCTTCGGCTGGAAGTCGGGTTTGAAGAAGCGCTCACCGTAACCGTTAACTGCTTGGTGTATGCAGAATTCGATAATGTGATCGAGATCGATAAACATCGAAATGTCGTTGTGGATTTTAGCTGTTAAAAGTGGTAGCTCTAACCTGCAAGCTTCAGTGTAGAGCAGCAGCCGATAGAAGATGGACGCATACTTGGACATGCAAGGGTTTAGCGGTGTTAACAACGAATTCATACCGAAAGAAATTGCCGTGGTTACAGATCAGGGTCGTTTATCGTTGATGCTGATAAAACCACCGCGAGGCTACTTTATATCAGGATCCATGTCACGACAGATAAAATTTATGGAGGATAATTATCATGGCTTGAAATGGTGGTGGGGTCATGTACATTACAATAATTTCCGTGAGGAGCTGTTGAGAGTGTTGCGCCCATTTAACAAGATTCACGTTAAGGGTAGTGAAAACAACAGTTTTAAGGTTTCTTAACAAACCAATAGTAAACCTGGAGGAGAGTGGTTGTCCGTCGATTAAACAGTTGAAAAGGAAGCAAAAGCGTATAGCTGTTTAAGTCATAACATCACTGAACCTATGTGTGCACTGGAAAACGCATTACTATTGCAAGACTGGACACATACCAATTCCAAAGATGTATGCGGTACAAGTGTTGAGATGCTTGAAATCGATCACCAGCCACAAGAAGAATGTGTTTCGGCTTGTATGTGCTTCTAATCAATTACCGAAACACGCACCTCGACCGTGTGCAATTATCGTAAACACGGATCCTGCAAACAAGCCAGGTCAGCATTGGACCGCTATCTACATTGACGAGAATGGCAATGGCGAGTATTTTGATTCCTTTGGGCGAGCACCGCAAGGATATCATTTACATTTCCTAGAGAAGAATTCCATATGCTTCGTATATAATAAAATAATTCTGCAAGACTATCATTCGGATGTGTGTGGCTTTTATGTCTTAGTGTTTCTATATTTTAGATTAAATAGTTTATCAATGATTGATTTTGTAAATAAGTTTTTCACTACATGTTTAATTCTAAATGATGAAATAATTAAAATATTGTTTAATGTATGTTATCCAACCATTCTATTCCGATAAATAAAAATATTTTTTAGTACCTTACTTTTTTAATTAAGAATTGCGTAATACATACTGTTTTTTCTTTTAATTCGACTTGTGTTTTTAAAAAGAAATTATTTATATTATATTGATTTTTTAGACTATTAAATTTAACAAAGTTATATAATTACACGGTAATTAGTAAACACGAACAGTGATTTCTTACTACATATTTTAAAACATTCCAAACATTTAATATGGTTTTTATAAAAACAATTTGTGTACAATACGAATATTTTCAAACCGATTTATTTTAAAGAGAAAGGTTAATACGCAGCAGTAAGTGCGATAAAGATAATAAAGGTTGTTTGTGTACTTTACATTCTAATTATGAGTGATTAATAGCTAGTTTTCACACAACTAGAAAGTTTTAGTTGACAAGTAAACACAAAGCGGTGACCATCACTCAGTGCCTTTAAAAACGTTACAGATCTGGTACGTGTGGTGTTAATCCTTTACTTATTTACAGATTTTTTAATTACAGTTAACATCTAAGCATTAAGTTTCTTTTAATATTAAGGCGTACAACATTCTTAGCGGACGTATGGATATTATTTTCAATGCAGGTAAAACCATGTTTTTAATAATCGTTTAAGAAAACACAAACTGTTATGTAATTAACTTAATAAACAAAAATTTTGTTTCATTAGGAATGGCAGTAATTTTTTTTTCTATAGCTCACTGAGGGTTTTTTAATTATGACTATAAAATAAGTGTTCTATAATTAAATTTTACTGTCATTCAAATTTTCCCATGTATGATTAATCCTAATACAACTGCTATTTTACATCATTATTAGAAACGTTTTCTCAAATATCATTTAACCCTTTTAAAAGCAATATACTAAATAATAATATCTTATTAATTATACAATTTTTGTATGCGCGTGCAACCTCCGGGGTTACAACCAGAAGGGCCTTAATTAAGGCTGAAGATAACCCTAAGACCTAGCTACAGGTCCAGCCCTAAGACTTATCCTCACCTCTACATACAGCCCTACCCTTAAATACAGTTCTAAACCCTAGCTCTACCACCAAGACCAAACTCTAAGACTTATCCTTAGACCAGCCCTAAGTTCCAACCCTAGCTCTACATACAGCCCCACCCCTAAAATACAAGCCAAGACCAGCCCCCACCCAGTCCTCACGTTAGCAAAAGTCCTAGCTGTCAAAAGGTCCTTAATACAGCCATAAGACTCCCCAAAAGAAATAATAAAAATAAGGGTAATACGGTCCCTCATGTAAGTGAGTAAAAATAATTAGGGTTGAAAACACGGTCTCACACGTGGATGTGCAAAAATAGGGATGAAAATAGATGTCCTATACGTAAGCGAGTAAAAATAATTAGGGTTGAAAACGCGGTATCACGCGTGGATGTGTAAAAATAAGGGTGGAAAATCCTGTCTCACTCGTACGCGTATAAAAATAATTAGGGTTGAAAATAGGGTGGAAAAATGCGGTCTCACACGTAAATGTGCAGAAATTAGGGTTGAAAATGCGGTCTCACACGTGGATGTGCAAAAATAGGGGTGAAAAAATGCGTCCTACACGTAAGCGTGTAAATAAATAAGGGTGGAAAATCCGGTCTCACACGTGGATGTGTAAAAATAGGGGTGAAAAAACACGTCCTACACGTAAGCGAGTAAAAATAAGGGTGGAAAAACCGGCCCCCCACGTGGGCGCGCTTGTGACGTCAAAATCCAAGATGGCGGCGACAAGTGTCTCGGTACTACTCCTACTACACAAGCCAATATGAAACTTCGAATTACTGAAGCTTTTCGAAGTATTCGAAGAAGCACACTTCAAAATGTCAAAGCAATCTTTACTAGGCGGTCGACACTGCATTGCTGCAAATGGAAACATTTTTGATCATTTAATATAAAATTTGTAATTCATTGTGTTCTTTAATTCCATTTTAAAGTTTATAATTATGCTGTTCTACGAGTAAATAATTATTAAGCGTTGCTCTTTTATGGTCCAAAATGTTATATTGTTTCATTTTTTTTTTCTGTGAATTATGACATTGTCTTAATGTATTTTATAGGTTCTATTGTGATGAATTCAAAAAAGGAACAAAATTTTACAATTTTCAATTCAAATCTGTAATAAAATACGTGGTGTGCCATTAAAAAAAAATGAGGAATATAATATTGAGCAAAATGGACCACCCTGTATGTGTGAAGAAAAGGGTCTGCAATCCGAATGTAGAAACTAGACACATTGCAGAAACAAATCCCTAAGTTTCACTCCCACATCTTTCAAGATGGCGGAACAGGAGCCTACTTCATTGACTCATCTTTTATAAGATTTTTTTAAATCAACAGCATAGGCGTAATCTTCCACCCCCAAATGGTTGGGACACCCTGTGTGTATGTGTGTGTGTGTGTGTGTGTGTGTGTGTGTGTGTGTGTGTGTCTATATATATATATATATATATATATATATATATATATATATATATATATATATATATATGGTTATTTTTTGAATAAGCATTCGTGCAACCACCTGTTGACTGTGCGTGATGGTCACTTTCAACAGGTCAGTCGCAGAGCTATTGTGGCTGCCACCTTGTGGATGACAGGTAGGGCCTTTTCCATATTGAGACCTCCAAGTAAGCCCAATACGGCATTAAACTTTAAGACGGGTTGGGCAAGCGAGGTATCATCAGCGGCCGGAGCAGCTTTCTGTACTTACGCCTTCTCAAGTTCGCCTGCCGTCGCTCGAGAGTAACTGATGCCGATCAGAGTTGAAGAAGGCGAAGGAGTCGGCGGTGTCCTCTTCTGTCGCTGTGGAGCTGCTATCATATTCCGCTGTATAAGTTGAGGGAACTTCGGCGTCCCCTATAGCTCTCTGGGTGGTCGCCACCACAATTATCGCACTTGGTCCGGCCGATAAGGGGTTTTGTGCATCGACTGGAGTGGTGATCTCTGGCGCACTTGAGACAGAGTGACCCCGCTCTGCAGCAACGCTGTGCATGACGGAAACCCTGATACCAGTGACACTGCCCAATGCCAGTTTTACGCAGCAAGTCCTCTACGGTGACACGGAGGAAGATGACGTACTTCACCTCACGGATTGTATTGTGGTCCTTCTGTCGGTAGGTGTAATAGCACAAGGGGGATAGGTCATCATCGCTGCTTCATCCTGAAACAAGAGAGAACATTAATGTCTTTTAGTGTCAGCTCTCGGAAAGTACTACGGGCAGGTCACGTATTACCATCTTAGCTAAGAGTTCGATCTTTGCCAGATAGGTGCGGTGCACACTTCCCTTGTTGATTGCTTTGATCCTGGTAAAGGAGATCCGTTTTAAGGTAGATTTTTTTATAACACTGAATATTAAATGAGTCTATAAGAAGCAAGGTTGTAAGTGCAATATTATCGAACAGATTTCCTAATCTTAGGCGAAACAATTAAACCATTAAGATTTTCAACGAACTCCGGTAAAAGAAGTATACAAAACGTTCACCAGACGTTCACTACAAACAAAAAAAAATTAGAACAACCTTTAAATAAAATCAAATATTCTCAATTCAACTTTAAACAAAAAAATTGTCGTTAAATGTCAGATATAATAGAAATTAATATTAAAATCCATCAAAATTATTAAGTTTGGAGAATTTTTACTTGAAAACCTGTTTTTGTAAATAAAAATTCAAATGTTGAACGAATCTCCAGCACTTGGAATCGATTTAGGGACAACATCATGCTGTATTGGGCATTTAGGACCAAATAATCACGATGTGGAAATAATAGAAAATATGCAAGGTGATCGTACCACTCCATCTTACGTGGCTTTTACTGAAGAAGATGAGGTTATAGGTAAATTAGCGAAAGATAGAGTGTATCGTAATTACAAGAATGTCGTCTATGGTAATATCAAAATTTACACAAATGTCAAAAATAAACATTTTCAATTACAGATTCAAAAAGATTTATAGGAAGAAAATTTGATGATGAATATTTACAGCAAAACTTAAAAAAATGGACTTTTAGTGTAATTTCAGATAAAGATAATACACCCTTAATTCAGGTTTTTAAAGAGGATGAGATTATTACATATAAACCTCAAGAAATAAGTGCTAAGCTACTTGGCTACATGAAACGCATAGCAGAGAAGAGGTTAAATAAAAACATAAGCAATGTTGTTATAACAGTTCCTGCTTATTTTAATTATCATCAACGAATTGCAACAGCAGAAGCGGGCAAGCTAGCAGGTTTAAAAGTACTAAAAATTATAAACGAACCTACCGCTGCTGCTTTAGCATATGTTCACAAAAATGGCATTAAAGAGTGCAAAAATCTTTTGGTCTTTGACTTAGGTGGAGGCACCTTTGACGTTTCTGTTGTAAATGTAGCTAATAAAAGTATTACCGTTAAAGCAATTTCTGGAAATACGTTTTTAGGTGGAAGAGATTTTGATAGTAACTTATCTAATCTTATTATTAAAAAAATCAAGGACAAGTACGACAGAGACGTAAGGGAATTACCATCGTCTCTTCGACGAATCGTTGCCAGAAGTGAAAAGCTGAAAACTGAATTATCATATGAAAGTAAAACTAATCTAGACCTGCACAATATTTTGTTAGATGGCGAAGATATTAACTTTGAAATTAGTAGGAAAGAGTTTGAAAGTGTTAATGAACGATTATTTGGACTTTGTCTTCAAACTGTCCAAAATTGTTTGAATGATGCCAAGCTAAGTAAAGGTGACATTGAAAAAGTTTTACTTATTGGAGGATCCACAAGAATTCCAAAAATACGCCATATGCTTTCTGAATATTTTGGAGGTGATGATAAGTTAGTTCAGTCCATAAATCCTGATGAGGCGGTTGCTTATGGTGCAGCAATACAAGCGCATATAATTAAAAAAGGTGAAAATCTGGATGATGAAGTTACCATAATTAATGAAGTAACACCACTTTCTCTCGGTACTGATACTATTGGGGATAGAATGAGTGTCATAATAGCTCGTAATACACCAATCCCTGTTACAAAAACCAAAAATTATATGACAATTAGCGATAAACAAAAAGAAATGGATATTAACGTATACGAAGGAGAGCGATCATTAATCAAGTATAATACTAAAATTGGTACATGCGCGATAATTTTACCACCAAAACCACCAGGATACGCTGTCGAGGTTTCTTTCCATATTGATGAAAGCGGCATTCTGAAAGTTGGTGCAATGACGGATTCTGGTGTTTATTCCAACTTAACAATGAAGTACGAAAAGCATACGGAACAAAAAACAGATGACGCACTCCGCGATGCACTAGAAAATAAGGAAAAAGATGAAAAGGAAAATGAAGTGATTGCACAGTGGGTAAAATTGAAAGAGTATTGCATTAAAACAAAATCTTTATGCACATATAAATCTGAGTTGTTCAGTGTGGAAGATAAAATGGTAATGAATAATATAACCAACGTTATTTCTGAATGGATTAATAATAATAAGGTTGAAGAAGGATCCCCTGAAGAGAAAAATGCCATTTTAGATAAGAAAAATGAACTTGAAGAGATATGTGAACCAATTTTATTAAAATATGGTTTTCCAGTTGGCGAAATGTGTATATCTGACTTTTATAAAATGATAACGCAATAAACTTTTCTAATTATTTAAAAATTGTAACTATTATATTAAATTTGATCACCTCAACTCAACTTGTAATATTCTGGGACTGGAAATTTGAAAATGGGTTAAGTTAAAATGTAAATTTAGCAAAGATCCAACCAAAATATAAAATGTACAGAAAACAAAAACTCTTTTGCACTTTTGTACTTCCAGACTGTATGTAACATACATCAGACTCTTGTAAATAGATTTATAAATCAATTCAGAAAAGTTGATCTAATTTGCACGTAAAATCAAAACAAGTTGAACCTGAAGTATTAATTTTTGGGTTGAGCGTAAGTGTGTGTGCGTGCTTGAGTGCGCACGTGTGTTCGTGCCTATGCGTCCGACAGATTATTATTAAATTTAGGTTTATTATAAAATTTGGTCTGTATATGGTAAAAGCAAGGAGACTTAATTTTTATCAGTGAAGTAAGTGCAGATAAATTTCATTTCGTGTCTGAGTTTTAGTTACAGTTGTAGACTACACAAGTGTAGGGATATTTTAATTAAATTTCCAAAATCATTACAATATACAGACATTACTTATATGTTGTACTTTATTGAACTTTTGATTATCTAAATGTTTATTTAGTTTTATTAAAATGTTTAATAAAACCATAAAAATACACTTTAAGATGCTAAGAACCGTAGTACCAGATTATAAGAACGCGTCACCCCTTCAAACCACAACCCCTTCCCCTCCCGACTTTCCTATGATTTTGAGAGGTTTAGAATTTAATGGCACCTCGACCAAATCGGACTTACCGTTCTTGAGATATGGTCGAAATACGCGCCAATTTCAAAGGCGAACATTTCTCCGTATTGCCGTCCAGTCCGGAAGAAAATCAATATCAGAACTACCACTAATACCTCTGTCGAAATCCCCTTCGTTCCTCTCCAACAACCTTTCCTTTCGTAGATACTGTATACCAGTGTTGCTGGCATCCCTTAGGATAGTACGCAAAGTTTGGTCCGGCTCGGTTCAGCCTTTTCTGAAATTTACCTCCCACAGCTTTGACAAAATTGTTTACAACATCTTTAACAATTTTTACAAATATTACTACTGACGAAGATAACTGTAAGTGTTATCGAAACGTTTAGATTGTATAATTTAAAAAACCCAAAAAAGATAAGTATTTCATCTTTAATCAGTTTAGCTAATTTAATTAAAGAACGTAATACCCCTCTCTGCTGCTAAAAGATTTCTCATAAAACGTAACCATGAAAAGGAAACTTTATGTATACATAATATAACCACAATAGTTTACGTTAGAAAAGTAACACTTCAACTTGCCTTTCTTTTCACAATATCCAAGCACAAACCCCCCTTAACAATGACAAATTCAAATATATATATATATATATATATATATATATATATATATATA
Organism: Vesta saturnalis; assembly: GCA_036346205.1. Taxonomy (NCBI): domain Eukaryota; kingdom Metazoa; phylum Arthropoda; class Insecta; order Coleoptera; family Lampyridae; genus Vesta; species Vesta saturnalis. The sequence goes on from JARFJB010000417.1 coordinate 2,300,644, forward strand.
TAATCGTAAAGCTTGTTCAGTTCATATACTAGCATGCATATACGAACGACTAATCTGTTTTCAATTAGAGATCAATGACATGAACACTCTTATCCCCAATAAAAGAAACTTTGTAAAACGTTGTAAAAAGGATAGGAACAAGGTAAGATATATAATTGTAATTTATTTCTATAACGTTGTTTCACCTCTATAGATCTAAGACGAGTTATAATGTGATAATTTACCACGAACTGGTTAAATATACTTCCTTTAATTTAAATATCGTATTTTAAACCTAAAAGAAAGATTAGAGTTATAGCGAGACTGAAAGAAACCGAGTTAAACTTACCATGTGTGTGTATGTAACATATTTTTACATCCGCAATAGCGATTAATTTTACTTCACCAAATGAAGAAATATTTTTTGAAAAAATTCTCCTCTATAAATGGTGATTTACACCCTGAAGAACAGCAAACAGAAAAACTTTCTAAAATATATTTTACACCACATAAAATGGCCGTTAAGAAACCACACCTTAGGAGCAAGGCAGTCAACAAAGTCAACAAATTGTTGAACAGATGTATTTCAATAGAGCATGTTTAGTAATATGTAATTATTCAATGGTATCACCATCCAGTGGTGATTTAGCGAAGTGACAGATACCTATAAAATATAAGAATTTACAGCTAACCAGAGCCCACGTATAGATAGCACTAGTAGGTTTATTTTAAGAACTTTAACAAAATAAGAAATGTACATATGACAAAGGAATAATTTAATCAATTATACTAAATGGTAAAAGCAGTAAATGCATAAGATTTAGATCATTTTGGTAGTTTACGACTACCGTTTAGGTATAAATGTGATAATTTTGTAGTTAATACAAATAAAATAAGATTCATTTAATGATTTCTAATTAAAATGCTAAATCAACCTTTATAAAGTATAAAAAGATAGCTCTAAGATAGTACAAGGGGAATTTGCCTGTTAATCATCTTTCTATTGTGCAAAATACGTACAATGTACTGTAAAAATTACATCCAACCGCTAATACATATGAAAAATAGGTAATTGAATACTGTAATCTTTAATTCAAAGTTGGCAGAATTAGCAATTGAGCCGTTATGTAAATAACTACTTTTTTATGCAGGAAATGGTGAATTGTTTATATCAATCCCTCCGTTACTTCATAAGCAATAATTTTAGCGAATTTCTAAGGGGCTCCACCACGATCGAAACCGATGCTATATATAGGTAGGTCACGTAAGATTTTCGTCATCTTCCTTTCTTTCTGCTTTATTTCATGAATATTGAAAACGTACACCTGTTGACGAAAATTAGGTAAAATAGTAGCCTTCACTATTTAATAAAGCTTATCTTAGTAAATACTGGCTAGTGTATTAAATTCGAAAGTATTTAATTCCGATAAGTACTGGTAGTAAAGATTTATTGTTACCGGTAATCGTATATTCAAATTTTAACCGCCGAAGGTTAATTAGATTGAGACAGCTATTTTTATTAACAATCATTCGTTTAATCATCAGTCATTGGTGAAGGATCTGTATTCGTAAAGAGGAAACTGTGACCTATGTCTGTTTCCATAACCACATTGTAAAAACAAAAACAATAATCTGTCAGACGGACGTTTAAAACTTCCTATCGGATAGACCTTAATCCACACCTAGATGCTAACTTGAAAAAAGTTCCAAAAACCATCTGGCTTTGTAATATGAGGATAACACAGTATTAACATTTTCATTATTAGCTTAACTAATTTTTTGACTTACATGGCTTTGTATTAAGAAAGCTTATAAAGAAAAGCTTTGTAACATTAGATTTTATTATAAAATTAATCGTTATTCAGACAGTGAATTGACTTGAACTAACACTTATATTCTACAGTGGGATACTATTGGCCGCTAGCTCCGAATCAAAAAATTGCAAAGAACGCAATTAATCGATATTATTATATATATATATATATATATATATATATATATATGGTCTTTATGTTGATATTTTTGTCTCCTTCAAATGTACCTACATATATGCATAAGTATTTGATACAAACCAAAAACTACCCTTAATAAACCCCCACTCCCCGCCTAATTTCTCCCCAACTCTAATCAATTCTAGAAAAAATGAAAACAAGCTTAAATGCAGAATTTTAAGTACGCACACACTTATATACACATACACACATTCATACACTCACACACGCATACACACACACACACACACACACACACATGCACACACACACACACACACACATACACACACATGCACTCGCAAACACACATGCACGCACACACACCACACCACACTACACCTCACACATACACACACCATACATACACACCACTGTACACACACACACCACACACACGACACACACACACAAATTTGGATTTGGCGTGTAACAGTAACCAAAATATTACATACATGGGAGTCCTTGCAGAAAAGAAGATATATATATATATATATATATATATATATATATATATATATATATATATATATTAAAAAGTTACCACAAAAATGTATTTATTTTGTTAAAAAAGTTAAATAAGATGGATGCATTTTAATAGAGCGTGGATATGACTTCCCTACGTAACAAAAAGTTCTTTAACATTTAAAATCCCCAATGTGGTTACCGGTATTCTTATTAAAATCCGGAATCGTTAATTTCGTGCGTGCATATGTGAGTGCGTCCAAGCGTGCGTGTGTGCATGTGCGTGTGTGTCGTGTAGCGTGGCATGTGGCTGTGTGCGTGTGCTGTGTGCGCGTGAGCGTGTGTGCGCGTGTGCGTGTGTGCTTGTGTGCGTGTGTGCGTGCGTGCGTATGTGCGTGTGTGCGTGGGTGCGTCCCTCTGCGTGACTGTGTGTGTGTGTGTTTATAGATTTTATATATATTATATATATATATATATATATATATATATATATATATATTATATATATATTGTTACCGTGCGTGTGCGCGCGTGCGTGTGTGGGTGGGTGTGCGTGTGAGCGAGCGCGTGTTTTATAAAGATTTTTAATATGATTTGCCTCACGTTTAGCTCCATTTGAGTATGAGATGGTAAATATTTAAATTTAATTTTTATAATTAAGTTCAGTATTAAAAAAAAGCATTAAACATTTAAGTAAGGTTTTTTTAAATAGATTTTAAATTAAATCTGGAATTGCGTGTATTTTAATTTTATTCAAACACCTTGTATCATCTGAAAATATATAACATGTTGCGCACATGCGAATTTTATTGACCTGAATATATTTATGCACTTCATCATGACAAAACAATAATGTTAATATAATTTGGGTAGGTATTTTTTTCTTTTATAATAATATTGAATCACTATAAAATCAATAAGTCGTTGAACTATTTACAGACCAGTATATAATTCACTTGCATCTTTTGCATAAATACACACAAATGAATTATAATAATATTCAACGTAACCTCAAATAAATGTATGATTCATAGACTCACTTTTTTGTATATTTTCTTTCAGCTGGTCCCAGATGTAATTCGACTTCTATAGACATTATTGATCCATCGGTGGAAGATCTACAGCACCAGCATATTATGGATATGCTACATAAATATTTGTTTCATCGGTGCAAGGTCTACGGCAGCAATATGTTATGGGCACTTTAATTTATTTTATTATATTAATAAATATAATAATTTTTTTCAGGTTATTGTATCCGAAAATACAATAATTTTATCTGCATTCAAATTTATTATGCACTTGCGAATTTTTAAATTTTTATTTCAATTAAAATAATAACGCAATGGTAACGTGGTTAAAATAATTTTTAATTTAAACGAAATAACTGAAATAAATCGATTTACATTCACCTGTATACCGACAACACATTACTCGGAATAACATTTACGTTTACCTTATTTCTATTTACAATTTTAAATTTCAATTGTTTAGTATTTAAAATTTTTAGGTTATACGAACCACATGAACGATCTTAAATTTTTATTCATGTATACCTTGAGTGACATGTGCACTTTGAAAAATTACAAGAGAGCTACAAAATTTTTGCCATTTAGTTATATAGCTTCTGGATAAACACCAATCACCCTAGCAAATTTTATCAATACAAACATAACACTGCTTAATTCTGATTGCCTAATCATCTTTCAGAAATTTGTAAATTATTATTTTCACACAACTTTTTTTATAAGTGGCCAGATCTTACAAAAACATAATTATTTTTGAATTTTACACAAAATTGCCTTTCTGTAGATACGCAACATGCATATTTACTTTCAATATTCTAAATCTATCTAAATTTTAACAAATATGCAAATTTTCATACACAAATTTAGTTATATCTAACTCCTATAGGAAAACTATAACCAGAAATTGATTCTACGACCCAAAATACATGAGGCTATACCAGTTTCTAACACTTTTATGGTTTATATTGAAAAATTCCAACTCAAGCACTGCGTTCAAAATCACCATAACCTTTTTTTATCAACTTTTCTGCTTAAATTACATCCAGAATGTTAATTTAAGTTGTTACACTTCCTAATTACATTATTATGTAAGTTTATAAAATAGTATTTGTTTAATTTCAATTTTAAACTTAGTAAGTTATATACATCTTGTTAAATCTGTGTTCTGATTTCACACTCTTTAACATGTACTTTACTCTTATTATATTATTATATTGATTGATACAGTTTACTTTCTTTCTGTTTTAGAATAGAAGCTACCAGACTAGAATATCATTATACAATATAGATTACATGTATTTTATAGATGAAAATACATATTTTAACTATTCCGAAGATGCTCGGTGACTATTATAATGAATCTATTGTTCTGCTATGATTACACTTTTATACTTATGAAATTTGATTTAAATAGCTAACAACATGTCCAATATCCACATTTGTACCTAGTCTTATGTTAATTTGTGCTTTACATATATGCTTACTCAATTCCATTGCAATTAATTTATGTTTAATGTAGCTTTTAATCTGAGCTTAAAGGTAAGAGATGCAAGATCGGTTAAATGGAACAAAAGTTGCGCATTTGAGAGGATGTATTTATGGTCTTTGTCGAACTCGAATATCTCTTTTAGTTTTTGAGATATTTGAAAAAAGTTTAATTTTCTGATTTTCGTTTTTATTTTTTTCTAACCTTATTTGAAGAGCTACCAAGAAAAGAAGAGCACATTTTCATTGCCACTTTTCTAGCTCTACATAATGCTGTTATTCAATTTTTGCTACAACGTTTCGTTTTTTAGTAACCACCATCAACTTAATTTTTTTAAATACACGAAAAGATTATTTTTGCCACATTTAAATTCTCTCCTTGATTCTGAATTCAACGATACATCACACTTTATATTTTTGATACGTTTCGGATGAGAAAATTCATATTTAATGTAAAACATCGAAAACGTACAGTTAAAACTAATACTAAAAACATTAGAAACCAGTAAAATTATTATAAAATTATGTTTTGTAATTTTAAATGATAGACAAATAAAAAACAAATTTATTTTAAAGGTTAATAAACTCACAAAAGATGTTCAAAAGGATTCCCATTATCCTCTAAACATAAATAGCGTCTTCTAACTGTAGCATCTAACACATTCTTCAGCATTTGAGGAGTAATACTAGCGAACGCATCGAGAACTAATCTTTGTAAAATTTCTTCGTTTTCAATATCGTTTCCATAAATGTAATTTTTAATGTATCCCCAAAGAAAAAAATCCAAAGGTGTTATATCTGGAGAACGGGCTGGCCACAATACATTTGCATGAGTGCTAATACATCTTTCTAACTGACAGGTATTCTCTGACAACTGTGGAATTATGTGCTGGCGCACCGTCCTGCATAAACCAACAACCTTCAACTTCTTGGAAAGGCAAATCATTCAAAGCTATCTCTAATTCATTTTGGAGTAAAATTTGGTAACGTTCAGAATTTAAGGACTCGTGGTAAATGAAAGGACCTATAATATTAAATCCGAAGCGGTGTTGGTGTTTGGCCGTTTTGTACAGACGTGGATTTACTCTTGCCCAATAATGACCATTTCTATGATTAATATATATATATATATATATATATATATATATATATATATATATATATATATATATATATATATATATATATATATACACCGTGTTCACATCACATATTTTTCTTCTACAGTATTGCAAACAAACAGTTGTTCTGACCGTATCAAATATGATGAAATGTTGGACTGTTTAGAATTAAACTTTTCAATGGATCTAACATTTTGATATCAAATCTAATGCTCCATCTTTTGCAACGAATTCTTGACCTTAACGACTCAAAGCAGCTTTTGTTAAAAAAACCGGCGCAATTCGAATCTGTTTTTTTTTTCATTTAAAAACCATACAGAAATCAAAACTAAACATTTCATTATATTATAGTTTCATTACTTAATTAGAGTTGTATTAGTTCAAAAATTGAAAACACTCATATTTGCTGTTCAGACGTTTTCGGTAATAATTGAAAATCAAGCTTTGTCAAGACTGTCAAAAATTTTTAGTTGTATTTATAAATTCATAATTAGGTTAAAATGAGCACACGTGGAGAAAGCTCAATAGGAATTGGAATTGATTTAGGTACTACACATTGTTGCGTTGGAGTTTTTGATGCAGAAACATCAGTTGTGGATATAATAGAAAATCAACATGGTGAACGTACAACTCCTTCATATGTAGCATTTAGTGAAGATAAAGAAGTAATTGGAAAAAATGCTAAAGAAAAAGTTTCACGTAATCCAGCGAACGTGATATACGGTAATAATTGTTAACTGTACATCACAAATGATTACACCTTTATTGTAGATAGCAAGCGATTTATTGGGAGATTATTTAATGATGAATACTTACAATATAACTTATCGTCATGGTTTTTTAATGTGGTTAAAGGTGAAGACAATTCTCCTTTGGTTCAAGTTGTTAAAAATGACACCCCAGTTACGTACAAACCCCATAAAATTAGCGCAAAATTGTTGGCGTACATGAAAAAAATTGCTGAACAAAAAATTGGAAAAAAAGTGAACGATGCAGTTATAACAGTACCAGCTTATTTTAATTACAACCAAAGAATTGCGACAAGAAAAGCAGCAAAACTAGCAAAGCTACATGTACTAAAGATTATGAATGAGCCCACAGCTTCAGCTTTAGCATACGTTCATAAAAATCAAATAAGTCAATGCAATAATGTGTTAGTCTTTGATTTAGGCGGAGGAACCTTTGATGTGACTGTAGTTAGTATTAACAATAAAGATATAACAGTAAAAGCAACATCTGGAAACACATTTTTAGGTGGGCGAGATTTTGACAATAATATAGTAAATTTTATTGTAAAAAAATTGGAAGAAGTTTATAAAAAAGACATCACAACAATCCCAGCGTCAATGAGAAGATTAAATGCTCGAGCTGAAAAAATTAAAATTATATTATCATTTGAAGAAAGCACATCTCTAGACCTACACAATATCCTGAATGATGGTCAAGAAGTCGATCTGGAAATTACTAGAGCAGATTTCGAAAAAATTAATTTACATCTTTTTGAACTTTGCTTAACCACTGTAGGAAACTGTTTAAAGCAGGCTGGTGTGACTAAAGAAGAAATTGAGAAAATACTCTTGATTGGGGGCTCAACCAGAATTCCGTGTTTGCGCAATCTGATTGCGGAATATTTTGGAGGAAGTGAAAAAATAACGCAGGGTATTAATCCAGACGAAGCTGTCGCATATGGAGCTGCCATTGAAGCAGCAACTTTTACTAAAGGGAAGTGTCCCACTAAACATGTTATTAATGAAGTTATTCCGCTTTCTATCGGAATAGATGTAATGGGAAATTTAATGAGTTTTATCATTAAACGGAACACGCCTATTCCTGTGTCAGTAACCAAGCCTTATATAACTGTTAGTGATGAACAGAAAGAAATGGCTCTTAACGTTTACGAAGGAGAAAGAAGCTTAGTGAAATATAACACAAAAATTGGAACCTGTATCGTTAAGTTACCATTAAGACCCCCCGGTTACCCGGTACAAGTAACTTTTAGTATTGACACGAATGGAAATTTAGACGTTGGTTGTCATACAGAAACAGGTTTATACTCCAACTTGTGCATAGACTACGAAAACCACGTAGCACAAAAAGTAAGTGATATGCTAGAGGACTCTATAAAAAATAGAGAAAATGATAATCGAGAAAATCAAGTTGTTTTGAAATGGATACGATTGAAAGAATACTGCATAAACATAAAATCACTTCTTACCTACAAATGGTATCATTTTTCAGATACTGATAAATTGTGGTTAGATAAAAAAATTGAAGAGACAGCGATGTGGGTATGTGAACATAAAGTGCAAGATGGTAGCGAAAAAGAAGAAAATGATTTAGACGAAAAATTACGCGAGTTCGAGTATATGTGTGGTCCGATTTTAAAAAAGTGGTTATAACATTTCCGAAATGTGCATCTCGGAATTATATAAATTATATAAATCTCAGAAAAAAACTGAGACCTCCTAAAATTTTGTAGATTAAATAAACTAGAATTTTATTGAAAATGATTTTTTGAAAATGCAGTCCTTTGCGTTTAAGGCATAATATTTGATTAACCAATACGATATTATTACTATTTACCATGCTTTTATGCTAACAGGTTTGTTTCGCCTGCCTTTTTAACCTTTTCACTGCGGCTGCTTGTCGCCGGGAGTTAGTACTCCCTTGCGGCGCTAATATGCGTATTGCGCAGCAAGTCGACAAAGCATCATGCCGAGACTGCTTTCATTCGCACAAAATGATCAGAGAAGTTGGATAGGTTATCTAAGTGATAAAAGATTTTATTATTTTCTTTTACTCAATTTTTTCTTGGTTGCAAAACAATAGTTACAGTTTTCAAAAATAATTTGACAATCTTGTTTTTCCGTACGTACAGTTTTTCTAAAAATAGATATACATTCTTCTGTGGGTACAGTTTTTTAAATAAACATACATTCTTTATTGAAATGAAAAGTGAATAATTATTGTTTGAAAAAACTACTTCAACTTTCTCAATGTCTGATACTTCTCAAAACAAGGCACTGCACACAGACTAACATCGCACTCCCGGCACATTTAAATCGTTTCCTTCCTCTTCTTTTTCAGTCCACAAACGTAGCATCGTTTCCGACCTGTCCGCAAGTTTGGATTTTTTGTTGGAACTTCTCTTGGAAAATGTCATGCACTTAGATGGTAAGGAGCAGGTCTATGTCCACTTCGTGCAGTATTCACAATCGTTTTAGCGCTGCTGCTCGCAATAATTTCCGATATCAATTCCATTTGAAATCGGGCCAAAGGTACTTTCTTCTTTGTCACGTCTTGATATAACGTATGAGCATTGAGTGAAGCGAAGTCCAACATGTGAAAAAATAACTTTTTGTACCATTTTGTGCTCCTTCGTACACATTCGACCGAGTTCAACAGTATGTCAGTTTTATCAACAGCTCCCATGTATTTGTTGTAGTCGGCGATGCATTTTGGTTTTGCAATTGTTCCCCCAGTGGTCCGATCCAATTTTTCTACAGTAGAAACTTGATGATCGTGAGCAGTGCTCAGCACATGAACTTCCCTTTTGTCACACCACTTTACAGAAATAATCTTACTTTTCGCAGTACGAAATGTAAATTCCCCTCTCATCAACTTCTCTTGCATTTTTGGCATGTTCTTCCTGTTTTTACAGACAGTGCCGTAGGCATTTGTGCATCGTTCGTACAGCCATAAGAATAAATCGGGGCTGCTATACCAATTGTCTATTTAGAGGGTGTGTCCCTTATCAAAATATCTATCCAATAATGTGATTACCACATTACCAGATTTTCCAAGATCGGTTTTGTCTACTTCGGTTTTGGCGCCAGTGTAGATTATAAAATCCAAAATATAGCCGGTATGTGAATCGCACAAGATGAAGAATTTTATTCCAAATCTATGCCGCTTGGATGGTATATATTGCTTGAAAAACAATCTACCTTTGAACAGTATCAAGCTTTCATCGATGCACAACTCCCAGAATGGTGTAAAAGACTCCTTGGACCTGGTACGCAGGTGGTCAACAATTCTCCGAACTTTGCGCAACGGATCGTCGTCTCTTGGTACATTGTTGTCAAAAAAGTGCAGCACGCGCAATATAAGCAAGAAACGGTCTCGAGGCATCGTATTACCAAAAACAGATGTAAAAAGCAGCGGGATTCTGGACCAATATTTTTGTATCTCCAGTTTCTTGACACGCGCCATAAGGAAATTCAATACAAAAAAGACGTGCAGCTCTTTCGCGTTTGTGTCTTTCCACTCGTTCAACCGTGAGGCCGGAACAACATGTTCTTTATGTTCCGAAACGTACCTGTAGAACTTGTTGGTTTCCTCAATACTATATTCGGTTATGTTTTCATCGAAGAACGCTTCAAAACACTCATACGGTGTGTTGTACACTTTCAGTTAGGGATATTATCTCCGCACTGACTATCATCAAACGGAATAGTATGAGGCTGATAATTTGTTGCTTCCCAAACTAATGTTTCATTGATACAATGACTGCCGGCAGCTCCGACATACCTGTTGATCAGAAAACATGGCATCCTTCCATTCTCTTGCACCATCGTTTACGGCAGCTTCATACTCTTCGTCGGCAGAGTCTTCCTCAACAATCTCATTTTCAGAATCACTTCGGGTCAATATTTCTTCTGGTTCAGCAAGTGTATAGAACGTTCCGCGTCTTGGCCTTAGTATATCAGAGATTTTCAGAAGCGAGTTCTTTCTCCAGTTCCTTCTTTACAACTGCGTGCGACTACCACAAATACACGTGGTATAAACTAGCTAGACTGTGTGGGGGTATCCCCCACCCTCGGTAGAATGCTAGTACGCTTAAAAGCGGAACGCGCCGCGAACAGTATAAGTCGTTGCGCGTATATGCGTCAACCGCAGGTAAGGCAACTTTTTTTTGGACGCATATATATGGCAGTCTCAGTGAAAAGGTTAAAAAACTGGAATAGCTATGTCGACGCCTAACAAGCCATTTTAGGACATACATTTATATGTACTTCTTTCCCTACTTTTAGCCGTAAAAGTGTACACGAAGACTGCATATAGTCAACCCAACTTCTTGGTGGCAGCCCCTATATCCTCTAACTAAACAAATCTCAGTTTCCTTGTTTTTCGGTCTCTATATAGTATATTAAGTCTCAGGAACGGTAAGGGATGTTTACCGGTCGACGGCAATCTTTGGAGGCCAGCGAAATCTTCGGTACAACCCTTAACGTACGTGATGCTTATACTGTTTGTTGCACGACCGTATTAAATTCAATTGAAATAAATTAGTTTCCACCAAATACCTAAATGAAAATTCAAAAGTGACGTTTATACTTCACGGCAAGTTGAGCTTATCAAATATCATTTAACAGCGTTTAGTTCGATATTTGATTAGCTCTTGATACCTAGCGTATCCTATAAACCATAGTACAGCTGCCACATGAGAACAAGTACCTAAAGTTCTGGCACCAGTCTTGCAGGTGCAGTAAGTACCTAATATTGGGTTAGGTTCTTCTTCCTCATTATTCGGCACAAGTGCAATCCACAACTGGTAACGGGTAGCATTTCTGAGGCGAGAATATATCCTTACCCGTATAAAACCAGGTTCGTAGTTTTCATCAAATTGATATTGAACCTGGCGGTCCTCTATTTCATTGTCCTGTATATAAGAAGGAGCAAGCTTTAATTGAAAAATACCTACAGTTAACTCTTTAAGATAGTAATGTGACAAACGTGGGAATGAGGGAACGATAATTTCGTTTAAATCCACCCATCTGTCCCTTCTAGCGCGTAAGTTTTCCTCCTCAACCATGGCTTGAACAACATTTGGCTCTTGAACTTTTTGAAGAATATTTTCAGCTAGCTCAATAGTAGCATCTTGCATTAAAATGGGTGGAAAATATTTATTTATAATTGCTCCAGCAATTTTAAGAAAATCAGCAATATTACAAATGTGGGGTGTTTTTATCTTAAAGCTAAAAAATTTAAAAATTGATTTTAAGTGCCCATTGCGTGCTTCTACGATCCACCTGGTTTTTGTAACCAGACGACTATCATTAGCCTCTTCTGTGGATAACTGTAGCTGACCTCTGGGCAAAAAGGCTGGCATTTTAAAATTAATACCTAATCTATTTAAAGCTGATTACTATGCGGCGGGACTTAAGAATGTAAAAACAGCGGTCAAATCTAATTTTAGGTTATACTGATCAATTTCATGTAAATTCTTTTTTATTCATAATCTTTGCTTTTGTTTGACAGGTCTGCAATGGACTCCTATGGAGATGATGCGATTCGCTATGTCCAACTGCACCAGGAGCATGGGATTTGCACAGTTAAGTGTAAAATGTACCCAGAGCATAAACCAAAACATTATATGACGATGATCATAAACGAAAATGACAGCGAAATTATTAGTTGTTAGTGTCACGGCTGTGTTGCTTCCGCTGGAGGATGCAAGCATCCAGTTGCTTGTTTGATGTGTCTACTTTTTCCAGAGTAGGGACTTCGTTGAAGTACATTACTGTGCAGCAGATGTCTAAAAAGGAGTACCTCGTAGACTGAGTACATCTGCACTTTATTCTAAATTTAGTTCAGAATCCAAAAAGAGAAAAATTGACAACTGCGAATTATCAAAATATCAGCATGATTTTAAAAATATTGATGTGATGCAGTATTCATTGCACTGTTTTATAATAGACCAGTTACCAGAAATTAAAGGAGATGTAGTTGACCTTATAGACGTGATGAGAGCATTCACTGAGGCAGTACCATCGAAGAAAGGAGGAGGTAGAACAAGAGTAGTTTGTGGTGTAACATGTAGTAAGTGTTTGTCATACAGCAGATGGTTTATTGGAGGCTGCTATAATGGGCGCAAAAATACCTGATACTGCAATGAAAAGAGGTAGAATTTTGGAACTATCCGTCCGAACGATAGTTCGTAGGAAATGAATTGACAAAAAATTACTTCATGTGGACTTTATGTATGCCAAGAGAATCTTATGATTCTAGCGTTTTTTGTGATTTAACGAAAGATGCCATTATTGAAATAAAGTGCCCCGCCACAGCAAAAGTTAAGGGCAATTATATACAAAATGGTATTATCTCAGAGAAACGTAAGTCACAGGTGCAACTGGTGTAAAAAAGTGCTACCTTTGTATTGCTGATAGTGACTTTGAAGAAACAAAGAACGTTGACATTATTTTAGTGATATACGATAGTAATCATGGTAAATTAACTTAATACAAAAATTAGGTATTTCCTGGAAAACAAATATACAGAGTGAGCAAAAAGTCTGGAATATTGGCTTTCGAGAAAATTTCAAAAACAGTTCAAATTTTATTTTTAATTGCATAATACGGGAGCTATAATGAAATATACAGGGTGGTCCATTTAAGAATAACGATGTCTGTCAACTTTTTAAAGGCAACTCCCAATTTTTATTTGTTATTTTAAACAGCTAGTGCGATAGTCTAATTTTTGAAATAATTAGATTTAAAAATTAAGAAAAATTGCATTTTCAACCTTAACGTTTGCTACAATAATAATAATATTATTTAACTAAAAAATAAAGGAAACAAATGAAAATGAAAACAAACAAAACCGTCTCAAAGCAAATGTTCAAAATGTCCTCCCCCAACTTCTTGACAACATCCCAGTCGACTTTGAAACTCTTATAGCACCTTTTGGGGAGTATTCGGTTGTATCCTTCTAATTGTCGCTCTTATCCGTTCTTTTAATTGTTCCAAATTGTGTAGCGTCTCTCGGCAAACTTGATTTTTCACATACCCTCACAAAAAAAATCGAGAGAGGTGAGATCAGAAAACCTTACGGGCCATTCCACTGAACCTCTTCGTCCAATCCATCTATTGGAAAATACATCATTCTAGTATTGCTGTACTGTTGATACCACAACGTATTATTCCGAACGTCGGGATCGTTCGGATTTGGAAAAATAACAGCTAACGCAGGAATAAATTCGTTTTCCAAAAATTTTTGATGAATTAGCCCAATTAAGTTACCGTTAAAAAATATGGACGTATTATCCTGTCACCAACAATTCCCGCACACACGTTTAATTTCTGGGGATATTATGTTTTTTTGCTCGCGACACCAGTGAGGATTTGCGGATGCCCAATATCTACAATTTTGTCTGTTGACTGTGCCGTTTAAAAAGAACGATGCCTCATCTAAAAATAATATCTTAATTCTTAACATTCCAGGACTCTCGTGTAACAGATTCATCATAATTTCACAGATTTCCATTTGACGGTCGGGACCGTCTTCATTCAATTCTTGCAGTAAAACGGTTTTATACGGGTGCCACTTTGGTTTCCACCGATTTTTGACTAATTTCGTGATCCGCAGCAATAGCACAGTGGTTTTTACTAAAGCACTAACCTGACCAAATTCTTGAAATTTTTTTAATTTTGCGAACAATTATTGGGAATCTTTCCGGATGAATATTGTTAAATAACTACATACCTGATCTTGCGTTCTTTTTCTATCGCCATAACCCGTCATTATTAATATTACAGTTCATTCTCTTTCGCTTAATTTGACCATAGTAAGAACCTTTTGACAATCCAGTCAATTTTACTTATATTATTGCGATGATATCCAGATAATAAACAAAATTTCTAAGGATACTAGGTATCATAAACTCAGAGCTTGTATAGTTATGATAATATAAAATTGAAATTGTGTTTTTATTTTTCAAAATTAATTTCCTCCAAAATTTTCCTTATGAAAGTAGGCAAACATTTTATACCGTCATTTAGACAATCGCACTGGCTATTAAAATAACAAATAAACATTTGGGGTTGTCATTTAAAAAAGTTGACAGTGACATCATTATTCTTAGATGGGTTACCTTGTATAGTTCATTATAGAGAACCAGTAAATGTGCAATAACTATTTTCTCCAACCTCCTCAATAAGACGCCATATTGTGACAGTATTTCGTACCAAAAGTGGTTGATTTCGGGATCCTTCGGTATTTCCATGGCAACTGTACAAAAAGTAATTTGCTCTTTTTTCCATCAACTGTTTGAATCAACGGACCGAACACATTTGACGACTATCGGAATTCCTTACTAACCATTTGCTGTCTGCTAATTTTTTGGAACCACCCTGTGTAGTTTTAGAAAGATTGGGTTTATTCTCCGAAAAAGTCAATGCAAGCGGAAAATCTTCCCCCCTCTCCATGCTAACTCATGCGACACAATATGAAAAAACTTACGCTGTAAGCCATTCGGAGTATCTTCATCCCAAATTTCAATAATTTTTATATTCATCGCCCGTTATTGCGCGGCACTAGTTTTTTTTTGAAGGGATAATTTGCAATTTTCTTCACTTAGCATCACGAGCAGCTCTTGCGATAGTAAACTCAATATCAGAAAACGGATTAAACGTAATTTTATATTTTTGTGATACATTTTTTGCAGCTGCTTCACTGTAGAGTTCCACATCACTCTCAACAGTCTCTGTGACGGTCTTTTGTCCACCCTGCTGTTGGGGTAACAAGCGTATTACATGCGACTATTACTTTGCTTGCATATACCTGGCTACAAAGAATAATATTTGGGTTCTTTTCCAATCTTTTATAATTTCAAAATCATTGAGTAAAAATTTTATATTGTTTTTATGAAAATGATTTTATTTAAAGTTTAATTAAAGATGAATTATTTTTTTTATTCTTTTCAAATATTTAACATCAAAATCCGGTTTTAATATTATAAAGGTAACGTTCTTTATTAACTAATCTTTACTTATTATTGTTATTACATTTCTGTTTTGAATAAATGAACTTTAACAATCGCCTAAAATTTACCTACTCGGATGACGCTCCTTAGTTTACTCAATAATATAATAAATGGTTATTGTTCTCATTTATTAAAATTATCCTCAATCTGATGTTATTAATTGCCTGTATTTTGTAATCAATTGAACTTACTTCCCTAAGTATTTACACATTCAGTGTTTGTATAACCTTTTTAAGATTTTAACAGTCAATAATAAAAATGAATCAAAAGTGATACCCGTTAAATTAAGCCCAATTCTAAATCCAAACTGTTTTGTTTGCAGTACTATATAAAAATCGATTATAATTATAGATTAATATTTCTTCATAGTAATATGCCAAACAGTCCTTTATCAATGATGAGCGAAATATATTTTCGTTCAGCATTGATATTTAAATATAAATTCAAAAAGAAATAAAACACAAAGTTTCTTTATTTATACAATAAATAGATCTTACTTGTTTATCACTTCATTCAAACTGGTGACGTAATTCTGGCGTTCCCCGTTGACAATTTGAGGCCTCGTGTAGGTTGTTGAAGTTCTATGTCGACCGCTCTCCTTTGTTCTCTCAATCTCTTTTACACCTTTGTTATGGATGAATACGATTCTAATTTTCTTCCCACAATTTAATGTTCTTTGTAAATAATTGCTTGACATACTTGCACTATCCAATTTTTACTTAATCGTTCAGTTTTGACTACAATTGGCGTGCGCGACACAATTAAAGCGAGCTACGAACGGCTATGCTTTTAATTATCAATGTTATTGTATTTTATATATCGATCTGTTACACTGGATCGATTGTCTTATTTACATTTATCACGCGCTATCGAAACAACAACTTGGAGCACTTTCAATACGCACATAAAACGCGATATAAATTATTGCGCAATCTTTTTTATTATCACCAACTTGATAATATTTACACTTTAATTCGCTTTAGTTTTTCCTCCCATTAATAAGAAAAATATCATTTATATTTCCTTATCACTATACCAACCGAATTTCCTTATAATTCACAATCTATATAGCAGCGTAACTTGTGCTGTAGCGATCGCGTTCTAACCGTTTGGTTACTTTCAACCAACTCTGATCGCTTACTTAATGCGACTGATTAACAAATACACGTCATTATCACAACGTCTCCATTTGCTCCCTTTTACAAAACCCGCAAATTGTCGCGTTTATTTAAAAGCTTTCTAATTTAATATGCTCGTCGAAACAAACTCAATCTTTTCATCTTAATATTAGTTATATTTACACACAAATAACCATGAATCATTTAGTGTCATATAATAGCGCGAAATTCGAATTTCTAATGCATCCATTACATCTCTTTGTAGTCTGCACTATTTTTCTTTTTCATGTTAAATGCGTAATCTTGCAAAATGTTCGCTGGTTGTACCACGGTTACAGACTCACCTATTGTATACAATTGTCATTACAAAAACCCATAAACTGTTTCCAGACGCTTGCTTTTGATTTCTTAGTATTGTCTGGTATTAAATGTTGGACTACTCTAATAGTTTGCTGACTTTCTTTACCGACGCGCGAAATTTTAAAACACTGTTAATTCTTTCACCTGTACGCGTATTTTCACTAACTAAGCAATGCTACGATTTAAGGTAGCGTGTCAAATGTGACAGAATTGTTTGACAAATTTGAAATGCAAATTATCGAGTACAGCCTCATTTATAATTTCATATTCTGCCTGGGGTTTAATTAAGTCAAGCTGTCGGTTCAATTCTATTACATTTTTATTTATAATTTCGGCGTGAAATTTTCTTACCCAACACCACTCGTGCTTAAATTATTTCTGGAAATTTTTTCTTGGTCACGAAATTTTCCTTGGCCTCGAAAAAATTTCCGGAAATAATCTAAGCACTAGTGATTTTATAAGTGAAAATACAGTAGATCTCCCGGAAATATTAATGTAGTGTGCTTATTGTGTGGTAAAGAATAAGTTAAACAGTTTTCTACAATTATGCCAATAGCCGATTGTCGTAACCAAACCGAATTATTTGGAGTGGCAAAACCTAATAGTGAAACTGAATTTTCAATCGGATTCTAATATGAATTTCAATACTAAACTAAATTTCCCTGAAGAAACGTTGTTTCAGAACAGTAATTGCCCAAGTCTCTTATAGTTTTTCATTAAATAGCTAGTCTTGTGCATAGTTAGTCTGAGCTAGCAGTTTGTTACACGAAGCGTACCTACTTATAATTTAATTTCATTATAACCGATGACTAAGTCTAATTAATATTAGTGTGTTAAAATTTTACATTATACTATAATCAGTATTCCCTTTTCTAGATCACGTTCCTTAGTTCAATTAATAAAAGGTGACGGTATCAACATACTTTAATTTAATTACATCCATGCGATAGAAGTATCTTTTAAAACCATATAAAAAGTAACACTAAGTTATTTTTTAATTTGGAAATTGTAGATTCGTAACTACGATATAAAATAGCGCTTGCGAAGTATCATTTATGCATACGCGCACACTGTTTTGCTTAATATTTACATATAAAATAACACACAAGTTGTAAAACAACCTAATTAAACAATCTAGTTTTATTGCATTATTTTCGTAATCAATTGAAAATGAGAGCCAATTAAATCCAATTCTACAACTCTCAGTAACTCAATAGAGTTCGGTTTGCACGTACTCACGATCCTTAACGGTCGAGTAAACATACTCTTGGACCACACAAACCTAAGTAAATACAGGTAATTAAATTCTAGTTTAATCTTCCATCAGTTTTCTCTACATTATCGAAAATAAACTCCATTTTCTGTTCATTTAACTACATAAGCGCCTGAAGAAAGTTTTCTTTGTTGTTTAAAGCTTTGCCAAAGAATTAATGTAAAAGGATTCTTTACTTTATGTTTATGACGTTTTCCTTATGTTGATGTCTTCAAGATTGCAATATTATGGTTCTAAATATAAAAGTACCTTTTAATTTTTTTTAATAAAAAGCACAGAATAAAATTGCACTCGAGTAAACATTATGGATTTTAGAAGGCAAACAACATTTATCAACAGCTTATTGAACTTACATTTTTTAATAATTTTTACTAAAAGCCTCTCCATTTACAAGAAACAGAGGTGTAGTTATGAAGTAGAAAACGTACGACGAACCCATTTACTTTAGGGGCTCATTAATAAACTACTTTTTCTACTGCCTTAATAGAAATGTATCGATAGTGGCGAATTAACAAGGGACATCGTAAATATATTCCAACTACGCCCTAATAAAATACGCGCTAAAAAATCATCTGTGATGATAAAAAACTAAACAGTGTTCTATTTTTCACATATGCCATGCACAGTACTTTCGTGCTACTTGCGAATGCTTAATTCACGTTTTGGACGATATGAGTATTACGCACATGACATTCACTAGAACGTCAGCCCGTACAGGCAAACTACATGGGTTACACCCCGGTTCAGCGATTCCCGATTCAACGGTCACCGTTTTAGTAGTCCCGTTCAGCAGCCCCCGTTTCAACAGCGATCCGTTATAGCGGTGACCCGCTTCAGAGGCCCCTGTTTCGGCGGTAAACATTTTCCGCAGCCCCTTTCCGTTATTTGATAAAAGTAAAAGGATGGCGAGTTCACCGTTTGAAATAATGTTTTCCAACATTATGTTTTTCTCGTTTTCCATAATTTACTTTAAGTTGGTAATGAAATAGGTACATAGGTAAATGATACTACTATTTTTACATAAAACAATTTATTGCAACGGATAAGTACAGACATCATAATAAACAAACAAAAGCGTAACAAAACCTTTCCGGGCACCACAAATAATTGCCACACACACACACCCACACATATCCACACCCACAACCTCACACACACACACACACACACGCGCGTGCAGGCACGCACGCACGCACGCACGCGCACACACAAACACACACACACACACACACACACACACACACACACACACACACACACACACACACATACACACACACTTTTGAAATAATTCAAATGCAACAGGGTTGCTTAGATTATAACTTATACCACGAACATATTCTTGAACGTTTATTTGTCCATTGTCATACTGTCCTTCGAATCCCTCCATGCTTTAGCTAATTTGCACATACCTCCCTATTAAGATCAGACATATTTTGGCCATCCCTGATTTGCTATAGTATTGTTGTTGTTACAGTTTGCTCTAAAACCAGTTTGTTAATGAGTTTGTATATATTGGGGTAATATTTTACCACTAATTTTGTAAAACGGTTATGCCAACCCTCCACATCGTTCTTGGTTCGTTTAATAATGCCATACTAGTAGAAAGGAGGCACCTTGGCCGCCATCTTGGATTTTGACGTCACAAGACCGCCCACGTGGGGGGCCGGTTTTTCCACCCTTATTTTTACTCGCTTACGTGTAGGACGTGTTTTTTCACCCCTATTTTTGCACATCCACGTGTGAGACCGCATTTTCAACCCTTATTTTTTATATACCCTCGTGTGAGACCGTATCCTTCCTTTTCGAAGGCCCTTTTCAACCCTAATTATTTTTTACTTGCTTACGTGTCGGACGTGTTTTTTCACCCCTATTTTTGCACATCCACGTGTGAGACCGCATTTTCAACCCTTATTTTTTATATACCCTCGTGTGAGACCGTATGCTTCCTTTGCGAAGGCCCTTTTCAACCCTAATTATTTTTTACTTGCTTACATGTAGGACGTGTATTTTCACCCCTATTTTTTACACACCCACGTGTGAGACCGTATTTTCTACCCTAATTATTTTTTACTCGCTTACGTGAAGGACAGTATTACCTTATTTTTATGATTTCTTTTGGGATTAAACCTTATGGTTGTATTAAGGACCTTTTGACAGCTAGGACTTTTGCTAACGTGAGGACTGGGGTGGGGGCTGGTCTTGGCTTAGGGTTGTACTTAGGGCTGGGGCTGTATGTAGAGCTAGGGTTGGAGTTTAGGGCTGTATTTAGGGGTGGGGTCTGGGGCTGTATGTAGAGCTAGGGTTGGAGCTTAGGGCTGGTCTAGGGATAAGCCTTAGAGTTTAGTCTTGGGGCGGGACCTGTAGCTAGGTCTTAGGGTTATTTCTGATGGTATTAAGGTCCTTTTGGTTGTAACCCTGGAGGTTGGGCAATTGTGCTCTTTTAAATTATATCTTGTAAGATACGCTATCGCTCTCTCTCTCTCGCATGGCTCTTTCTCACTCACTCACATGTAAACAAATCAATCTCAATCAATCAACCAATCAAAATGAATAAAATGGCATCATAACTTACAACCACACTCATATAGGTAACGGTAATAAAACGGCATGCTTAATGGTAGCCGATCATACCCTTCTCTCCCCTTTTCTCTATCTCACACATGACTTTCCCAAAACAAAGCAAACAAAGCAATTAAGTAATTAACCAGATAAATCTCAAACAAATCAATTAACAATCAATCAGCCAAATCAATAAAATGGGTCATAACTTACACTCGCATTGTTATAGGTGACGGTAATAAAACAATAACAGGTTTTAAGGCTTTATTATCGATGTTAAAAAATAGTAGTTTTACCTGCATCGGGTTGAAGTATCATCACTGTATATGTATACACACACAGATCCCTGGTATCCAGGCAGTTATTATTTTAAAAAAAGGTATGATGTTTGTATCAGCTGTAATTAAACATGTACATTTAAATAAATAAAAAAAACAAAGACTAAATTGTACCCGCTAATTCTGCACTGGAAACAAATTTTAGCGGCATGATTCACGTTCACTCAAACATCTGATTTCTGTTAAACATATGGCAACACTAAAAACAACTTTCTGTTTTACGTTTACACGTATAATAAATAGCTATTAAAGTTTTTCCCGTAATTTAATTTTAGAAAGTAAAGGTACTCATATTGTGTATGTAAAAACCTTTAATACCTAATCAGCACACATGTATTTTTTTTACGATATATAGCAAGGATGACCAATAGGTCCTTAATGTTTTATTATTAGGGTTGTTCTGATGTACACACACATAGTTTATATTATGTATAAACAAATATCGTCTTGGTATTATAAATAAATAAAACAACAACAGTTTTCAAAGGGTAATTTATACTGTACATAGACGCAGGTTGCTTTTAAATAATGACCGATTACGCTGTTAAGATCACAGTATCTACAAAATGAAATAAAACACATTGGTACACACTGTCAATATTAGGGGAAATCGTATACAAAAATGTAAAAATACATCAAATATCTGTGTGCCCGGATTGACAACAATTTAAATTTCTTACAACACACAGAATACATGTCAAAAACTCTCAAAAAGGATTGGCTTTTTTTTAAATCGAATAAGCATAAATATGAGCGTACAAACAAAGCCTATAAGAGTAATTCAATCACATTTTTTTTGTTACTGTCCCAGCTATATTGTTTATGCTAAACTCCAATGCTATAAGATGATTGCTAATGAAACAAAATAAGGCAATGCGTATTCTGTTATCATGTAATACGTATATATTAATACAGTTTATGTTAAATGCGTTGGACTTATTAGATGTTAAACATAGGGTTACTTTAAGTAAGCTGTTATTTATATTTTAAATTGAATCATAATTTAATTAAGCGCAAACATACCCATCTCATATGTACAAGACAATGGTTTTCTGTTATCGATTATTCTATGTAGTCACTTTCAACTATTAAAATACAAAATGTTATATTACATTATTGTATATAGATCAGCCTTTGTATATTAATTTTAATAGTTGATTGTAGAAACGGTCCAGGTAAAAAAACAGGCCTTTCTGTTATCTTCATTTTAAAATCGCTAATAAATAACGTAAGCCTAATTAACACGTATGTTTTGGAAATAACCAAACTTATTAACAATTTGTTTTCCCTCATTAGAATTGATATTATCATTAACATAAAAATATTATTTGTCACATCGATACTGACCTTCTAGTAGTTTTAAAACCTTTAAAACAATGTTATATAACAACAAAATTGTTAACAGTAATTAACAATTTGTTTCTCATTAGAAGTGACGTTATTAACATATTGTGTTATATAACATAGATTTAAAACTTTGATTCAAAAAATATCTTCTAATCATAATCATTTGATATTAAAAGACGGTTAAAAAATATACATATATCAATTTAAATTTAATTGTAGAATTATGAGAATCAGTCCTGACACAACAGTATTTTTTAATTATATCCATTTAAAACCCGGAAATGTAAGGAATAAAAAAAAGTGTATCTAAAGATTACTATCAAAGACTGTTCTGTAATAAAAATGATGAAAATAAAAAGGTCTTAGATTTTTAAATGTATTTTTTACATTTTAATTAAAATTATTTTTCTATGAATTTAAACGACTGGTCTAGTTTAGCAATAAATGTTTTATACCATAATGAATAATAACAAACGCTTAGCTAAAATAAAAATTAAAATTATTACATTTCCTTTAAGACTCATTTTTGCTTCGTATATACAAACTGTTATTACCCAACTTCGCCTTAAACAATAAGTATTTTGTTATTAAAAGATAAATATCATGGTTTTTTACATTCTTTGAAATTAGCCTCGGGGCATGGAAGAATAGTATAAAAACGTGTACCAGGGTCTTGTTAATTTAATTCTTGTTTGAAGAGCATAGCTATGGAATCTTTCTCAGTTAATCAAATTTTGAGGTTATTCAGTACTGATGCGTTAACCGACGAGGGTTTGAAAAACGCATACAATATCATCACTTATAAGATGTTGTGCGAAAATGACACTATCGACTCGATAGATGTTTATAATAATTTTGTGGAGGCTGCACAACGAGTTGGTGGAGTGTAAGTATATATTTTGTTTTTTTATTTTTAAGATTTTTTAGTTATTATTTTTATAGTCCTGCTCAAGTAAATCTAGAGGAGGTGTTTGACGATGATGAGATTATGGAAACTACAGATGCGGGGGATCTGATAACGGTATGTCTTTTCTAATTTTTTTATTGTCGCACTTACTGAATGAGTACATTACAGCAAAGCCAATCGGGTTCAGGCTTGCAGCAACAGGCCGGACCATCCTCAGGGTTCAATCATATTAATATAATTGGTGAATCAAATTGTAAATTTATTAAAAAATTCAATACAAACTGTAAAACGCTACGGTTTAGCTTCAATGACGAGACTTGCAAGGATAATCCCCTAACGTGGCTACAGGTAAAATATACCATTTACTAAAAATTTATCTAATACACATATTTACAGAATGCATTTGATGAATTGTATTCATATATTGTAAAGGATGCGGCTCCATTAGATCGTGTCGGTATCACGCTAAGAAATCCAAATTTCCCAGACAAGCCAATTGGTTTGTCGTTTAGAAGAGTGGACCAGTTGTCGGTGAAAGTGATAATGTCGCTGCTGGAAAAGGTAATGCAGAGTAACGCTAGTTTTTTCTCAAGTGACTTATTAGTTTTAAACGTTGATAGAGTGGTTGTGCCTGTAGGCTATGGACGCAAAAACCTGACAGGGTTAAAATTTGCAGACTTTTGTAAATCCAAAGAACAAGGCATTATTGTTGTGCCGACAGAAATTAACGAAAATAATTGTTTAGCTCGGGCTCTAGTTATAGCTATTGCATTGAAAAATAACGATACAATGCGTCACTGTATGGAGATGGGCTGGCCTATACTTCAAGAACGAGCTGTACAACTCTGCCAAAATAGTGGTGTAGATCTTAGTCTGGGTGGTAGTTACGAGCATATTCAGGCATTTCAAAATCATTTAGATTCATATACCATTGTAGTTTATAATTCGCGTATAGGTGATTCAGTTTATTTTGAGGGTCCTAGAGAGCAGGGTAGGGTAGTCTTAAATTTAATATTAGAAGACGAGCATTATAATGTCATTACTAGTCTCACGTCAGCATTTACTTGCAGTTATTACTGCGAGCAATGCAGAAAGCGTTGTAATAACAAACAAAGGCATGCGAAATGCATGTACCAGTGTCCCGCGTGTCAGCAGAAACCACCTTGTTCTATTGAAAATACGAAAATTGTTTGTAATTATTGCAGGAGAGATTTTTATGGTAGTGAATGTCTTAAAAACCACAAGGACGCTAAACTGTGCGAGAAATTACGTAGGTGTTTAAAATGTCTTAAAACAACTGAAGTGAAGGGCAAGCATAGATGCGGATACAGCTACTGCCCCACGTGTCAGAGTCAAAAACCTATCGGTCATCTTTGCTACATGGCCGCTAACAAGGCTCGACGTGACAGCGGTAATGGTAAACCATCTATGTTTATCTTTTACGATTTGGAGTGTATGCAAGAGAAGGTGTGTGAGGAACGAATGATAGGTTTCTGCATGAGCCCAATCTATGCGTGGCCGCGAATGTTTGCTCTGTCTGTATCAAACATGCTGACAATTTAGATGAGCAGTGCTCAGTATGTAGTAAAAGAGTGCATATTTTCAGGGAAAATCCTGTTGAATCCTTTTTGTCATATGTTGCCGAGCGAGCAAGAAAATTTAAAGTTACATGCATCGCACATAACATGAAGGGGTACGACGGGTGTTTTGTGCTCAGATGCATGCTGACTAAGAATAATCAGTGGAGACCTAATGTCATCTGCAACGGTTTAAAATTAATTTCAATTCAGTGCGCCGATATCAGATTTATTGACTCCCTTAATTTTATCCCGTCACCGCTCTCGGCATTTCCGAAAACCTTCAATTTCCACGAGTCCAAGGGTTATTACCCATATCTTTTCAACTCATCCGTGAACCAGAATTACGAGGGTCCTCTGCCAGCACTGGAATATTATTGTGCAGATCAGATGTCAGCGGGTGATCGACAAAAACTCTTAGACTGGCACGCGGCCCAGAGTAATTATGTTTTTAAGATGAGTGAGGAGATTGAGAGATATTGCCTGATGGACGTTAAGATCCTCGTTAAAGGTTGCATTAGTTTCTGGTCCACCTTCACGACCCAAAATAAAGTCGATCCGTTCGAGGAGGCGACTACTATTGCTAGCGCTTGCAATAAAGTGTTTCGCAGACGTTTCCTCAGGGAAAACACAATAGGGCTCATTCCGAAAGGTGGTTATAGACGTGCCGACAATCAATCCAAAATCGCGATACAATGGTTACGTTGGGTGGAGCATTCTCAGCAGGTGAGTATACAGCACGCAGGGAAGACTCGCGAGTTTAGAACACCTGAAGGTGTTAAGGTCGATGGGTATTGCGCTGAGTCAAACACCGTTTTTGGATTTCTTGGCTGTTACTGGCACGGCTGCGAGGAATGTTTCCCCCAATCAGGCCAACATGGATCCTAAACTGGGTGTAGGTACCTCTATGCTTGCACGGAATGAGAACACGGTGGCGCGATCTCAATTTATACGCGAGCGCGGTTATAATCTTGTGGAGATGCGCGAATGTGATTTTAAAAAACAAATACTCGTTAACGACGAATTAAAAGCGTTTATTCAGAGTCTAGGTCATCAAGATGATGAACCCTTAAATCCACGCGATGCATTTTACGGAGGCCGCACTAATGCTAGTAAGCTTTATCACGAATGTGACGGCATTACTGAGAAAATTATGGATTATGACGTGTGCTCATTATACCCATTTGTAAATAAATATTGTAAATATCCCATAGATCATCCGAAAATTCATGTAGGGCTAGATTGTAATAACATTTCATTAGACACGGTGGAGGGTTTAGTTAAATGTCAAGTACTACCACCCTCTAATCTCTACCATCCTGTTCTACCTTTAAAAATGCATGGCAAGCTGATGTTTGTGTTGTGTAAGACGTGCGGTGTTGAGCTAAATCAAGGGGAATGTAGACATAGTGAAGCTGAGCGCAGTTTCGTTGGAACATTTGTAGCTGACGAACTGCGTAAGGCTATCTCTAAAAACTATAAAGTCCTTAATGTTTTCGAAATTTGGGAATACGAGGTAACCACGTATGATAAACCAACGAAACAGGGTGGGTTATTTAGCGGATACATAGATAATTTCTTAAAACTCAAGCAGGAATGTTCAGGGTGGCCTAGCCATTGTATATCAGAAATCGAGAAAGTACATTACGTGACAGAGTATTATGAGAAAGAGGGGATTCTACTAGAGGCGAGTAATATTAAGAAGAACCCCGGTTTAAGGTACCTGGCCAAACTTATGCTGAATTCTTTTTGGGGTAAGTTTGGTCAGCGCGAGAATTTAACCCAGTGTAGTATTGTATCTGAACCAAAGGACTTTTTCAAATTGTTTACCGATCCATTGGTTCAGGTACAATCCATAATACCGATAAATGATAACGTTGTAATGGTGAATTGGGATAGACCGGAGGGAGAGGATGAATCACAAAAAACAATTAATGTGTCCATAGCCGCATACACGACTGCTCATGCCCGCTTAGAGCTATATAGTTACTTAGAGAAAATAGACCGACGTGTTCTGTATTACGACACAGACAGTGTGATATTTGTCGCAAAACCCGGCGACTGGAACCCTGCATGTGGGGATTTCCTTGGCCAAATGACCGACGAACTGGAGGCGTACGGTGGAGGAAGTTATATAGCTGAATTTGTTAGTGACGGACCTAAAAACTATAGTTATAATGTGTTTTCAACCAGTGAACAAATAATTAAATCCGTGTGTAAAGTGAAAGGCATTACCTTAAATTATAAAAACTCGCGCGCTATAAACTTTGAAGCGATGAATGGTACTTAGTAATAGTAAAGACTCTTTGTTTGTATATAATGACAGAAAAATTGTTAGAGATAGTTGTTATAATGTGATAAGTAGACCTGATTCTAAGCAGTATAGGATAAGTTACTCTAAACGACGTAGAATAGAAAATTTTGATACACTTCCATTTGGATATAAGGAATAAACAGATAAACAGAAAGAATTATTTTATTTATAAACCCCCAACTCCTTGAGGGTGAGCTCCAGCTCCGAGCCTTGATTCGTTTTCGTGTTTTTCGTTTTGTGTGTTTGCGTGTTTGTATGTTTGTGTTTGAGTATTGAGTGTCCGTGCCTGTGGTTGTGTGAAGCGAGAGAATCGAGAGAGAGAGAGAAAGAAAGAGAGAGAGAGAGCGTATCTTACAAGATACAATTTTTAAAAGAGCACAATTGCCTAACCTCCAGGGTTACAACCAAAAGGACCTTAATACCATCAGAAATAACCCTAAGACCTAGCTACAGGTCCGAAGACTAAACTCTAAGGCTTATCCCTAGACCAGCCCTAAGCTCCAACCCTAGCTCTACATACAGCCCCAGACCCCACCCCTAAATACAGCCCTAAACTCCAACCCTAGCTCTACATACAGCCCCAGTCCTAAGTACAACCCTAAGCCAAGACCATCCCCCACCCCAGTCCTCACGTTAGCAAAAGTCCTAGCTGTCAAAAGGTCCTTAATACAACCATAAGGTTTAATCCCAAAAGAAATCATAAAAATAAGATAATACGGTCCTTCACGTAAGCGAGTAAAAAATAATTAGGGTAGAAAATACGGTCTCACACGTGGGTGTGTAAAAAATAGGGGTGAAAATACACGTCCTACACGTAAGCAAGTAAAAAATAATTAGGGTTGAAAAGGGCCTTCGAAAAGGAAGGATACGGTCTCACACGAGGGTATATAACAAATAAGGGTTGAAAATGCGGTCTCACACGTGGATGTGCAAAAATAGGGGTGAAAAAACACGTCCTACACGTAAGCGAGTAAAAATAAGGGTGGAAAAACCGGCCCCCGACGTGGGCGGTCTTGTGACGTCAAAATCCAAGATGGCGGCCAAGGTGCCTCCTTTCTACTCATACTGTAGGTAGCGAACCGCAAAAATTTGGTTATTGTAATTAACGTTGGTCAAATCTTCATTGTTATCGCGATAGAAAAGATATTTAGTGAATTTTTAATAGCTTAATAATACGTCGTAGTTTGCTAAAGGTTTCGAAATATGTTCTTTATATATTTCTGTATAAGAAATGTGAGAACGTATGTAACTGATATTTGACTAGGGTTGAAAAATAGATGTTGGGGTTTGAGTAGCAGGTATACGCTTAAAAAACTGCTTTACTGAAGAGGCGTAACGAATAATTGGAAATTCTTATGCGCGGATTCTTAATGTAAAAATGTCACTAGTTTGGTATGTAATTGTGTCGGTACAGACCGCGATCAAAAGATGCCTTTGTTTGTTAATTTGGAAACTCGAGACCTAAATGTAGGGTTTGTTCCGGACGAATGCGTATTTTTAAAATTAAGATGTCGTGCAATAATTAATATGAAAATATTCCAACGTAAATTAATGTTTCTTGTTTTTTTTTATTACTTTTGAAAAATGGGGATTGATTCCGAGAGTAAATAATGTAGTTAGTTTTAAAATCGGGGGAAAGGTAGTTACAGATAGAGTGTCGACCGAGCCAGATCGATTTTTAGTTAAATAAATACCTTCATTTGTAAACAGTTTGTCTTTAAAATATTTTGTGCGTGTACATTTTCTAGCCAACACTTAATCTGTCTTTTATTTCGGAGATTAGCTGTAATGTGTTTTTCAAATATTAATCTAAAAATAACAGTTACCCTTTTTGAAATGAAACCGCGTATGTTAACGATTTGTGTCTGTGATTAAGTGTAAGTAGGTATTTTTATATAAACTAAGGCTCTCAGCTAATAATTTAAGCCTAGATAACCTATTAAAAATCGAGCATTACCTTGCAAAGGTATCTTATTCGCACGCGGGCTCCTTAAGCTGAAAGCTGCTAAAATAAGCGATAGTACAGGGCTCCCTCACTTCGGTATTGGTGTGAATCAACATTGTTGTTTGTTGTTTATATTTGTGTAGAGGTGGGTTGTGTGAACAGGTCCATGATATCGCTTTGGTTATTAATTGTAAAAGGCAATTACCAAGTGGGTACAGACTCCCGGGCTAGATAACCATTAAACACCTCGAATTTTATTTTTATTGTTTTTATTTGATGCATAGATGAATATGTAACCTGAGAAAGGAATGCTGTATTTTTCTAACGCACTCAAATTTATATATCGGTCACGATGTTGTGATCTATTTATAACTTACCCTTGTAAGGCTTTGTTTTACAAAGCTTTTTTTGTCAGTTGTTAGATAGAATTGTTTGCCGCGAACTATTTTCTCTTTATATGCAATTGGTTGTAACTTTTCATATGTATTTTGTGCTTTAGTGGTCATTAAACAATTGTGTACGTGTAAATTCCTCGTCTATTTTCTTTTGTTCTTGCCTTTACCTTATTATCATGTGCAATTTTACTGTTGTATTTTATATGTACCGTAATTTGCTTTATTGTTTTATGTACTTATTTACTTAAAGACCGACATGATTGGCTTTAAAAGGGCAACATGTTTTGTATTACAATTTTTATTCTGATTATTTTTCACACAATTCTGGGCATGACTACATGGTTTTTATTTACTGTGTTTATGTGTAAGTAAACTGCTTTTTATTCATTTTCTCTTAATGTTATAGTTTTGTACGCACTTTAACCTGATTTAATTGTGTTTTTTTATATATTTAACCCTTTCATTGTTTTTTTTTGTGTTATTTGATTTATTAATGTACTTGTATAATTACTTATTTATGAATAAAGTGGGTTTTATTGGTGGTTCTTTCCCACAATAGTACATTAACGGGATGAACCACCATTGCGCAAAGCTCGTTGATTTTTATTTGAGTAGTTTCATTTCTTTACCTGCCCCACATGGTGCAACACTTACCTCATCCAACCCATCAATTTCGGATAGCACAACGTATGTACCACTAGACGGCCACTTCGTTTGATCAGATTTGAGGTTTGAGAGTAATTAAATATCAGACTTGTAAATAAATTTTAATGTTTTAATTATTGCCACGAAAGTCAAAGTAAGGCAGGCATTTAATTTGAGTAATAGTAACATTATTAGTTTATTAGTCAATTATTAGTCAAGATAAATCGCGACTGTATTGTTCTTGAATTTGCATTTTTCCAAATTACACTTTTCAAGATAGGGTACCTGGCGGGCGCTACAATACATATTCCATAACGATGGGTCAATTCCATATAACCATTGCGTACAAAAATAGTTATACAAAGGTAACAACAATATCGTTGCATCATCTGCTAACTCGTCGAAAGTAATTTCAATATTTCTGGGACAAATGCCAACGCGAGTAACATGCTACAGTGCGTACTAGCAATCTCTTTGTTGTTGTAGGCTTGAGACAGCGCATTTCCTTGAATACAGCGGAATACGGCTTAACAAAAGTGCAAGTTACATCCTCGAATTCTTGCCATGGGATATTCTTGTTGAATTGCAGAAATCAGTCCAGTTTCAAAATCTCTAGTTATTGAGATGAATTTAGAAGCCGTTAACAGTACATATGTCCTTCATGATTCGAAAGCCATTCACATGCATATTTCCGGATTTTTTAGATATACCATAGGTAAAACCTTGTTGTCTGTCAAACTGTTTATAGTAAATACTTGTTGATAAAATGGCGGGGCAACACTAAATGTACCGTCCATAAACCAGTGTGTATTATTAGACAGATTTCGTATATTGATTGTTGCAAATATAATTATCGACATATCTTCACTTTCACCAGTAATTGTTAGTTTTTAAAATTTTCCGGAACCCTGACTTTATTCCAATTTTTTGACAGTGGTGGTTATCATACACGATATAATACTGTATCAGTAGGACACAAATTTGGAAATCTGGGGGTCGCTGAATAGGGGTAATTCTACTGCATGGTACTAACACAGTTCAATGGTTTGGTACTCGAAACAACTGAACAAAGTCAAAATCAGTAATAAAATGTCACTAAGACGTCACCTGTTAAGATTTGTAGCGGGAAAAACGTCATGAACTAGATCTTAAAATTATGGCCTAACAGGAAGCCATAATGTTCACCTGAACAGAAAAGCGCTCACCTTTGGCTTAAATTCTACTTCAAAATTACATATGCAAAGCTAACTTACACTTACGTAAAATTTAAGCTTCTTTTAAAATCCTGAAAAGTTGCGAAAACTAATTGTCAAAATTCACTATATATTTACGATATAATCCTCCATGTAAAATTATTTCACCCAAATAAAAATAAATGATAATTGGTTAATACGGAAATTAATTTAAAATAAATACTCGTCACAATAAAGGAAAAAAAAGAGAATGGGATCAAATATTTAAAATCGTCCTTTAACCTCATTTAATGTCACTTAATATTCATCAAAACAAGTCAACAAAATTTAATTTGGACAGTTGCACAATAATGACTTTAAGTATGGTAACTTTAAAATGCGTCGAAATATACTCAGCGTGCCTTTAATTTGATAAAGGTAAATAAATGCCCAAAATTCCATAGAATAACTATAATATATATATAAGTAATATATATATATATATATATATATATATATATATATATAATTTAAATAAGACAATTTTCTTAAAACTTAAATAAAACGTAAAATTAATTCAACGTTTCGAACGTTTGTTCTTTGTCAATTTATTTGAAATTACAGAAATTGAAATAAATTAATTTTAACGGTACAAAATATGAAACAAGGTAACTAATTTAATTTTAATCTGAGAGTGTTTGATCTATTGGTCTAGTATATTAAACAGAAGTACGCCAAATATTGCAACAAAGTGTTTAATTCTTAAGGTTTGAGTTAGTTGAATTCAAATCAATTTGTTTAATGATATTCTTCCAAATTTGCAGATTAGAAGTTACATAAAATTTTTAAAATTATTAGCAAATAAGAAAAAAACTGTCAAACAATGAAAGATTGTATTCATTATATGATTAGATACAAACTGAACATTTTAGAAGAATTTCAAACTTATTGCAACTATTTGGCGTCTCTGCACTTCATACACATATAGATTATCGAAGTCAACACTGTCCAGATTAAATTATTTTGTTTCATATTTGTACTTGTATTTTTATATTTCAATTGTCAAATAAATTCTGACAAAAGGACGTTCTAAACGTTGAATTAATTTTACGTTTTAAAGAAAAATTGTCTTATTTAAACATGAATACTTATAAATCTAAATGGAATATATATATATATATATATATATATATATATATATATATATATATATATATATTTAAATAAGACATTTTTTCTTTGAAACTTGTGTAAATAAACGTACAAATTAATTCAACGTTTCGGGAACGTCCTTTGTTCCCTTTGTCAAGAATTTATTTTAACAATTACACAAATTGAAATAAGGTAACTATTTTGAACAAGTACAAAATATGAAACAAGGTAACTAATTTAAATTTAATCTGGACGGGTGTGTTTGACTTCGGGTAGTGGGTCCAGTACATGATCTAGAAGGTGCAAAAGTGGGGACGTCAGGAATAGTTGCAGCATAAGTGTTTGAAATTTCTGGAAGATTTGGAGTTGGTTGAAATTTCGTATCAACTTGTTTAATGATATTCTTCCAAATTTGTGGCATTCTAGAAGTGTCATCTCGTTTATTGAGGGCGTTTGGTCTTCTTTCAATTTCAACTGCTTCTCTAATAATTCTTTCTTGTAAGGTATATAGAGGTGCAATTAAACGGATATTGTTGGTATTAATTTGGTGTCCTGTATCTAAATGATGTGTAGCTAAAGACGATGAAGGATTGTGCTGTTTAATTGCTAGTTAGTGTTTATCGGCTCTCGCATATAATATTCTGTTAGTTTGTCCGATATAAGTTCTTCGACAGTTGTTGCACGGTATCTCATACACTCCTTGGTTTTCATTAGGAATTTTGCCTTTGGGGTTTCTTAAAAGTTGGGACAAAGTTGAATGTGGTTTAAATACCGGTCTGAAGTCGTTTTTGGGAAATTTCTTCTGTAATTCCTTTTATATAAGGTAGAATAACAGGAATCTTGTGTTCATTGTTTGACAAGTTATTATTTCTTGGTCTTCTTACTTCGTTGGTAATTTTCAATATTTCTTGATCTCTGTATCCATTTTGAACTAGTATTTTATTAATAGTCTTCATCTCTTCCGTTTTAGAATTTTGGTCAGATAAGTGGTAAGAGCGGTATATCAAGGATTTCATAACGCTACGTAATTGACCAGGATGGTGATGCGAGAGAGAGTTCAAGTATCTATTCGTATAATAATACGAATAGATACTTGAAAGTGACATAGAAAAAAGTGCCATGCATAGTGCCACGCGATAGAGGACACTAAAATAAGAAAAAAAATCCTATGAACTTAGGTCCGCAACGCCTTCGTTTAAAAGATATAGGGTGTTGAAGTTTAATTTTTTTTTTTTTTTGATATCTTTTTACAATGATGTAATAAGCGGACAAAATTTTGTATACAGGGGCATTTTATCACGCAGAATTCAAATATGACCTTAGTTCTTTTATTACTGATAGATGGCGCAATATACAGGTTTCCATCTTGTTTGAATCGGTCTTAACTGTTTTGCGTTACACTGTATGTCATTTTCGACTGAGAAAAATTTGTTTTCCCATCTTTTCTGCTTCAGAAAGGTATACCTTATTGAAGTCGCTAGTACCAACGGTTTACGAGAAAAATGCATCCGATGCATGCAAATTATCCAAAAGCGCCAAAGTAACTGCAAAAACAATGACATAACACTTCAACAATCAAACTTTAATAGCAACAATGAAGAGTAGTGATTAAAAAAAAACATTACATTTTTAGATGTTCAAATTGTTGTCTTTGTACTTGAATACATTTTTCAATTATTCTTCCTAAGGATTGACGGCATCTTTGAAATATTCCTATATTATTACGGAATCTATCTGCGGATTCCATAATTCTTATCCATAGTTGCTCTTCATTATGTATTTCTACAGAATAAACATCATTTTTCATGAATCCCCAAAATAAAAAATCGAGGGGATTAAGGTCGGGACTACGAGCTGGCCAGGGTACAGGCCTCCCTCGACCAATCCACGTATTTCCAAATCTCCTATCCAAAAATTCCGTTGCCAATC
The DNA here is from genome assembly GCA_036346205.1 of Vesta saturnalis. Classification (NCBI taxonomy): domain Eukaryota; kingdom Metazoa; phylum Arthropoda; class Insecta; order Coleoptera; family Lampyridae; genus Vesta; species Vesta saturnalis. The sequence goes on from JARFJB010000417.1 coordinate 2,335,510, forward strand.
GAGAAAAGTGAACTGGCGCGCCATCATGCATGTAACGCATTCTACCAATAATAGCCGATGGAACATCCTCTAATAACGTATTTAGTTCATTCTCCAAGAAATTTCGATACAGTTCACCTGTCAATCGATTGGGCAATTGAAATGGGCCAATTAAGTAATTGTCAATATTCCTGCCCACACATTAATAGAAAACCCATATTGGTGATTTCTAATTACGTTTTGATAAGGATTTTCATCATTCCAATGGTGCATATTATGTAAGTTCAGAACACCATCACGGCTAAAACCAGCTTCATCAGTAAACAAAATTGAAGAAAAAATATCGTGTCTTTGATTTTGCAACCATTCGCAAAATTGTACATGAGGAAGATAGTCATGTTCTAATTGTGAATGAACCTTTTGGAAATGATACGGGCGAAGAAGTTGTTCATTGAAAATTTGTCTAACTGATTCACGATTAACATTTCGTACCGCTGAACTTGTTTTCCTAGTGCTTGTTCTTGGGTTATTTTCACCATTTGTAAAACAGTTTCTTCGTAAGACGAGTTCTGAAATTCCATTATTAACTTTTGGTTTTTAAAGATTATTCTACAAACGTTATGCACGTCAATAAATGTCCTATTATGAGGAATATGTTTTAATGGATATCTTTCTCGATAGATACGTTGAGCTTCGGAAGAATTTGATCTAGTTCGTAACATAATGTCCTGTATTCTTCAAAAGTGTAGTGAACCATTTTTGAAAGTAATTTTGAAAAATCAATAAAATAATCAATGAAAAACTTAATCAAGAACACAAAATACCTCATCCAATAGTACATATTATTTTGTGTTCCTAGAATGGTTCACTATAATACTTTTGTAGAATACAGGGACATGATTATGTGTTACGGAGAAGCTCGGTCAAATTTCTCCAAATCTCAACGTATCTATCGAGAATGATATCCTTTAGGACAGGTTTCTAATGTTCGAACATTTATTGACGTGCATAGGCGTTTGGAGGAAGATGGGTGGTGAAGAGGTCTGTTTAAAAAAAAAGTTAATAGTGGGAGTTTCCAGAACTCGTCGCACTGTTGAAAAGGAATAACCTGAACACATTATTAGAAGATGTTTCATTGGAGATTGTTGCAAGAGTGGACTTTATGCTTGATGACAAGCTAGCTTCTTGAGTGGTAAGGGAATTTTTTGAAAGGAGGTTTGAAAATAAGTTCATAGGAACTGATTTGACATATTTGAATTTATGAAGTAGCGACTTTATTATTGTATAATCGTATTCTTTAACGTAATTATTGTCAGAGTTTTGAACAAACAACGATTGTTTGGTTTATGTTCGTTATTTTATTTTTGACGCCATTGAGTTTAGAGATTGCGTTTGAGTAACAATTATTTTCATTAGTGTAGCACGCATTTCGTTATCAAAGCGTGCGAGGAAATGTGTAGCCTTTCAGGTGTAGTGTAGATTTTCTGGTTCTGGTCCACCTGTGATTGATTGCGTACTGGTAAGCGAGTAATTTGTCTGTTTAGGCAAGCTGTGAACTTAATTAGGCAAAACAACCCTTATTTAGTCTTTAAACACGTTGACGCCAATCCCGCTTTACTGCCCGTTTATACTGTAATATATATAGTATATATATATATATATATATATATATATATATATATATATATATATATATATATATATATAAATAGAGAAAGAAAAGAAAAAAGAGAAAAAAAAAAAAGGAAAAAAGAGAGAAAAAAAAGAAAAGAAAAGAGAAGAAAAGAAGAAGAGAAAGAAAAAAAAAGAAGAAAAGGAGAAAAAAAGAAAAGAAAAAAAAGAGAGAAGAAAAAGAGGGAGAAGAAAAAAGAGAAGAGGGAGAGGGAGAAGAAAGAAAAAGAAAAAAAGAAGAAGAAGAAAGAGGGAAAGAAGAAGAAGGGAGAAGAAGAAGAAGAAAAGAGGGAGAGAAAGAGGAAAAGAAAAGAGGGAGAAGAGAAAGAGGAGAAAAGAAGAAGAAGAGGAGAAGAGGAGAGGGAGAAGAGGGAGAGGGAAGAAGAGGGAGAGGGAGAAGAAGAAGAAGAAGAGAAGAGGGAGAAGAGAGAGGGAGAAGAAGAGGAGAAAGAGGGAGAGGAGAAGAAGAGGGAGAAGGAGAGGAGAGAGAAGAGGGAGAGAGAGGGAGAAGAAGAGGAGGGAGAGGGAGAGGGAGAAGAGGAGAAGAGGGAGAGGGAAGAGGAGAGAGGGAGAAGAGGAGAGGGAGAGGAGAAAGAGGGAGAGGGAGAGAGAGAGGGAGAGGGAGAGGGAGAGGGAGAGGGAAAGGAGAAGAGAGAAGAGGAGAGAGAAGAAGAGGGAGAGGGAGAGGGAGAGAGAGGGAAGAGAGAGGGAGAGGAGAGGGAGGAAGGAGAAGAGGGAGAGAGAGGGAGAGAGAAGAGGGAGAAGAGGAGAAAAGAGGGAGAAGAAGAGGAGAGGGAGAGGGAGAAGAGGGAGAGAGAGGGAGAGAGAAAAAGAGAGGGAAGAGGAGAAAAGAGGAGAGAAGGAGAAGAGAGGAGAGGGAAAGAAGAAGAGGGAGAAGAAGAGAAGAAGACAAACAGGAAAAAAAAAGAAAAAAAAGAAAAGAAGAAAAGAGGAGAGAAAAGAAGAAGGGAAAGATAAAAGAAGATGAGAATGAGTAGTGAGATGGTAAGGAGAAGGAGGAAGAAAATGTGATAATAAGATAAAAAGTGAGATATTACAGATTTCTAGTTTGGAAAAAATTTATTAATATTAATATTGATTTATTATGTATTATAGGGGAAATAAGTAAAGAATATAAGATAAATAATAGTTAAGATAATTAGGAGTTAATATAAGATATAGTTGATATATAAAAATAGAAGATAATAAATTTAAAAACAGTGTAACAGTAGATTTGTTGACGGAAGTTAAAAAGTTAAATTTTAAATATTATGTACCAAATTTCACAGTAATAATTCAAGTAATGAAAAATGTAAGAAACCAAAATTAAATTTCTAAAAGATAAGAATAAATAATTCTGAGATTAACCATAAGATTTTATAGTTAAACGCAACTGGTAAATTTTTTAAATGAAACATTTCTAAAATAATTGTTCTTGTAATAACAGTTTTTCTAATAATATTATACAACTAAATTTGTAATAATTTAAATGAGAATGTAAACAAAGACCAAAATTTCTTTATATTCTTAAATTACAATAACTTACGTTGAGTTAACCTAATTTTTAGTGTTCTGAGAAGTCTGACCTACGTAAATTTAATCACAATCAACACATTATAGAATATACTATTTCTGATTGGTTTGAGACTTTTATCTTTAATTTTACTAAAATTGGTTGATATTTAAATTAGAATATGCAAAACGTATTCTGTTAATTATTAAAACATCAACAATTTTGAAGTTAAATTAGAATATAAGGTATATTGTTAGAAGTTACATTATCAAATTCGTTAATTTAGCTAAATTATAGTATTATTGTCATCTGGATTAAAATAACTTTTAATAACTTTTTAATTTTGAAAATAAATATGTTTTTATTTTGTGATATATAAATTGGTTTTAAATTAAATTTCGAAAGAGAATTGAATAGTAAAGATTTTTTAGTTTCATATAGAATTGGTGTATAAATAATTTTGTTATCATTAATTAACGTAATTATTAAATTATTGTAAGAAGAATCGATTTGTTTTTTTTAAATAATATTACAATGAAAGATTTGAGATAATTATTTTTAATAAATGCCGAAATATTTTTTTTGTATGTCTAAATTTTGAGTCCTGAAATATTTACACATTTGTATGTAATACTTACAATAATATTACGTTTAATGTTACACGGATGATTTTAATGCAAATTTATTATTTTCTATTTCAACGGTAAATTGTATCCTTGGGTGAAAATCGTACTCCCCAGATAGCGGGGTGAAAACAAAATTTTCGCCAAAAACAAAACCTAACACATAGAAAGAATAACGCTGCATCACATACCCAACAGCAGCCGTGAACGTTGAGGAGAGGTAACACCGATTACTCCTTCTTGCGTAAGCAGCACAAGTACATATATACAAACAAATAATAATAAAAATATTGTGCACTGCATATGCGAAATTCCGATTTATCCAAAATTCAATGAGGCCCAGCAACTGACTTTTTACAAGAAAAGCTTTCTGTAAATCAAAACATTAAAACTGCAATGGCATCGGAATTTCTACTGCAACATTGATTATAATTTTAAATTGCACCAAACATTATAATGAACAAACACATGAATAAGTATAATAGGTAACAACTCCTTTTTTTATATATCTGGAAAAAAACTCACTACTAACTACCTGATGAAAAATGTTGTGTTCAACAATCTTGAGCATCTCCCACCTTGAGACATAGACAATATTAATACCTTGTATAGGCCCCTATCTGACTTACAACTTTAGTTGTTCTAGGTACTCCCATCTAGACCTTTTTTTGAGGTCTTCCAATAATTTTTGTTTATATATATATATATATATATATATATATATATATATATATATATATATATAGAATAACGCTCTACATAAGCCATTGAATGGAATGGAAATTTAATCCACCTACTGCAGCATGGTGGGGTGGTTGGTGGGAGTGTCTCATTAGACTTTAAAGGATATTTTACGAAAAATTTTGGGAAAATCACATCTTTCCTTGGATGAACTAACTACCGTGCTTTGCAAATATGAAGCTCTAATTAATTCATGTCCGTTGAGTCCACTTACTGAAGATAATCTTGATTTAGCTACTCTAACACCAAAAATGTTCTTGTGCAGCCATTTCCTTAGTTGTAGGACAAGATTTAAGGTGTTCCTTAAAGATTGGGAAATCCTGAATCTGGAGATTCCTTACGTGTATCATGGCGATTCAGCAAAACATATGTTATATAAATGTTCATAATTTACGATATACAGGGTTTCGTAATTTTTTTTTAATTTCTCCTAGTATTCTAAATTTATGTAACGGTTGGTCAATAATAATAAATGTGGATCAGGAAGGAGAAGTTATCGTGCGGGTTTCGGACGATAGAAGTCTAAATACTCTCCGCTTGGGTAACGCTGTCGGGATAAGCGCCACCTCGGTATGAAAAATGTTACACAAGGAGAATCTTTATCCCTATCATTACATTCCCGTACATAATTTACTACCGCAAGATCTTCAGGCTCACTTGCGATTCGCCCAATTTTTAAGGGCTCAACATAACGCTGATACAATTTCACTTTATTTATCGATGAGGCAACATTTACCAGATGGGGAATTTTTAATTTTAAAAATAACCACTTATGGGACTCCGAAAATCCCTTGTGTGCTGTGAAAGAGTGAAGCTTCCAACACGAGTTCAAGGTAAATGTTTCCTGTGGGGTAATTTCGGATTTTTTTATTGGTCCATTTAGACTACCTCCAATTTGAAGATCTAAGACTACGAATGTGGTTTATGCTCATTTCCACCGCCAAGTACGCAAAGTTCTTAGACGAAAATTTTCCTCGGCGAGCGTGGGAGCGAATTTCCTTGGCCACCGAAGAGTCCAGATTTGGAGCCATTGGACTTCTCAATATGGTCTGATTTGAAAGGCATGGTCTATAAAGAGACAACTAATTCTGAGGAAGAATTGTGATAAAAAATAGTGGAAACTTCTCATATTCTATAAAACAGAAGACAACTTTATTGTAACGTACGAAACTCTGTACAGAAACGTGTTGAGAAGTGCATTGAGGTAGGCGGTGGTAAATTGCGTTAACTTTTTAATTTTTGGTTTTAGTTTGTTAACATACGTTTCCACTCTGTTGTCGTAAAGAATAAAACCTAGTTCATTTGCACCTTTCATTTCTTCTGTGAACAAACATTATAAGAATTAATCACATTAATTTATTAATAATAATGTCATTGCCTTATTCTTTTTCTTCATTTAATTCAAAAACGGTGCTTTTGTCAAAAAAAAATGCAAGAGGCAAAAAAAGTTTCTAAATTAAACATGTATTCGCTGTACTTAATTTCCGGAGGTCAAGGACGGCACACAAAAAAAGTTAAAGGGTACATGACCCAGGAAAAATCTACACCCTGTAAACTTTGAGATGGGTCATAGTGTCCTAAACATTATGTTTCTTAAGTGTAGTAAGTACACCAAATTTGAGTTACATAAATTTAGAATACTAGGAAAAATTAGAAAAAAATTGAAAACTGCAACTATCAACATTTATATAATATGTTTTGCTCAATCGTCATGAAAGCTTCAGTTTCAGGATTTCCCATAATTTAGAAAACACACTATATACTTCTTTTCCTCAGGTCTTCTCCTACAATCTGGAAATGTCTGCGCAAGAACATTTTTGGTGTTAGAGTAGTTAAATAAAAATTACCTTCAGTAAGTGGAGTCAACGGGTGTGGGAACTTACGGTGAACATATTAATTCGTTGTTTATATGTTGTTACTAGATTTTTTATATTAAAAAAAAGAGAATTGACATATCTTGTCACAAAAAAACTTTACGAAATAAAAACTCTTTTTGTAACTAAACGTGTCATAGCATTGTAATTTTCCAAAAGGGTAGTGCAGCCAGCACAACGGGCGTGAATTAATCAGAGCTTCACATTTGCAAAGCGCGGCAGTTAGTTCATCCAAGGAAAGAAGGGGTTTTCGCAAAATTTTTCATAAAATATCCTTTACAAGTCTAATGAGACGCTCCCACCAACCACCCCACCATGCTGCAGTAGGTGGATTATATTTCCATTTCATTCAATGGCTGATTCTCTTAATATTTCCTGCCAGCCTAGCTTATGTAGAGCGTTAGCGGCTCCAATAAAATTGCTCCCATTTTCACTGTAGATAGTAGCTGGTCTCCCACCTAATATCCCAGGGTCCTAGAGATGGAAGATATGCATGATTATTTCCCCAGGTACATGAAACCAATTATTTTTATCTGAATTTTTTCTAAATCCTTCTACTATAAGTATTAATTTATGATAATTCCGACAAATTTTATCAGCTTTGTCTATTTCTAAATACAGTATTACAAAACAATGAACTAAAACAAGTATCTATTTTTCTAAATAAATTATAAAATAAAAATAAATGTTGATGCTTTGTACAGGTATGGAGAAACATTATTCCGGGTATGACATATAATAAGCTAGAAAGAAACCTAATAAGCGTTATATGACTGTGAGAGAAACATAACCTTGCCGATGTTGCCACTTGTACATATTTGCATGTAGGCACAAAATATGAACTACTTAAGTCTTCTTCAATCTAGCTTCAACATTTCTAACGAAACCAAAGCAATTAAGATGATGTTGAAAAGTCGCGTGTTCTTTGAAACTATTAAGTAAATACTTTACACTTAAACATTAAATAATAATACCCCAAACATTGAAGTTTATTGTAATTGCGAATTTATGACATGGTTCGGTTACTATTCGTAAGAAGAACCAAGAAGAAACTTACGAGAGCTATAAACAAGAACATTAACATTTACATTGATAGTATAACTTAAGTTTAAGGTTTAACTTTAGCGTTATAATTCTTATTGAAAAACCAACTATTTTTAAAAATGAACTCATAAGATTTTCGCAAGCTTGCCCAAGGTAGTAACCCAATCTGTGATAAAATTCAGTTCGGGTGTTTTCTAACATTTCTTGGGTGATGCGATGCGGTTTAAAGAGTCTGTAATTTTGACATGAATTTCGTCTAAATTGTTAGCATGTTCATGCCTGTGCCCATAAATTTGCTGGGATACGTATCCCCAAACAAAAAAGTCGTTCGGCGCGCTATCAGGTGAGCGAGGAGGATATTTAATAGTACCTTTTTCACTAATAATACGGTTAGGGAATTTTGTTTCCAAAAACTGCTGAACTCTTATTGCAGTATGAACAGGGCAGCCATCTTCTCGGTACCAAATGTCATCAAAATTTATATTGAGGCGTTGAACAGCTGGAACTATCTGGTTTCTCAACAGTTCTAAATATTTGTCCGTATTCAAGCTTTCGCTGATAAAAAATGGACCAATTATGGAATTGCCTAAAATTCCTGCCCACACATAAACTTTTTGGGGGTATTGTGTCCGGTAAGGAATACTAATATGTTGGTTTCCCGAGAGTTACCAACAGCGACAGACGGCTTGTGATGGCTATGTAAGCTAAACAAACACTCGTTACAATATTTTCAATAAATCTTTCGTTTTCATTAGCCTGATTCATCTTCACAAAATTCCACACACTTTTCATGATCTTCTGGAAACATTTCTTGTGTAGTTTGCAACGTATAGCAACGGTATTTATTCCTTTTCAAGATATTGCGAACTGTTCTTGGTTCACTATTCATTTCTTCAGCAATTTTTGTACTATTGCACGGGAAATTAGTTTCTGCTAAACTACACATTGTAATTTCTTGGAGTTCGCGCTCTCCGTTTAAGTTACGACCAGGATGCTCACCATCATTAGCATCAATACTACTGTATTTTCTACAATTATTTAAACATCCACATCTTTCAAATTTACAAACAGTACGCATAATCGTATTTTCTGATGGAATTGGCCTGTTTTCAAAAAACAAAGTAAACCTGCCCATTATTTCTTGAGCAGCGCTTCCTGAATAATACCACTTAGTTATCTGTATTTTTTCTTCAGTGGAATACATGAGTATTGTGTCGGACTTGCAAAAACACTGATTTTCAATTCTCGTTGACAGTAGCAATTAAATGTGTCATTGATACTAGCCTACTCAAAAGACGCGTGTATGGCATCAGCGCTTTTAGTTTGTTGTGTATTCTATCTCACTTAGCACGTGAACTGATTGCACTGTCTTTGTTTTACTTATTATAAGTCAGACCCGCTATAATATTTTTCCATACCTGTATAAACAAATAGATAACTCTCAAATTTTAAATTAGCACTGGCATCCCTGGTAGTTAGGCACTCCTCCCGGCACTGGTGTATTCCCGTACTCGAAACTGCCAATCCACCCTTTGGATTTGATTCAAGTATCTATAAGCAAATAAATATCTGTCTATAAAATTCAGCCCATGGTAGAAATTATAATTAACCATTACGCTATTCCCTGTAGGCAAACAATCCCTGTCTCTTTTTTATTTTTCATTCACAATCTTTCGCCATGCTTTCCTATCTCCGCATACTTCCCTAGCTTCCGCAAGATTCATACATTGTTTCTGACATATCCCTTTATTTTTAAAACTCCTTATCTTTCTTTCTTTTATTATACATTATACTACATTCAGCCAAGTTTTAAGCGGCCTACCTCTAACCTCACGCACATATATTTGCTTCGTTAATCTTGGGTTGTTCATTCTCTTAATGTGACCAAACCAACGTAATGTACTACTTCTACATCTATCCATCATCGTCTTTTCCTCGCCACGTTCCGTCATTATACACTCATTCTTTATCTATGAATATGAAAATGGAAATAGAAATTTGCAAATGTAAATTTAAAATAGCGGATGGATGGATTGATGGTGGCAATACAGGCCCGATATCGAGGAAAGTCAACGGTTATTGGTGGTGGAATTATATGGAGGGAACACTAGGTCTGGTGGATTGATACAGGAAGGAATGAGGTGTTGTTTTAGGTACGTAAATAATGGTTTTATGGTAGTGTTGGTGGATTTGGATAATTTTAATATTATGCGTTTTATACAAATATTATTATTATTATCAGTGTTTATCCTCCAGGAGAAGAGAATAGTTCACTAACGCACTACTACTTCGAGGCCTAAACCACCGTTGTCCAAAAAATAATACTAGTTACCGTTTTTATACCCCTCGAGGTGCGAACTCGGAGTAGATGCAACAAGCGGGCGTTCTAGTATTATTCACAGGGAAAGAAGATCGGGTTGTAGATTGCGTCGCAGAATTACCCTATCTTCGGAGCCTGAACCACCGTTGACGTAATAAATACTTAGTAATCTATGCTCACCTGGGATAACTTCCTGGTCACTATTATCGCTGGGAAGGAATTCATTCGCACAATTACTTAACCTTTGGGGCCTAAACCGCCGTTGACGAAATAATGGTGCTAAATAGCTTTTACACCCCTCGAAATACAAACGCCGAGTAGGCGCGTAAACAGCGATTGTTCAGATTATATATTATAGTTGAGCCGTAATAACATTAGGAACTGGCGTAAAATTAACAGGAAACTATTACAAGTCAATAAATCAGGTTGTTTAGTAATTAATATATCAGACAGGACTTAGAATTTTCGAAAAGCAAGGGTAAACACTCTCTGAGTTATTATAAGTTTTTTTTTTTTTTTAAATAAAAAAAAACTTATAATAATTTAATATTAGTCAAGTTGCTTTGGTATGTACGAATCCTTGCGATATTGCAGGCTCACATTCCATTAATATAAGTAATTTGATTGTAATCTCATTATATTTAGAATTGACATCAGTTCTACATACATAAAGACAAAATTTACATCGATTGGGGCTTGAACCTTGGTGGCGCAGTTGGTAGCACGGTACTCTAGCAAAGTACAGGTCGTAGGTTCAAATCCTACTCGAGATAAACTTTTTATTTATGTAATTAATAAAATTAATAATTATTTTTAATTATATATTTACCTTTGAACTCTCTGAGTTCTTTAATTAAAATTAAGTAAAGCAGGCATGAGAATAAGTAGGAGTAGGTAAGCGGATGGTCGGTTACTTATAGTAGAAATGCTATGGAATGGAACAGGAGTGGGCAACTGATAGAATTTCTAAACAATGCTATAATTCAGTTGTAGAAGGAAGTAGGGAATAAGTTTAATAAGAATTAGTTTAGTAGGATAGGAAAATTTATTGTAAGGATTTTTAAGATCATTACAAACTTTTGATACGACTAGCGGCAAAAAGGTAGAGATTAAGTATTAATTATGATTTGTTCAATTTTTGAATAGCGATATTAATTTTATAAGAGAATGTGTAGACATATTTTTTAAAGAAAATTCAATTTTCCTTATAAAGTTAAAGATAAAGCGGAAGAAGCCTAAAAAGTATGGTTGAAAATGCTTTATTATAGATATTTTTATAGAAGCGAGAAGCTTTGGAATTAGCATCTATATGTCTATTAACCTCTATCTGACATGAAGCTGTAAACGTCTATCTGAAATAGATTGTTGTATTTGTTTTGACAATGTTGCCTATTTTCGTAGTGGACGTATTAAAAAAGAAGTTGCACAATTATCCTAATCAACTTGTTACTAAAATTATATTTCTTTTAATTTCCACTTTGTAGGTTGGAAGATCGTCAGATATTTTATTTATGTATCAAATGTCCAATTTAAACGAAATATATAGTATGAGCCTCTACTGTGGAGTATCTTTTTAAAACTAATGTGGTTCAAAATTTCACATTCATCTTAAAAATCTCCACTTTACTGCCTAGGTTTATAAATAAAAATTTTCTCCAAACGTCATAAACATGTGTCATTATGTGTCTAGAGAAACGTACATGAAATAGCAGTTCTCAGCCGCCGTCTGTTTCTATTTTGAGCGCTGACCAAATTAAGACTATTTCGCAGAATTAAAAAAAAATGCATTAAATTTACGTTGGAAATTAAGAATTTTAACGATGTTGCAAGTGTTTAGAGAAAAAGTAGTCTGTTTTATACGGCTTAGAAGTGATCTTTTGTGGCTGATCTGTTCATCAATAAGTAACACGCCTAAACCAAAAAAAATAATATACTCTTGTATATTAGCATCATATGCCAATTTTTGAAAACTGTAGAGTGACTGACACAGTAGAAACATAGCCAAGAAATCAAAATCATAATGTACTTATAAATTACTTTTTATTTATCTATTATTTTGTGTTCTTTAAAATTTTTTTGTCATTGCTTTATGTTCGTAAATGGAAAAGTGACAAATAAAGTTGTAGATAATGTGGGAAAATTGGATAGGGTTCAATTGACATATTACCGTTTATTTCTTTAAGAAACGTATGTGGAACTAAAATATTTGCAGAATATAACAATATGTAATCATTAAATAAACTTTATTTGATTATAAATACATAGGTACACTTAAAATTTCATTTCTAATCGTTAAATGTTTTTTTAATTGAAAGAAATACATGAAAACACATCCGGACAATGAAACGCAAATCCAATTACCACCAAGCGAGCTTAATTGCTAATACATCAACCGCGTTATTTACATAGAACAGAGCACTCAGAGAACATCACGATCTTTTGCGTCCAGCGAATGTAAATAAAGTGTTTCATTTTTGAAACCAAATTGTATAATTTGTTGCATCAATTAACGTACACACTAAATAAAGAAGTTTGGCAGAACAGGATTAATACATTTACATTTTTAATTTATACGGTATGTCTTTAATGAAATTTATATCTATTGTGCTTTAATTATGTTTTATTTATGTGGCGACACAGAGAATTAGCAAAATTTCAGACTTCTGATATAATATACACTAAAATTTCATGATTTCTACTCCACATCTTAGACTTGATGAAATTTTGTCAAATTAGTCACCCTATGTAACTAACTAATAAAAAGATTGTTATGCGAAGTTAGGTACTTATTACATCTGTATAAATCCTTTTAGTTTTTAGAAGGGCAATGTAGTGACAGGGCCGGTGCTAGCAGTTTGGCCGCCCGTTACAAAAACGTGACCACCCCCCACCCGCTCACAATAACCAAAGGATGAAGGATGTCAACAATTTTTATACTAAAAAGAAAGGACGCTAAGCATAAGATAAATCAATTTTGTGTATTCACCCACATAATATTCGATATCCACTGTATATGTGTTTTAGATTCAGAATATGCACTGTATATCTGATAAGTAGTATAGCTACCCCACTTTTGCTACCAGAAAATTAACTAGATTTGAATAAAGTCACTAGAAAAGTCACTACATTTGTTTCAAAGGTCAAGGTTGCTCACACTCCACTTCTAATCCTACTTTTGTAACTAGAAAAGTAAGTAGATTTGTAAAAGTCACTAGATTGGTTTCCAAGTTCAAAGTTGCTCACACCCCACTTCTAACGGACTTTTGCCACTGGAAAAGTAACTAGATTTGAGAAAGTCACTGATTGGTTTTGAAGGTCATGAATAACTATGCGGATCCTAACTCACCGTGTACGTTCGCGCTCCTCGCTTCAAGGTCAAACCTAAAATAACTATACCGATCCTAACCTATTTTTCTACTATACTTTTTCTACGAGTGTTTTGCTATCGTACACATTCCTGACATCAAAGTGCATTCTTCAAGGTCCCGTATATCTAGACGGATCTTAACTCATTCGTGCACTTACGCGCCCCCCGCTTCAAAGTATATTCAATGTCACCAAGCAATTCTTGGAATTTGGCTGAGTCAAGGCTAATTCCTAGAAATCAATGCTCACCTGTGGAGGTATGCGATCTTATCCGATCCTACTCTTCAAGATCGAATTCTTGGAAATAACCTTTCTTAATCAATGAAGTTTATAACTGTCTTTGCGCATGCGCTGGTATCAACAGGTGGGCAATTCTTAGAAATCCAAACGCTTCATTAAACATCAAGGATGAATGCTATTGGCTAAATGCTCTTCAAGGTTGAATTCTTGGAAATAGCAAAATAAGCATTCCTATCTTACCTTATTCGATCTTAACCGATCTTATTCGAACTTACCCGATCATATCCCAAGGGTAATCCTGGACCACATTGTATGAATTTCAGTGTTGAAGTTAGTCAAGGTGAAATCTAAAAATAGAAAATAGGTCATCAGCAAAGAGTGGGTAGATGTGGAAGTGGTTAAGCTATTTAAGTAGTAATGTGCAAATAAAATTTATTCAATATGTAGATGTGCTACGCAGCTGAATCGTGGACCAAAGCTGTAGTTGCACGTATGACCGTGGAACGTTTACTTCAACATTTGATGACATTGCAATTTGTTGCTGATCATGAGGCAGTATATGGTTTAGGACGTTTTTACACGGAAGGAGAATGTCACGCACTTGCAAGGAAATATAAAAATGGTGTAAAATTATGCGAAAAGTATTTAAAGGGTCGTAATTGTTTGACATGTTTAATACAAAAGTTAAGTGTGGCATAACTAGAAGAGTTCACTCTAGATTAGAACGAGTGGGAAAGTGGGGATACCACTGAAGATGAGGAGGGAGAAGAAGATGAATACGAAGGGTGTTAGTCAGCTACTAATTATATTTTCTCGATTAGAAAAAGATGTATAATTAAAATAAAAATGAAGACTTTAATTGTTGTTGTTGTTGTTGTTAATATATTGTTTTCCATATAAGTTAAAGAGACGTAGATTTGTACCTTGAACAATGTCTTTGACGAGAGAGAGAGAGAGAGAGAGAGAGAGAGAGAGAGAGAGAGAGTAAAAGAGAGTGCTCTATGCTGTTGAGTCAAGGTCGAAAATATAGCTATAAGGATACTAAATCAAAGTATATGAATTTTGCATCGAAGGTCAAAGCAGTTAGTCAGTCGTAGACGTCTGCACTCCTCGTTAATCCTATAGGGCCAATCCTGACGCATGCGAGAATTGCAGTAAGTGTGAAAGAGAAAGTGCGTGTGTGAGAGTGTGCGCCAATTGTGATCCATGTGGTTGAGTCAAGGTTGGAAAAAATCTAAAGCTTGTGTGTATCGTATTACAATTCTTAGAAAAAGTTTTAACTTATATAAACCACAGCGAGCTGTGTGGTGAGATCAGTCAGTTAGCAAATATGTAGTTAGCACTGTTAAACCAAAGCGTTTATTGCAAGCCCTTCTAAATGTATGGGACCTCGAGCTATCGAAAAAGTGTAAAGTGATAAATGTGGCAGTACTTAGTACTAAGTACGGTGAACGTATAGTGATGGAAACGGACGATTTTAAATGCTTATTACCTCAACGCTTTTATGAGTATTTCACATAAAAAACTCGAATGGAGGAATTTAAAACGCTGCTAAACACGAAGGATGTGTTCCTAAGTAGTTTGAGTGCAGCCGCAAAAACAACAAACATAAGATTCTGTTTTTAATACTGCTTTAACTAGAATCATTTCCTACATAGTGTTTAATCATAGTGCAATTGCGAGCAAGTAAAGTCATGCAAGCTGCAATAAAATCATTTCTGGGACGATCAAAACTCAGAAGTTCACCGTTATATATAGACACTCTACATAGTTACAGTAATTTGTGCAGTTGGTGTTGTCAAAATAGTGATGGTACTAAAGAGAAACACGATGAAGGTTATTCTTTCCTAACACTGACCGGTCATCATCATCATTTCTAGATAAGGATGAAGGGTATAAACAAGCAGCTAATGAATACTTAATCGATTGTGTTTATTATAAACTATGGAACCTTGCACCAGTAGTGCGTATGGGGTGTGGCAACTGTGATCAAAGTAATAATGCGGCATTAGAAATGAAGGAGTGGAATGAACTTCTATGATGGCATTCATATGTAGAATTGCAATTTATCCGATCCCAAGAAATTGAAAACAAAATCGATTGGTCAAGTGTAAAAGTGTAAAAAGAAGATATAAGCTATGATCAGCATTATGAATCTCTATCCAGCCATCTTGGTATTTATGACAATTGGGAATTGATTAAAGGATATGACAGAATGTTGAAAATTATTATGATAGAAAATTACAACTGCTGCTCTTGCACATTCAATACTCATAAAGTAGAAGAACTATTCAATTTAAAGGGTATAATATGCTATAGATTGGAATTTCTTGAATTTCACAATCTGACATGTTTTTATGAAAAGTTCATACAAGTTGTTGACTACCGTCGTTTTCGTGCACAGGAATTCTATGATAGTGATGATGATATTTATAAAGGCATTTAAGATTTTATAAATGCTAAGTATAATATTAATTCTCATAACACTGCATGCCTAATGGAGATATTGTATTATAGTCCTGCTTATCTAATGTATAGCATTTACTAAATAAATATATATTAACAACTATGATTTGTTTCTGTATGATCTCAATTTAGATATAAAAACTCCTTGCTTTATCTACCTAAACAGGAAGCAGGTGGTGGTGGTTTAGTGAATACTCTAATCAATAAACTCCCGTTTAAATTGAATTTACCTGGTACAGAGTTAGACTATCTGTTCAAGGTAAACGGGTACTGGTTTGGTAAACCCCCGTTTTGCTATAATTTATAATAATAAGGACATGATATTAGAGAAAAAGAAGTAAATGATTTAAGTATTACCTAAATTGAACCAAGCTCTTAAAGGACAAATAATTCTTAGAAATCCAACCAGTTCGTGGAAATAGGAAAAATGACGCGGTTGCTGATAGAGAGCTGTTATAATACTCTCTTGCTAAAGCAGGCAACATCACATCACCTTGAGACATGACAACACTGTAAGTGTGAGACAGAAACCTGTCATTCTTCCTCTAAGAACTAATCTTATCTTCCATCCAGTGGATGCATCGGGAGCGTCCCTAATGAAATTGGCTTTTTACATTTTGACATAGGTAAACGTCTAGGTTGTTAGTAATTAGGTTTATATCATACGTATAAATAGGTACTACATAATACTACTGTCCTAACCAAGATCTGGACGAAGTAGTTTCCCCAAGAACTGGAACCGTTCCCAAATATAGATAACCGTTCCCTATTTCTAAAATACGGATACTCGTTCCAAGATCATTCAGGTAACCGGACGCTGGATCCTACATGTTGATGATCAAGCCAGCTTCCAGATGGGGAGGTTCAGTTCTGATCCACAGAATACGAATTTCACTCTTGGAAATAGTAAAATAATCATTCCTGTCTTATCCGACCTTATCGGATCTTACCCGATCTTATCCGATCTTATCCGATCTAATCCGATCTTATCCGATCTTACCCAATCTTACCCAATCTTAGCCGATCTTATTCGATCATATCAGTTCTTAATCGACCTTATCCAATCTTATCCGATCTTATTCAATCTTATCCGAATTAGCTTGTGTATCACATTACAATTCTTAGAAATATTTTCAAGGTTAGTGGTTTCAAGGATGCCGGAATAAAATGCTTGCTTGCTTGAGGTGATTCAGTTTAGCAGAAATGACGAAAGTAGTACGAAGAGAAATTAAAGCAAAAGTATTAAGTGTAGAGAAGAGAAAAGAGGCTTGGTGAACTACTAAAGAAAATAAAAAAATTAAAAGTAGATGTAGAGTTGTATGAAGTGAATATAAAAATGAATCAGCTTCGAGTTAACAACGCTAAATTATAAAGCATGCGTATGTAATGCAGATATATACTTGTGTGAAGTACACACATAAAGTTGGAATATAAATGATTAAATGGCAAATTGAGGCTGGATAAACCAAAGTTGTTCGCATGCGAATAATAAAACAGTGTTACGTGTGAAATTTAGTGATAACGTAAATATTAGAAACGTTTTCAAGAATAAGTGACATGTTTTATACATGTATGTATAATAATAATGAATAAAAACGTTTAATTCTGGTGGTTATAGTACAAATAATGTGTGTTGTTCATGATGATGAAAATATTAAGTATTTAAAATATCATATTAGAGGTATTAATCAACACCTATAACACGATTAATTATATGTTGATTTGAAACTATTCTCTGTCAAAAAGGCCTTAGATTTATAAACATGTTTCAAGAATTCGATTCAAGCCTATCATTTTTTAAAATAACCGCTAATTAGGTTGTTATGCAAAAAGTGAAAATGCGATTCCACACCTGATCATAAACAATAAATAAATTCCATATATATTTACATGCAAGTATCACCTCTAAAATATTCATTACGTAATACGAAATTAAGTACTCTTTGCAATGCTAAGGTTCTGCGATTGTCATAATCATAAAATTTGACACTTTATACCATTAGTACGACAGACAATTTAATTGTAAAGAGCAGTTTCATTTCAGTATAATTTTAAAGGTAGTATGTTTGTGAAAAAATGGATATCTCGAATTGTAATTTTCGAGCGATGATTTTTTATGACTTTCGATACGGTTTAATGTGGAAAAACTGAAGTTGTTGTTTGGTGATGAAGCGGCGTCCATAAGCTTAGTCTAAAAATGGTTTTCAGAATTTTAACGTGGAAGATCTACTTTTGATGACTATTTTCGCGCAGGTGGACCATGCACTTCTGTTGTCTCAAAGAATATTGATGCTGTGCGTGAAATGATTTTATTAGGATGGCATGCATCCCACAGTAAGATACAGGCATTCTTAGGCATTGCGGCGAAACAAATACATGCCATTTTGAAACAATATTTAAATGTCAGGAAGCTTTGGAGTCGTTGGATTTTTAACAATCTGACAGAAGCTCAAAAAAAGTACGTGTCAAGTGGTGCAAGGGAATGCTTAAAAAATTTTACCATGGTCGTTCAAATTCTGTACATTACATTGCAACAGGTGACGAAACATGGACATATTCATATGATCCTCAAACTACACAGTAATCATCTGTATGGGTATTCCAAAATGAACCTAAACCAACAAAAGTGGTGCGCTCGCGAAACGTTTCAAGGAAAATGATTGCATGTTTACAAATACAAATATATTTTATTTACTTTCCAATTACTAAAGCGCTAAGCAAGACCGGAAAGGAGGTTAATATGGTGATCTGGAACCAGTTTCTACCAAAACATCTTGGATATAGAAACAAGATTTAAAATTCAAGTCTAAAATATTGATTTGAAACTAACCGCTGTCAAAAGGATCTTAGATTTATAAATGAGCTTGAACACACAAAGTCCTTATTGAAAATGGACAGTTTTAAACAACACAGGGTTCTGAGCACCGTTCCTAGTATCAGATTAGACAGTTTGAGATTGTCCTAAACCCCATTTACGTCTGAGTTGGTTCTCAACTCGTACAGCTTGTTCAAAATGCATAATGCAATTGACTTTCATCTCCAATTTTAATAATACACTTCATTTTTATTATAACTAATATCAGGTCAGCGAAGTAGTTATTAATAAGTTTACAAGCAAATCCATAAACAGAATTTAATTACTTCTCAATTACTAAAGCGCTAAGTAATAGTGGAAACGTGTTTAATATGGTGATCTGAAACCAGTTTCTATCAAAACATCTTGGATATAGAAACAAGATTTATAATTAAAGTCTAAGATATTCATTTGGAACTAATCTCCATCAAAAGGGTCTTACTTTTATACACAAGTTTGAACACACAAAGTCATGGTAAATGGAGAAATATCTGGGGGTGAGGGGCAAATGAAATCAACATCTTAAACTTGCAACTTGAATCTTGCGTTGATAATAATACATTAAATGTAGAACTGCGTCCCTCAAACTCCATCTTGAAAATGATCAAGCACCTGGGAGCAATTTGGTCTCAGCACCTTTGTATGAATCACCAAAGCAACATATGAAATCAACATCTTAGACTTGCAACTTGAAGGTAGTTTTGCCAAAATACAGCAATTGTGTTAGTAAAAATTGTTATTTTGAACTGGAAATACGTAATGGGTTTTCTCTGCTGATGGGTTACATAAAGAGTTTGATAGACAATTAATCGAAGCTAGTGTTTTTAATTAACATTTTACGCAATGTATTTATTCACTCACAATCTCCAATTAATTTGTTTTGCGATAGCTAATACTCAGATATTTTTATTTCAAGCGAGCATCCGTGGAAATTCAAAACACACAACAAATAATACAATGGCATTTCAAATTTCATACATTACAATTGGATGAATCTTCCATTAGCTTTAAAAATGTTTCACTAGATAAGACTCCGCTGTTTTGCTTGCTTCTTCTTTGACGTATTTGCAGCGGCTTATTAGTTTATTTTGTTTGGGGTTGGATGACTACTGTTTATTTACTTAAAGGTTTTAAACTGTTTCTACTATTACATATTTTATTAGTTACATCATCTATTGAGCCGTCTGGTGTTAGGTTTATTCAGATCCATCTTTTGCAACCTTCTTAGAACACCATCAATTTCCAGATCCCATTTTAAATTTTCTGTCTTTAATTGTAACTCACCTATTTGTGCAGAAACTGTTTTAGACATGACTTCTCGCATTTTTAGTGAAAGTCTTTTAAACCGCAGCGATCTTATACCCGCGTAATGTGAAAATTGACCTTGAGGAAAATCCTTGATACGTTGCAAGGACAAGTTTTGGAGCCTTAGCGGTATTCTATGAATTGATATGAAGCCCAGCATTAGAATACTACTTTGAATTGAGATGGAGCCACGATAAGACACTATTACAAGAATCTACAATTAGCTTTTTGTAGGGTACACAGCTAGATGGCGCCACAAACAAGCAAGGGGACCACTGAAGTAGAGCTAAGACTCTGTGACAAGTTTAAGTCCTTGTACTGCCTTATGGGATAGCATGCAAGCCCCTTATAATACTGTTTCAAATTCCCCCAGTAGATGTAAAACAATCAGAGGGTCTGACAAGGGCAAAGAGAACAAGTTCCGGATGCCTATAGTTGTTTCATGAGATAGTATGCGGGCCCTTAAAATACTGTTTCAACTTTCTAGTTTTTCCGCCATAATAAACAAGGAGACCAACTAGGGGCGAAGATCCGACAGGGGCGAAGACCCGAGGACAAGTTCAGGAGCCCTATAGCTGTATTATGAGAAAGCATGCGGACCCGTTAATAGAATCTTATTTCAAATTTCGCGCCATAGTAAACAAGGGGTCCCGAACAGGAGCGAAGACCCGACAACGGGCAAAGGCCCAAGAGCAAGTTCCGGTGTCCTACAACTGTCCATATTCTTGACTCTTTATTAAAATTGACAAGTTGTCAATTTCACATTGATAGTTTAAATCGATAGTAGCACCCCCACAGGCTGGAAAGTAGTCCATTACTGACCGCTTCATCTCATTACTGTTTCCTTTTTTTTGTTATTACTGACCGCTTAAAGTAAACCCGTAGAATCATTCACTTTTCAACATTTAAAGGGTTAGAAAAGCGGTACGTTATAAACTAATTGTGAATAAACTTGACCACAGGTCTGTTTCACACAAGGAGAGCTTTATTAGGTGCAGGTAGCCAATCCAACTTTATTACAAATGATTCCGCGAACAAATTACAATTACCCTCGAATCACATTGATTGGAACATTATTGGCATTAATCAAAACGTATCGTCAGTGAATAAAATAATAAAGGTTACCATCAAATCAAAATTTAACAACTTCAAGTCAAATATCGACAGCTTAGAATTACCCAAAATTACGGAGCAATTACTTAGTTTCGATCTTGATCCCAGTTTATTCAATATTCCATCGGGAAATCAAATTAGCGGATAACAATTTTAACAAAGCGTCCCCTACCGATGTACTGTTAGTAGCAGAGATTTTTTGAACCCTTTTATGTGTAGGGCAGGTCAAAATTAACAATGAACCAACGTTTCAAAAAACAACCTTAGGCTGGATATTTGGTGGGAATGCCGTATTAACAAACCCCTCAAATGATCGTATAAATCGCGCTGTAAATCAATTATACCACGATATGCTCAATGACAATATCAAACGCTTTTGGGAATTAGAGGAAGTGAAAGACAGTCAGGGCACTTACTCGTCCGAAGAACTAGAGTGCAAAAACCGTTTTTTAAGCAATACACACGGGAGGTTTATAGTAAGTTTACCTTTCAAAACTACCCACGGCATGCAGTCGTAAACGAGAATACTGTCACTACCAAGTTGCTAGTCATATTTGACGGCAGCGCAAAGTCAAGCAGCGGTGAAAGTTTAAACTCATTACTTCACATCGGGCCGTGGCTTCAACAAAAGTTAGTTTTGATCTTATTACGGTTTCGCACTTACAAATATGTAATCTCGGCCGACACACATAAGATCTACCGGCAAATTGAAGTACACCCAGACGACAGACAATATCAGAGTACCTTGTGGCGGCCCAAGGATATCAACCCTTTATAAACTTACGAATTAAATACCGTGACGTACGGAATACCTCGCGATAGATTTCCTAAAACGGTTAGGTTTGGAAGCAAGCTCGATACCTCTGGCCCAAAAGGCAATCCTTCACGACTTCTACCTTAACGACTTATTAACGGGCGTTGATACCATAGAACAAGCGGTGCAATTGCGAATCGAAATCGAACAAATACTGAAAGGAGGTTGTTTTCATTTAGCAAAGTGGACGTCAAATGGTCAAAGGGTATTATCAAACATTCAATCAAGTGCGTGTAGTGACATACAATTAGACAGGCAACAGGAAACTAAAACGTTAGGCCTCCTGTGGTTGCGGAAAAGACATTTTGAAATTCTCTAATCATTGTCACATAGCCAATACGCGAATCACAAAGCGAAAAATCTTATCCCAAGACTCGAACTATGCGCAGCGGTACTTTTATCTCGCTTAGTTAAATTAAAGACGCAATAAACAGAATTTAGCCAGATCAAATTATACATTGATTCGACTATCGTTGTGGCTTGGATAAATACTCCACAGGTCAGGTTAAACACTTTCGTTACAAACCGCGTCTCGAAGATTCGAGTGGGAACTGATACTGAGATGTGGAATCACAGATCCACCAAACACAACCCTGCTGACATTATTTCTCGCGGTACTTTACCCAGCAAATTGGCCAAATTACAGTTGTGTTGGCATGGGCCCGAATTTTTAAGCATTCATAATGTTGAAACTCCAAAGCAACCGGACATTTTAAAAATACAAAACATACCTGACCTAAAGTCACGTAAAACGACATGTTATTTAATCAACACGATAACATCATTAGATATTTTTCAAAAAACCTCCTCACTAAGACATTTATGTCATGTAATAGCATATTACAATCGATTTATTAACAATGCAAAATATAAAGTATCCAAGCAAGTTGGAACTTAACAGTCTCAGCAAAACGTCAATCTGAAATATACATTATTATATATTTATATATATTTTCATTCTAAAATTACTTAATGACGATGGGGGATACCAATAACCAGTTTTATATCAACTATTCATAAGTAAAAACACAAAACGGATTTAGTGAGACAGATATATTTCAATATTTTAGTTCAGTTCTACAACACAGTTATTATTAGAACAGCCGAAGGAAAAACACATCTGAAGGTATGCATATTATTTTTAATATATGTTTAGTTGATATTGTTCACAAAAACGCCAATAAAGATTTTAATGTGTTATTATAGGCGGAGGATCACATAAGCCAACCAACTCTGCATCAACTCTTATTCTACAGACTCGATCTCAACTCATTTGTTAATTGTTAATTAGATAAAGGTGTGACTGTTACGCTATTTTTTAATTAAGTAATAACATTATGCACGTATTTGTAGGTTTTAAACTTTGTAGTTATTGATTTGCATATAATAATAAACCATTAAAACCTTTTGCCTTTTTATTTCCGTTATAGCAATTTGGTATTTTAAACTGTGGCTGATTTTGAGCAAGCAAACTGTAATTGATTAAACGGAATCAGTGTTTTGGAACTGTAAGCTGGTTGTCGTAATTGTAAGTTATGGTCTGGTTTTATTCAGATTGATTGAGTTGATTGATTGATTGAGATTGATCTAATTGATTGATTTGATCGAGCATAATCTGTTTGAGATTGATCAGCTTAATTAATTTCATTTGATTAATTGATTTCTTTGTTTGAGAAAGAGCCGAGAGAGAAACGCATAAACGAGAGAGAGAAAGAGAGAGGCGTGCATGATCAACTTCTATTACAGAAAATTTTCATTAATCTATACACCATTAGATGGCGCCACAAACAATCCCTAATTAGTCCTAGAAATATACCGCTAGGTGGAGCCACCTTTATTACAAAAAAAATCCATTAGTTCACTAGATGGCCCTACAAACAAATTCAAGTTTCGCAACAAAGGGGTCACGGCAAGAGGGCGCAGACCCTAACACAGGTTCTTATAGCTGTCTTACACGTTAGCATTAGGACCCCCATACCATTTCCAATCAGGGACCCGTGACAAGGGGACGTAGGCCCAATATCTAGTTTCGAAGACAACTAGCCACAAGGACCATAATCAACAAGATGGTCGACAAAATAACCGACAAAGTGGCCGTTAAAATGGCCGACAAAATGGCCGACAAAAATGGCCGACAAAAATACGCCTCCTACGTGGGCGTGAACAAATAGTGGAGGGTATTTACATTTATATAAACACTTGTCTGTGTGAACGTTAAAATTTGCAAATAACCTTTCACCTCTATATGTTTGTATATACTACAATATTGCATTTCGATTTAACTGATTTCTAATATAATAATATAATGGAGATTTTATAATGGCGGAAGGATGCTAAAATATATTTCTGTTGCTCCGACGAACGGAGAAAATACAGGGTGAAAGAAATGAAGCAGAAAGGAGAGCTTGAGAAGTATAGTGAACGAGAGGACGGGGGAATTAATAAAAGGGGGAGGGAAGAAGAGGAAGCGGAAAGGCAAAGAATATTTGGAAAAGAGAAGACGATAATAAAGTCGCCAGACAAAAAATACAAGGAGTATCAGAACGAAACTGCTCGATAACGAACAGCGAAGAAGAAAAGAAGGAGGAGAAATGGAAGAAGTAAGGGAATTAATACGAGAGATGATGAAACAGATAGAACAGAACGCGCAGGTAATAAGGAACGAAATCAAAGCAATGGAAGAAGAAATGGGAGAAAGGGAAAAGGAGAAAAGGAAGAATAGAATAGGAACGCTGGAAAAAGGGCGAACAAAGGGGAGAGAAGGAAAAGAAAGAATAATATAGTAATAAATGAATAGAAAATCAAGGAACACGAGAAATAATTAAAAGACATGCTGGAAGAGAAACTAAGCGTACAAGTGGAATGCAAAAAAGTGATGGTTATAAACATAGCGAAGAAAAACGAGACAGTGGTGGTAGAAGTGGAGAACTGGGAAGAGAAACAAAAAATAAGAAAGAAGACGAGAAATAAAGAACATGGCGGCTAAAATGCGTGCATGTGGGATTGTGTGAGTGAGTGAGTGCGTACGTGCGATCGGACAACCTGTCCATGACCCACCAAACTGTGGTTCGCAATGGATGCATTTGGCACTCTGGTATCACTCTAGGATTTTCTTGAACGATTATTCTTTTTGCAAAATGTTTTCCCCTCTTCTTGTTTTGTGAAAATCCACTCGGCCAATATCCTCCGTTTCGAATGATCTGCGGGTTTAAGATATTCTGTCAACTAAATCTTGTAAGATGCATATGTAGATCCTTTTTTAAAATTCTTTGCGAAGAGGCTGTCCAAATTTCCAATTATTAAGAAGGACGTTAAAGCTCACAGCCACACTGTCCTGCTCCAATGCAAGGTGTTTTCGTACGAATCGTACGGTTTCGTTCAGGCGATTTTATGACTGCAACGGACCCGGTTTCCTCAAAATTCATTACGTCCGAAGATCCCCCGAAGTCTACGAACAGTCCCTGCATAGCACTCGCCGGTTTTGTAACGGGTTTTCACAATGATAACACGTTCCTCCATTGAGACCCGCTCTCATGACTAGTAGAATACTAAAACGCACAAACGACAATTGATCAAGTAATTGGAATGACAATCGAAAGTAATAAATACAGTGTTGTAAACTTTAAAATTATCGCTCAATTTAAAAATTGCGTAATATATGAAGGACCCTATATTTATACCTGAAGTTGATATGTCAAGTACGGTAGCTAAAGTTTTATTCAAATTTTTAATGGACGTTTTAAAGAACAAGTAAGACACGCTTTGGACTGTAGATAAACGGTAAACATTAATTAATTATTCAATATCTTACTCCTCATCGACACGTACAACTGTTCTTTTGACCTTGAATTTAATTTTCAAGCACTTTTATAAATATAACTTCACTACTTACCTATAGCTGAATGGTTCGTCATTTCTGAAATAAAACTAAATAGGTTATTTTATTTAAAAGTATAATTATACGAGCTCATCAACATTAAGAACAAGAAAAGAAAACTGAAGATTTACACCTTTTTATCATTAATGTAGTATCTTTTCTAGTGCTGCTCTATTTAAAAAAGTTAACTACGTAGAAAATATAACAGTTCTTGGATATCAAACGGTTTCAATATAAATTACTAATTGGTCATGAAAATTATACCATTGTGATGTACAACGCTTGAAGAAGTTTTTATTAATAACAAGTACTTGTATTTAATGTTTCACTTATTTATTAGACTAAATTATAATGTACATTCTCTCATATTTTTTCAACAATAACTTATTGTATTTAATTGACATTCCGATTTTCAGAAACAACAATATCAGTGGATCTTTATAACTTCACCATATGAAAGGTATTAATAAACAATAAAGACATTTTAGTATCATACTGAGCTCTTACCTAAGCAATCCATAGAAAAAGGGATGACTAAATAAAACATAAACAACTGCTTACAACGATTGGCAACATTTAAATTTGCGACACGTGGAAAGTTATTAAAAATGCGGCAAACTGGGGTTTGACGTATAAGATTTTGACTAACACTAAAAACGCGGAGTCCAACTATAAATGACACTAAATTATTTATATTTATATTTTACTATGCTCTTGTACTTCTGGTTCGTTTTGATTCAAAAGTAATACATATTGAGAAACAAATAATTGTTATTAACAAATATTTGGTTATTCTAGATGGCTCTGATAAACTTTAATTTCTACAGAACCAGGTTGTGTGACCACCAGATTTTTATCAGTGAAGCAGTAGAGGGAGAAACTGCAAACAGTGCTGCCACAACAGCTTCTTACACAATACCAACTTTGTTTTAAAAATTACTAAGACTAATGGACATTCGATACACGCTCAAGGGAGAGCTTAAGAGATCTACTTCATCTCAGTTGTTTATGCAGTATTATAATGGATGCTACTACGCGTTTTAGTAGTTTTCATCAAAATTGTCGCAGCCGTTTTTGTATTACACAAAGAATAACATCCTATATACAAATTTGACCAGATACACCGCCTACTAGAGATTGTAGAGAGCCCTTAGTATAATCGTATATAAATATTTAGACTCATGTTTGAGAAAAAACAAAAAATTAACTGTTATTTGACTGATACAACCTTAACTTTAAGGGTACAAAACTGCAGTGATTTACAAGTTTGACAAAAGCAATGAATCGCGTACGCACGCGCACACACCTACGCAGACGCGCACACACACCCACGTAAACAACCACTCGCACACGCACCCGCACACGCACACACACACGCTCAAGCACGCGCATGTACATGTTCACATTAATGTAGTTTTTCAAATCTTCCTTATCTTAACTTTAAGGGTACAAAACTGAATTTGTTTTCAGTGATCTACAAATTTGACCAAAGCAATAAATGTCAACTATCAATTTTTTACCTTTCATAGTGCACGCACAAGCACACACCTATGCAGACGCGCAAACACCCACGCGCACGTTGTTCAGGTTAATGTAGTTCTTCAAATCTTCCACATTAGTTGTTTAGCTTAACTCTGTAATTACAGCTTTCCTGAGAAGTTACTACTACACTTGCAAGTTGCAATACTTTGAAAAGATATAGTACAGTTTATACGAACATTTCTAAACATATATTTGTCACTATCACATTCTTTCATATTGTTCCATCTTCAGAAGTATGTTTGCTAATTTCTTATACATTTTATGAATGTAGCAGTTTATATCCACTTTATGCATTTGATTTTTTATAGGTAAGTTTACGAATAACAATTGGATACCGTTAACCCATCCTGATGTCATAATGACTGAGAAATGTCTGATATGTGATGAGGATGTTGAGAGTAATAGGCAACCAGTTCGTAAAAAAGAATTGGAGAGGTTACTCAGAGTCACCATTATGGGTCGTATTAAGAGCCTTGTTGTCAGTCTAACCCTTGGGGTTAGGGGTGCGTGGTGATCATGTGATCCTGGGGTTGGGGGATAGGGTAGTCACGTGGGGAACGAGTGGGGTAGGACAAAGTCCGATTATTTTAATTATGAGACATAATCAAATTCCTCCGCCATGGGGTGAGTGCGAGGGTGGGGTCTGTTTCTTTTTGGGGGCCATTTTCAACACCCTTATGGCATTTTCTACCGCTTGATAGTATTTCAACCCTAATTAGCGCCCTTTTGGTCGTATTACGAGCCATTTTGGCAGCTCGACCCTGGTGTTAGGGGTGATGTGGTGATCATGTGACCCGGTCAATGTCCAATTATTTTAACTATGACGTCATAATTAAATTCTGGCGCCATCTCTGGTCTTCGCCCCAAAATTAAGCCGCCAATTTACTTTTAATTATGAGTCATAATTAAATTTCGTAGGCTACCTTGTTTCTATGGTCATCTTAGAGGCCATTTTTGCTTTTGACGGGGAATTTGAAATTGTATTCTAGTAAGGGGCCCTCATACTAACTCATAAGACAGGTGTAGGGCTCCGGAACTTGTTCTAGGGTCTTTGTCCTTGTCAGGTCTTCGCCCCTTGGCTGGAAATTAGAAATTGTGTTCTAACAAGGCGCTCTCATACTTTCTCGTAGGACAGGTATAGGACGCCGGAACTTGTTCTCAAGCCTTCGCCCCCTTGTCAAAAGACGAAAATTAACCAAACCAATCAATCAACCAATCAAATCAGCCGAAGCATATCAAACCAAATCAATCAATATCGAACAAATGAAACAAGTAAATTAATCAAATCAAACAATCAGATCAATCTCAATCAAAACAATAACCAAATCAGTCAAATCAATCAATCTCAATCAAATCAAACAAGAAGCTGCGATAACGATTCTTCATAACGTTCAGGTAACGATTCTCCCACCGTATATACCTAGCTCCTATGAGTGACCGCTTACTTTGTAGATAAGGCAACACTGAGAGCTGGTACTCTCCCTAAACACGAGGGTACCGGCATAGGAAAACAGTCGATCATCAACATATCAATATCAATCAATTCAATCTCAATCAAATCAATTAACCAAATCTTTCAATTCAAAAATACCAAATTGATTTAACTTACAGCTTGCATACAGTGATAAAAATACGTTTAACAGTTAAATTAGTAAAAATTTCTATACAATAACAAATATAACTCGAAATCAGACCACTATATTATTTTACATACAATATACACCGAATTCATCTCATAAGGTAATTTAATAAAGTAAATAAAATAAGGGGTAAAGGTTAAAATAAAAAACGATCACTTACCAGGGTTGTTGTTGATAATCGTACTTGAAAGAAGTCTTGACAGAGTAAACAGTTGGGTTTTTGTTGCTTGCAGTCACGGCACATTATAAATGAACAATATAAAGTACTTTACGGTTTCCAGCAATCATTAATATTAAGTAATTATTTTCTAGATTTTCCAGTTACGCAACCTTTCACCATTCAAATTCCTCTAAGGGATTTTCGGAAAAACACAGAAATTACCTAATTAAGTGAAAGGCAAGCAGACCTTGAAATTACATAAAAGACAGACAGACAAGTCGATTTTCATTTACAATTTTGATACATTTTATACCAAATTGATTTAACTTACAGCTTGCAAAAACCAACCCACAATTAAAAAAAACAAATTGATTTAACTTACATCTTGCATAACCAACTCTCTAACACAAGGGTTGAGCTGCCAAAACGGCTCTTAATACGACCAATACGACCAAAAGGACCCTAATTAGGGGTTAAAATGCCATCAAGGGGTTTAAAATTCCATAAAGGGGTTAAAAACGGTCCCCGAAAAAAATCCGAACCCACAGTCACAGTCACCCTATGGCAGAAGAAGTTGATTATGACTCATAATTAAAATAATCGGACTTTGTCTTACCCCACTCGTTCCCCACGTGACTACTCCATCCCCCTACCCGAGGATTACGTGATCATCCCGCACCCCTAACCCCAAGGGTTGGACTGCCAAAAAGGCTGTTAATACGACCCATAATGATGGCTCTAAGTAACCTCTCCAATTCTTTTTTACGAACTGGTTGCCTATTACTCTCAACATCCTCATCACATATCAGACATTTCTCAGTCATTATGACATCACGATGGGTTAACGGTATCCAATTGTTATTCGTAAAATTACCAAATTAAAATAATCTTTGACCTGGTCACTACTTCCCTACGTGTTTGCCTCTCACACCCTCACCCAGAGTCACGTGACCACCACGCACCCCTAACCTCAAGGGTTGGACTGCCGAAAAGGCCGTCAAGGAATTGAAAATAACCCCAGACCTAAGCCTCTCCCCCACTACTTGTAATTAATCATGACGTCATTTCCTACGCTGGGCTCATTCTACTTACCCTGCATAAAGTTTTCAGTTTGGAAAAACAGGAAAATTCTTTCCTAATCTCGTCTTTTTTACAGCGTTCTTCGTTAAAATCATTAATCATCTTCATTAATACACTTGATGGTTAAATAACTACTTTAAACTTGACAACAAATTAATTTGTTGAAAAAATCGGCATTGCTTCAACATATTTTGATTTTTTTTATAGTTTTAATCTTTTGTCAACGTTTACCTTTTACTGACAGCCGGTTTGCTAAACTGCTTTGGAAATGAATTTAATACAAGTAATTTGAAATTTGGTAGACGACCTCGTCCGATTCCTTTAAAAAGTTCCAGTACAATTTCTGTCTAAAACTGACACGGAGCTAATTTTGGAACCCTTTCCCTTTTCATGGGAGTTGCTTTGTACCCTAAGTCGATACACCGCCCGGTAAGCACTCGATTTAAAATAACGGATACTTAACCTCACTTCTGCCAATTCAGTATTTATAGCAGCAACGATTCCTAGAATCCAGATTACTATAAAACATCTGTATGAATTCAACAAATGAATAGTGTATTCAGTAATTCGGAAGCTGTCAAATATGGCTTGTTATATTTACTGCCAAATTATCTTCTTAACAGCAGTTACTTCTAATTTTTATGATAACGATCCTCATATTACAAAATTGTCAGAAGAAACATTCCAAGAACATATCATTGAATTAAAAGAAATGTGGATTGTCGGATATTTTGTAACATCGAGCGAAGAGTGTCAGATATTTTCAGAGAAGTTTAACAGAACTGCTAATGGATTTAGAGGCATTATTAAATTTGGCATTGTTAATTTTGAACAACACAACATTGTACAGGAACAGTCAATTAACTATTATCCAACAATTGCACTGTATAACGGACCAAAAGGATTTCAAGAAATTTATAAAGATAAAATGGAAACACACCCTTTAGCAAGCTTTATTACAGTTTCAATTATTGCGCTTGTTAACAAAAGGCTTCATGGTA
Source organism: Vesta saturnalis (assembly GCA_036346205.1). Taxonomy (NCBI): domain Eukaryota; kingdom Metazoa; phylum Arthropoda; class Insecta; order Coleoptera; family Lampyridae; genus Vesta; species Vesta saturnalis. Next base: position 2,366,733 of record JARFJB010000417.1, read on the forward strand.
ATTTAAACCCTGCAATGTTCAAATCTAAGTTTACCATTGAACTAACTGAAGAAAACTTTGACGAGCTTGTAATAAAATCTAAATCAATCTGGTTAGTTTTGATTTATACACATTTTTCTGAGAAATCTGCAATTTTGGCACAACATTGGAACGAAGTGGAAAAACAACTTGATGGAATAATTAAATTAGGTTCGCTAGATGCTGTTGCTCACTATTTTACAGCTGGTGAATCAAACATAACCCAGTTACCCGCAGTCAAACTTTTTCCACGAGGAAAAAAAAATATTCGGACAGCGCTTGATTACAATAATACCTTCAAAACTAATGAGATAATAAAATGGGCTTTTCGTCAAGCATATCAAATGTATCCATTACCTCATATAACACAAATTACTGATGAAAACTCTATTTCATACGCTTGTAGGAATAAACGTTTGTGCGTGTTTACTTTTATTCCGGATATTACCGTTTGTGACAATATTTGTCGTGGAAAACTATTAGCCGTTATAAAAGGTTTAAGTGAAGTATATAAAGAACAATTTTGGGGATGGACTTGGTCAGAAGGAAATACACAGCCAGCAATAGAAGGAGCCCTCCAGATTAATGCAAACTACCCTTCGTTTGCTGTAGTTGATTTGAGAAGTAATAAGTATTCAGTTGGATTGAACTTGCGCAGTTCTGAAGATTTGGAAGAGTTTTTGAACCAAATTGTTGACAATAAGGTAAATTTACCGTTTAATCCTGAAGAATTTTATGTGATTGAAAAAGTTCCTGTTTGGAACAAGGATGAGTTGTAGGTAAAAACATAATTTGCAGATCCGTAGTTATGTTGGAAATTGTTGCGATAAATCAACGCAGAAGTAAGTAACAGATACCATAAATAAAGCATATAAGTAAACTAGTGTGGTATTAAGGGAGTTATGGTAATTAAATTGATAAATACCTCAATACAATGCTTCAATGCGTAAGGTAGAAGACGAAATATACCAGGATGATTAATTGACACACAATGTCCTTTAGACTTTGTAGAAGGCAGCGGTTTAGTCAATATATCGCCACTTTGCTTTTGGGTGGGAATGTGCTTTAACAACACTTCATTCTTCATAACTAAGTCTTTCACGAAATGATGTCAGATGTTAACGTGTTTAAGTCTCTTACGATTTTCACGAACACTTGCTATAGTTAAGCAGACTGATTATCACAATACGCTATAATTTTATCATCTTTACTGTTCCACCAGAAAAGATCATTTAGAACTTCTCATACCCAGACAGTCTCACCTGTGGCTAACGATAGAGAGATAGATTCTGACTCTGTAGATGCCAATGAGACAGCCACTTGTTTACTGGAAGTACAAGACACACAATTTCCAAAACATTTTACAAAAAACCTTGACATTGATTTCGTGTCTTCCTTGTCTCCTGCCCAATCCGCATCAGAATATATTTCAGACTTGACGATACATTTTCTCCCTTGTAAGTGAGACAATAGTCTACAGTCCCTGCCACATACCTTAGTATACCCTTCAATGCTTGCTAAAGCTCTCGTGTGGCACAGCTTTGAAAACGGCTTGATATAGAGACTGCAACACATAAATCTGTGCACGCTCCCAGATCAGCACACATTAAACTGTCGTTGACGACATCTATACTGAATTTCTTTACTTTCTTGTTTTAGTTTAAGTAGATTTTCAAAATCTTTTTGTGGATCTATAGGGGTAGATATAGGTTTACAATTCTGCATATTATGATCATGCAGAACGTTTGCAAGGCAAGTAGCTTGACTTAATTTTGTCACCGTTATTTTTGTTATGACCTACCTCCATTCCAAGATAGTTATTTATCTCCCCCAGATCTTTCGTTTTAAATTATTTTGTAATCTTTTTTTCAGATCCGTAATCAGATATTCATTCGAACCTACAACAATATAATCCACAAATACAAGTAAATAAATCACATCGTTATCAATCTTCTTTACATGCAGACAATAGTCTGAATTTGACCTTTTGAAATTAAATTTGTCATCAGTCCGTCAAAAGTATGATTCCGGTCTTGGGCTTCTTTTTAAACCACAGATAGCCTTTTTTAACTTAAAAACTGTACGCTTTTCCCCCTTCAACCCCTCTGATTTTTCTAAATAAAATTGTATTTCCATTTAGAAATGCACTACAAATATCCATTTGATGCACAAAGTATTTATTTTTCCATTAAAATTGTAAATGTTTGTAATGCAGCAACTGGTGCACATATTTCATTCAACTTTGACCTTGAAGTCTCTTGAAAACCATGGGCCACCATGCGTTCCTTATAGTTATCAGGCTTCTTACGAAACACCCATTTGCTCTGAATCACTTCTTTACTACCTGGGCGAGTGACCACCTCCCACACTTCATGTTCAACCTGAATTGCTGTATTCCATTCAGGCGCTTGATCAGAGAACATTGCTTCTTTGAAACTAGACTTTCAAAACACACTAGCAAACTTTCATTCGTGCTACCTTCTTCTAACTTTTCTGTTAAATTTGATAAATCTGTTTCAGTTTTCAAGACCTTAAGGTGCTTTTATGTTTCCTCGACTTCTTACAAAGTACTCATGTGATATTGGAACTGTTTCAGAATCATTTGTCTCTTCATAGATTGAATCATCTGTCTCAGTGGGCACTACAACCACCGTGTCATCGAAGAAGTCCTCTTCTTGTGTAGTTACAGATGACTCAACTTCTGGAATAATAATTATCTGCTCATATTGCCTTCACTTTTTCATATCATGGTTATCAACAGTAAACCTCTACATCTCTACTAATTATATTTTTCTTTGTTTTCATCAATAAATCTAAATGCTTTTCAAATTTCACAATATCCCACAAACAATAATTTTTTTAAATTTTGCGTCCCACTTCTTTCTTTTTTCGGAAGGGACATGTACCATGGCTTTCTAATCAAATATTGTTGTTGCTTCACTTGAGTTTTTTACCTGTCCAAATTTCTTCTGGAATTTTTCCTTTTACCGTTATAGTTGAACTTCTATTTTTCAAGTATACTGCTGTCAGGACAGCTTCAGCCCAATAATCTCTTGGTAATTTTGCACCAAATATCATACTATTCTCTGTTATAGACCTTATACTACACTCACTTAAACCATTCTGCTGCGGCGTGTATGGGGAAGGCAGTTGATGCTTTACGCCATTGGCTCTTAAAACCTGATGCATTTTTGAATTTACCAGTTCTGAACCATTGTTAGAGCGAATTTTACCAGTTTCATTTTTAACCATGTTTTTAAATTCAATAAAACGTTGAACTGACCCACATTTATGTTCTATAAATAATATATGCAAATGATTTCCTCGAAAACCCGTCTACTATCACCAAATAATAGTAAGGCCCACCAATGCCATGTAATTTTGTTGTTTTAATTTCACTGTTTGGGAACGGCATTCTGCTAGGATTCCCTTCTAAACATACCTCACACTGTCATTTTACAATTTCAAAATTCTCGATTCCATCAACCATTGGTCGAATATGTTTCATACCACTTCATGATAAATGACCTAGTCTACGATGCCATACATTTGGATCATTTTTTACTCTAAGACATTCCTTTTGATCCAGTTTAAGTATTACATTTACCACTGAGGCTGTGGCCATTAATTCTCCATCTGGATCTGTTATTCTCCACCTTCTTGATTAAAAATCTCTGTCAAATCTTTTTCAACCATCCTTCTTACTGATAACAGATTCGCAGTTAACCGTGGTATATATAAGACATCTTTAAATTCGGAAACATTTTTAACTACAATCACTTGAATTGGAAAACTACCTTTCTCTTTTGCTTTCAAGCTTGCACCATTTCCCATAATAATGTTTGATTCTTCTTCACAAACTATTTTATGTACTACATTTAGTATATTATTTGTAACATTGGTAGAGGTAAAAGAATCAAGTTTTGTCTCATTTGTCATGCAAACTGCGTGAAAAGCTTTATGTCGGGATTGGCCATATTTTGTATCATAAGCTTTATTACCCTTTTGATAAGGATTTTTGCCTAAATCTACAATCTTTTGCGAGATGATTTGAATGGTTACAAATATAACAATTTTGTGGCGTCTTATTAGAATTACTAATACTATTATTGTAACTAGTGTACCTTCTATTACCTTTTGAGAAAAAAAGCAGCTTCAGAGTCTGTTTCACTTTTCACATCTTGCAAAAATTTGACTTGATTGAATTTCCAGTAATTTTAATGCCTGATAATGTCCATTATCATTCTAACGTACTCTGAAGGTAATCCTTGATGGTAGAAGTATACCTATCCATTCACCATCCACATTAAATCCAATTTCAGCTATAGTAATAATTTTATTTGTATATTCTTCTAAACCTTTAACGTGATCCATTTTAGTCGTGACTAGGGTTCTAAGTAAACCACTTGTCCGGTTAACCCATTATCTTCAAAGACTCTCTTAAGTTTTTCTCACATCTCTTTTGCTGATGTGCAAGAACCAACATGAGCGTAATTTATAGGGTCTATTCATAATATGATTTTAGATTTTGCGATACGCTCGTATTTAACTAATGTTTCGCCAATCTAACCGCCCGTTCCAGGGGTAATTGCATTTTCAACTATTTGTCATAAATCATCTAATTCCAATGAAGCCTTCATTGCAATTTTCCAGTTTGTAAAACTTTCTCTACCACTAAGTTTTTCGACGCTTGGTATCAAAACTGAAGCTATCTTGTTTGTGCTTGCACAAGTTGCACACCTTCTTGTTGCACACAAATCACAAACACAAAAATTGTGTGTATATTAACCCGGGACCCATAACCTAAGAGAATCTTATATTAATATTAATATTAATATTAATATTAATATTAATATTAATATTAATATTAATATTTAATATTAATATTAATTTAATTTAAATTTTAATATTACATAATTTAATATATTACATATTACATATTACATATTACATATTATATTACATATTACATTTACATTTACATATTACTATTTACATTTATTACATATTATATGTTACATACATATTACATTTAATATTACATGTTACATATTACATGTTACATGTTATATTACATATTACATGTTACATATTACATATGTTACATATTACATGTTACATGTTACATGTTACATATTACATGTTACATGTTACATATTACATATTATATATTACATATTACATATTACATATTTACTATATTACATATTACATATTACATATATATTACATACATTACATATTACATATTACATATTACATATTACATATTACATATTACATATTATATATATATACATATTACATATTACATATTACATATTACTATACATTACATATTACATATTACATATATACATATTACATATTACATATTATATATATATATTACATATTACATATTACATATTACATATTACATATTACATATTACATATTACATATATATTACATATTACATATTACATATTACATATTACATATTACATATTATCATATTACATATTAATATTACATATTACATATTACATATTATATATTACATATTACATATTACATATACATATTACATATTACATACTATACAATTATCGTACTTAGGTGTATCCATAAGAGATTACGCCAGCGAAAAGTACGTAGCATACCTCATTTTGTTCGTATCACATTAAACTACAGGCATCCACAAGTTGAGTCCGCCAAAAACTAGCGCATTTGTTTTATTGTTCAGTGATCACGTCGACTTTTGTACCTGAAAAAGAACATTTGCGACACGCATTATCAAAAGGAAAAAGCTGTTGAAAGTCATAGTTAGCTGTTAGAAACATATGGAGAACACGTTCCATCGATTAGAACTTGTGAGATATGGTTTCGACAATTTAAAGGTGGTAATTTCAGTGTGAAAGACACTGACCGCTCAGGTAGACCACAAAAGTGCGAACACGAGCAATTGCAGGAGTTATTGGATGATGAACCCAACAGCAATTGGAAAAATCATTAAATGTGTCACAAGAAACAGTCAACAGACGTTTACGAACAATGGGGAAGATCGGTTAACTCGGTAAATAGGTGCCACTTGGTTTGATTGAACGTCAAATGGAAAATCGCAAAGTCACTTGTGAAATGCTGTTTCAACGCCACCAAAGAAAGTCATTTTTGTATCGATATGTGACGGGGTGACGAGAAATAGATTTATTTAAAATTCCGAAGCGAAAAAAATTGTGGCTTTCACCTGACGAACCCGGTCCTTCAACATCAAGGCCATATTGCTTCAGTAAGAAGACCATGCGTTGCGTCTCATGGGACCATAGCGGTATTGTGTATCATGAACTCTTGAAGCCCGGCGAAACCGTTCATGCACAACGCTATTGTCAACAAATGATTAATTTAAATCACGCATTGATCGAAAGACGACAGGAATGGGCCAGAAGACATGCAGAATGATTTAGTTACCCGACAATGCGCCGTCTCACACAGCAAAACCAGTGAAAGACACATTGAAATCGCTCGGATGGGACATCCATCACCTATTCGCATTAATGGGGCACGCGCTCGCAGAGCAGCACTTCAGCAATTTCAAGGAAGCTGGAAAATGGATCGACGAATGGTTTGTCGCAAAAGACAAGTAGTTTTTCTGGCATGGTATTCATAAATTACTTGAAAGGTGAGCGAAATGTGTAGAAGCCGATGGCCATAATTTTGAATAAAAAGGATTGATTTCCCTTGAAAATTACGTGTTTTATTTACCAAAAAAATCGGAAAAAACTTATGTATACACAGTACATTCTACATTTTTTAGAACTATGAAATATCTTTAAACAAAAATACAAGCTCGCTTTTCTTTGATTATTATTTCTTTTTCGTGATGCTCTGGCCATATCACAACCATAACTTGAAGGACTTTTATCACAAAAAGTACAAATATTGTTTGAATTTTTATTGACCTTACCCTGTGTTGAGGTAGCCAAAACAGCAACCGAAGGTACGTCTAGGGATGGTTTTAGAGTGCGTGAGGGCCGTACGTTGACGTTTCCTTCCAAAGTTAATCCAAAGTTTTCCTTAGCCAGAGATCTTCTTTCTTCACAGTTACCTTCTTTTTTTAGAAACATCATCATATTCTTCAACCTTTTCCGGGTATTGTTTGACGTGGCGTCTATCCTCTGCCATACTTGTAGGAGCTCACTGGGCAAACATCATTCAACCAATGGAAACAATAAGCATGCGGATTTATCCGTAGTTACACCCAAAGTTTCCAACGACCTCAGGTGGCACTCCAACTTATCATACAATTGTGCAATGGACATGTTTTCACTAAACGCACTATTTTTAAGCACTAACCCCAGAAGCCCTCTAACATGTATTTCTACCAACAGTTCATCCCTACCGAACGTTTCTTTGAAACAGGTGTTATTGTTATAATTGTCTCCACAAGCTCTCGACTAGTTTGTAACGTGTAAAAATCGATATCCTGAGATTAACGTTTATGGCAATATTTGTCGTGGAAAACTATTCAACAAATCGTTCGTGCGTTCCCTTTTACCTTCTAACCTGTGAGTGTGCGCTGTGTGCATGTTTGCGTGTGTGCGTGTGTACGTGTGTGTGCGTGTGTGCGTGTGTGCGTGTGTGCGTGTGTGCGTGTGTGCGTGTGTGCGTGTGTGCGAGTGTGTGCGTGTGTGCGTGTGTGCGTGTGTGCGTATGTGCGTGTGTGCGTGTGTGCGTGTGTACGTGTGTGCGTGTGTACGTGTGAGGTGTGTGCGTGTGTGCGTGTGTGCGTGTGTGTGCGTGTGTGCTTGTGTGCATGTGGGCGTATGTGCGTGTGTGCGTATGTGGGTATGCATGAGAGCATGCGGGCGTGCGTGCGTGCGAGCGTGTGTGGGGTGTCTGTGGGTGTGTCTGCGTCCGCGCGCGTGTGCGCATAGGCGCGTGCGCGCGCAAATGTAGAATTCAGGTGTTAGTTCGAATTTTGTTAATATCTGAATTACGGTTAATTTTATAAGAAAAAGTGTAGACATATTTTTTAAAGAAAATTTAATTTTACATAGCTTTTCCTAATATAAAGAAAGGTAAGTCCTATTAACTAAATATGAATGAACATGGTTAAACTGTTTTATGGATATCTAATAGAAGCGGGCGGCTTTGGAATTTGTTTGTAGGTTAACATATATTTATGTCTATTAATCTCTATCTGACATGAAGTTTTAAATCTGACATAGATTATTGTTTGTGTTATGAACGTATGAAATAGGTTGCATCTTAGCAAGTTATTAGGCAGACACGCCCACTTCTAGCTGATTAGTGATGCGAGAGCATACAACCACACGCTGAACGTTCTGATTGGAGGGTCTGAGTGTAGGTAACGCCTTTGGCTCCTGACTGGCCCTTAGACTCAGCCCAGGCTTCTGATTGGTCCATCTCTCAGCATCCGTGCTCGGTTGAATCTCAAAAACTTAAAAGCGTTTGTGTACACATTTCGTATAGGTATTTACAACAAAATTGTCTAGATTCTAGTAATTTTTGTTTGTGGTGTGGGTGGAGATATTAAGGAGCAAAAAAAATAACACTTGGAAATGAGCGTAATGCAACTTTCGGTGGACGGGCATCACTAAATACACATAACGCGTCTACCATAATGGTATATGATTGATCCTTTCCACAATATATGAAGTGCTACAGAAATATTACAAATAAATCTGTGTTTTAATATTACGTTTTTCAGTTTATTAGTAGCCAATTTACTTATTTAAAGTTCTACCGATACAATGTTTTGTCCACTATTAATGGCCTGATCTAGAATACTGTAAAATATCCAGATTAATTTGACAAATGAATAATGTATTAGGTAATTCAGAAGCTGTCAGATCTACTACTTGACTATCATTTTAAAAGTAGTTACTGCTAATCTGTATGATACTGATCCTGATATAAAGTTGACAGCAGAAACATTCCAAACACATATTTTAGTGCGCTTGTCAATAAAAGACTTGATGTTGGTTTAAACTCTGAAATGTTCGGATCACAGTCTACTGTTGAACTAACTGAAGAGAACTTTGATGAGCATGTAATAAAATCAGAATCAGTATAGTTAGTTTTGATTTATACACATTTTTCGGATGACTCTGCAATATTAGCACAACATTGGAATGACGTGAAAGAAGAACTTCATGGAATAATTCAATTGGGTTCGGTTGACGCTGTTTGCTCACTGTTTCATAACGGGTGAATCGAATGTAAGCGACTTACCAGCTGTCATACTTTTCCCACGTCGAGGAAAAGATATTCGGACGGTGCTTTATTATAATGGCACTTTAGAACCTAGTGAGATAGTTAAATGGGCTTTTCGTCAAGCACCTGAAGTTTATCCATTACCACAGATCACACAAATTACTGATTAAATTTCTATTCCATACGCTTGTAAGAATAAACGTTTGCGCGTTTTTACTTTTGTACCTGATATGAACATTTGTTGCTATAATTGTCGTAAACATCTATTAAGGGTTATAACGACGTTCAGTAAAAAATTTAAGGAACAGCTTTGGGATGGATTCAACTGCGATGCACTTGCATACTGCCAACGATCTTGAAGACTTTTTGAAGCAATGTGTTGAAAATAAGGTGCATGTGTCCTTTAACCCGCAAGAATGTTATATGGTCCAAAAACTACTTGTTTTGAATAAGGATGAATTGTAGTTTAAATAGAATTTGTGGATCTGTAATTAGGCAGGTATTAGTTATAGTAGGTAAGCATATGAATTTCTAACTTTTAACGTTAAGCAATATCCTGTATTCATTTTAATAAAAACGTTAATTCATACCTATTCAAAATACTTATGGTTAACCATTCCAATATTAAATTACGTCATTTAGTTCGAAATGCTAAAACCTTGTTAAAACGTAATATTTATAACGAGACAAGAGCCTTGTCTTATCAAATAATTATTACAAAATTGAGATAAATTTGAATACTATGTTTTCAAAACAGTATGACTTGGTCAAAGCTTCTATTTTTTGTATAATAAATTTACCTCCCACAAAATGAAAAAAATGGTATTAATGCTTAATACAATTTATTTTAAAATATCTCAAAATTAAAGAAATGATAAAAATGATTTTAGGCTTGGCACTACCTTTTCCTATCTTTCTGGCAGCATATAAATACCAGGTTAGAAGAATTCTTCATCTGTTGGTATGTTCATACGATGTGAAGTGTTGCTCAGGGAGGCCATGTACCATCGATCTAAACAAGCGGAAATCAGAAGGAGCAATGGCTGGTGAATACGGTGGGTGGGGTTAAAATACCAAATTCAGTGATTCTAAACAGGCTTTGGCCAGTGGATGAGCATTATCGTGCACAAGTTTAATTTTGTCGTGTCCGAGTAGTATTCGGCGGGCTTTTCCTCTCATCAATTGTGTTCGGTAGACAGCCCCAGTACATGTTTCGTTCGGTTTGAGCAACTCGTAATACAGAACACCAAATACACAACAAGAGTTTTTTTACAGGAATATTTAGCTTACCCGTGCATGTAGAAGCATGGCCAGATGGCCCTCGAGATTTATTCCTTTTATATTATCGTAGTGGATGTATTTTTCATCACCAGCAACTGTACGGTGCAGAAAACCCTTTCGGCAAACAGCATTTCAAATGTCAAAATTGGAATTCAACGTTTCTTGGCGTCAGTTCAAATGGAACCCAGTTTCCTTGTTTCTGAGTCATTCCTGATGATTTCAGGCAATGTAAAATTGCTCCTTGGGTCACTTCTAACACGAGTGTAACATTTTCTTGCGTTTGGCACACTTTCAACTCCGCGTCTTCATACACTTTCGGCCTTCCGGTTCATTCTCTGCCTTTGATGTCAAATTCACCGCTCACGACAACTTCTCTTTCTTAAGGTAGCCTCACCATATGCTTCTACAAGCAAACGATGCACCCCAGCTGCAGATTACTTGATGTAGTAAATCAAAAGTTCCACAAATGACAGTTACTCGGCTCAAAACTCGACATTTTCGCACACAAAAGAATTTACTACACTGATAAAAGATCACTAATATTTTAAGGTTATGTTGTTCATACATGTTCAACCCTCCGATAATGACGTTTTGCATATGACAATTTTAACCATAACTTGCTGGTGGCGCCAACTTTTGCCAAACGGTGGAAACTTATTTGTACATGTAATATTTCGAAAATACTCAGTATTTATACCCCGAGTGCATAACAAACACACGAATATAAATGTTCAAGGATGGCATTTAAGAGGGATATATGACGGACTATTTCCTGAAGAAAATTTCAAGCAATCTTGATAGTACAGATTTCACGATAAAACTAATAATACACGAAAAATAATTACTTTTGGATGAATTACGATTAAAAAATCGAGATTGTGAAAGTACCATAGTCATGACATCTGAAAGTTAAATAAATAAATTGACAAGACACGCTAATGTCGATTGTGCAAACATTTTCATCTCAAAAATGTATTCTGATCGTTGATCAATCAAACTCGAGCGACATAGATGAAGAAGTGGATAACGCCTATAAATGAAATAAAGGTGAATGTGGAAGCAGTTTGAAGCATTTTGCAAGGAAAGAGCTTACTTTACACCCCAAGTAGCAAAAATCCTTTCCCTCAATGTTTAATTAGTAATATTTAACAAATGGTTAACAAATGTTAATGACTAGTTTCGACATAATTGCCATCTTCAGACATTAAACTATTGCACAAATGACATCATGTAGAGAAACTCAACAACTCGCGGCTGTCAGATAATGAATGCTCTTTCATCGTAGACTGCCTTAAAATTAGTCATGAACAAGATTTTGTCATCTTCAATCTAAAGACTTATCAGCAAGGAACAGTGTTATATGTGGGTAGCAACTTTTTCCTCTCCTTACTGAAATTTTTCTATTTGAAGTAGAAAAACATTTTTTCGAAAATCCTTTCATTATAATATAAGGTTCACCTTAGACAAAGAAGTGGACAATGTCATCAATTTTCTTGATTAGCTTTAACCAAAAAGATAATCGTTCACAGATCAGCGTTTACACTACTTCCACATACCAGGGAATCCTCTCCTACCATCCCTTGAATCATAAATTGGCTGCGTTCAAGTTTTTCTTCAACAAATTGTGTAACTTGTCCGTAAATGAAGAAAGTCTTATATCAGAAGTTCATACAATTTTCCAAATTGCAAGAAATTACTTCAAAAATTAATTCAAAAATTATATCATAAAATTTACTAGACCACACCACATTGCACAATATCACGGAACAACAACTTCTTTTTAGATCTTTTCCTTATATTGTAGGGTTTAGGCCTACAAAACGAAATTCTGGTAGCCCTTTTGAGTTTGAAACTTTCAGGTTCGTGGTAAAACGTGTATAAGTAATTATTGGAACAAAGTCTAATTATATACGTTTTATTATGTCAAATTTCATAAAATAAGGAGAATGCTTTTTAATAAAGAAAAAAAACTTAAAATATCCTAGGTAAACCATTAAAATAATAAATAATGAGAATATAAATTAATCCGGGTTGGTCCTATGGTTAGGGACGCCACTGTCAGCTTTTCTTGCTGCTTGCTTCGCCCTCTCTGTATGAAGCTGCAAAATACAGGTTTAACGAAAATGTGGATTTCATCTTAAATGAAATCTTAAAAAAAAGTTAATTAGAACGGTAGCGGTGGGCTGTGTGTATTACGGCTGTGGTAATGGGAATAGGTGTGTACAGGGGGATATACCAGGTAAGTATATTCAGTATTATTTCAGTTAGAAAATGTGGTTATGATATCGGCCACGTGGTCCTGTAATGTTGACTTTCAAACTGGGTATTTTTAATTAGGAAGTGGATAATTAAGTATGTCTAGAGCAGCTCTAGAACAATTGTAGGTGTTTTTATGATTCTGAACTGGTCTGGATGGGCAACGGAGCAGATAAATAATGTTAATGAAATCTCGGTGGTGTTTGTGAGAATGGTGTAAAGGGGTGAATCATTCAGTATAGGGAAGATGTGAGAGGGAGTGTTTAGGGTAGGGAAGTAGAGTTCGGTGGTACTATTGGGGAACTAGGACAAGAGAACTTGTTTTCGGAGCCTCAGCTGCCGGCCACTTTCTAGGGAGATAATTAGGTGTCTATGGGGTTAATTCGCGGGGAAGTAGCTATCTGTTCGGGGCAGGACCTCAGTTGAAATAACTACGTCGAGGGTGACAATTCAGAAGCCCACTTTAATGCGGTTGCGGCCGAAATGTCAGTCTGAATTATGACCTGAATTAAAATGAGTCGCTCTTTTGTGGAGGATGGTGGTACAACGTGCCTTAGACACGTTTATACACCGGATTCGGTGCTAAAGCAGCCAAGAGCGTTGTATATAAATGTGCCTGCGAAAATGGAGGTTGTACGTATCGGTATTGAATAAAGGTAAATGGTGGATGCAGGTGGATACTGGTGGTGTAAAATAAAGGTTCCTGGTGCTAGTAGGACAGGTAAATCAGAATTTGGGGTATAAAACTGAGGTGGATCTAGTATGAATTTAAAGCGAGGGATAATGGTGTATATGTGTGGTATACATGTAATATTGTATAATGTGTAAGGTGACAAGGATGTCTATTGGTTATGAGTGTGTTTGTATATCAGGTTAGTAGTCTGGAAATACTGGTCTGGTTGAAACAAGTACCTATATGGATAAGTGTACGAATTGAGAGTAGGTAAATAAGTGAAGTTTGGATGGTAAGTGGTCTGGTATGTATAGGGCAAATCTAGAGAGTGGGAATAGAAATAGCAACTGATAACATTTTTAAATAATGATAATGTGTCAGGTTGCGTTGACGCACCCTGTATGTAGGATGTTATAATGACGTGTATTACGTGTTTTGAGCACGATTGTATTGAGTTTGAACGGAAAAAAAATTTTTTTTTGTGTGTATATAATGTATGTGGGTGTATGATACGCCACTGGAAATGTAGGAGAAATATAATTCAGTATGTAGATAAGTGTATTTGAATATTAGAAAGACTTTAGTGTTGGAATAATTAGATTTTGATGAATGTAAATGTGAAAAGAAATTTGTCGAGGGGACGATAATGCTTGCCACTGTATCGCTACTGTTTGGCTACCATATGGAATGGAATGTTTGAAGATAAGATGAGTAATCTTGGTCAGAAAATGTGAAGAATAAGTGTAGAATGTTTTAGAAAATATGTAGAGAAAGATTGGGTATGTTTAAGTGTTAATTTCAGAAAGTTTTTGTAATGTTGTGCAATTGTTTTGAGAATATATGTATGTATATGGAATTTGAGACCTTAGACGGTGCTTATTTTTGCAAATGTTGCGGAACGAGATCGAGCGCAGGTTGGAGATAACGGTTAAAAGTTGTGTAATGGACCAGAGTGGCTACTGAATGAATGTGGTGACGAAAAGTGATTTCTTCATGAAGTAATTGTAAAATTTGTAAGTGAAAACAAATATGGCGATGTATTGTAATTACACGCGTGCTTGTATAGAGGGAAGCAGCTATCGGAACTATGGAATTTTGAATGAATATTATTGGAGAATATAACGCGGAAGGAAGACATGTTTAAAGATGGATGACTGAAGTTATAAATAGGAAAGTCAGAGATTGACGAGTTAGTTAGGAAGTTAGCTTTTGGCTTGTGATGAGGGCTCGGTGAGACGCGCTCGCGAGGTAGTGGGTGATAGAATGTGATGATGTCGGAGTATGTTTGTGAATTTTAATGAGGCAGTAATTGTTTAAACAACTGCGTAACCCGAACCGGGGATGAATCGTAAAAGACATTCATAAATAAAACGATAATAAAATTGAAGTTGAAGATAAAAATTAGTTTATTTTCAAGAAAATAATAAGTGCGTAAGCAGATTTGAATAAAGATAACAGATGTTATGTTAAAGTGTTAAGTGCAGCGCGTGCTCTTGTAACGAGATTCAGCTAAAAGTATTTATGAGACCACCTGTTAAGTGAACGAAGCGTTCGTTGTATATTAAGCCAATGTTTAAGTAACGTTATGTGACATTGAAAGTTTATTTGTATAAGGGACTAGATTGGTGTAAAGGTTGCTAGGAATTTTAGGAGGCAACCAAACGTATACAGTTTATTACGTGTTATTGGACTGTTTGTGAGTACAGTAGGGAATAAGTGTTCGTGAAATTGTGAAGCAATTGTTATGTGCCTTCATGCAATTTATGGATTACCAATGGACTACACATATTGGTTTACGGAAGAAAGAAGAAAGAAAAGCCAAGGATTAATGAACAATTTTAAGTAAGGGAATATATCTAAGTATTTTAAAAATTTAGTAAAGCACGATTATCTCTTTGGTTTAGTTCATTGGTGTAATGTGATCAAATATTAATTAGCTTAGAAGCGAAAAGATAATCGTTCTTGAGTCTTATTGTATGGTTTGTTTTAGTAGTAAGAATGAAAAGTGGTATGTGGTGGTTTAACTTTCAACCACGCTGATGTAAATTTATGTAGATATTTGTGTTTTTGTTTTTGATTATTTTATGCAGGACAATATATATATTTATCGTTATATTTTTTTTTTACTTTGTTGTTTATTTAACCAGGTATGAAACACAGATGTAACATTTACTTAATTGGTGATCTTGTTTTGACAATTTTAAAAGTAAGCTTTGCGTATTGTAATTTTCAGATTTATGAGCAACCAGAAAGATTTTATTAGCCAGGTTGATTGCAAAATTTTATGTCAGTTTCATTAGAGCAATGCACTATTAACAGATCAGCTGTTAATTTAAATTTCATTAAGTATAATAAAAAGTTGGAGTTTTAGAACCTTAAATGTTTACGAATGTCAATACGATTCAGAAATATTATAAAAAGTAAATTAAATTTAAAGGATATCGTTCATGTTAAGAATTTTAAAAATTAATTACCGTTCATTGGATGAATTTGAGTGATAAATTTTATTTTGGAAGTTTTGGTATACGAGGTGTATTCAAAAAGTTTTTAATAACCTGGGTAGTACTAAATTTATTTGAGTTTGAGTTGAATTGTTTGGACGAGTGTTTGTTTTAGAACCTTCGTATATGAGTTTACCGAGTAAGCACAATCCTACTTTCCACAATCAAGTAGGGTTAATTAACATCCAGCTTAAGACAATTATATTAGCAAAGTTTCGATTGTGGTGGCGCCTAGAGACATATTTTCCCGAATTGAGCTATTTGAGTATAAGTGTAAGGTGTTTGAGCTTATTAATCATACATTTTACTTATTATTTCGACCACGCCCATCTCCCTGTTAGCTGGCTTGGCAACCCGCCTAGTGCGGTTTGGACGTGTAACAAATGTAGTTGTGGAAGTAACTAGGAAATAAGGTTTGATAGGAATTATCTTCTAGAAAAGGAAAATTTGTAAAGAATTCGCAGGGTCATTATAACGTGGACCCTGTCTCTGTTCACTCCGCACATATCTTTAAAAAAACTGCAAATCTTTATTAAAGAAAACTAAGGCCAAAGCAGGTAGCTTTTCTCAATCATGTATTTATAAATTGAAGTATGGCTCTCGCCAATGCAATTACATAAGTCAAACTAGAACACATTAACTGTATTAAAAAGAACAACCATATGCATTCGTATATCTCGTATTATCCACTAATCGCAAGTTTGGTCCAGAAAACTTTGAAATTATACATATATACAATATAGGGAAAAAACTTGACTTTTTAGAGATATTACAAATTCATAAACAGTTAGAGAAAGACCTTCAGTTTTGTCTTAATCAAATTCTCAACTTTAATAAAGAATAATATTTTTAAGAATTAATTTATTCTTATGATTCACTGTGTACAATTTGCAACACTTGTGGCTAACTTCACTCGAGATGAGCAGTTGCATATTTAGCAGCTGTTAATTTTTGTCATGTTTTCATCTTAATTTTCCAATGTATTAACTTTATCAATTAGCTGTTCAACTTTTTCTTGTAAGTATTATAATGTAGTTTCAAATCCTTACCTTATTATTTTTTAGTGCAATGCACTGGTTATAATTTTTAATAACATAACCTCACTTGTCCTTAAGTCTTAACGTCACGAGTTGCTTACTTTCGATCCATATATGGGACCTTTTTGGTCTAGGATCTGGAGAACCTTTTTAATTCATTCACGCATTTCAACATGAGTTTGAATTTTGCTAACCTCGTCCGTTTCGGCCTTTTATTTACCAATGTTCTCATAATTTAATTAGGTAATTTAATATATTTTAGTGATATACTTTTTGTAGGATTTTAGTTTCCCTTCAAGGCCTCATATTACTTTAGATGTCTTTAATCGATGGAACTTTGCTAGATTAAATCATCATTTTCTATTTTGGTTCGTTTAAATTAACCTTTGGTGGAACCTTAGGTAAAAGGTTATTTAAACGTTTCACCTGACACATATTTCAACACTTATTTAGATTTTGCTTAAAATTTAGCTTTCGAGCGCATCAATGCTTTACAACACCGTTCCATATTTTTGTATTTTCATTTTATAGATATTTGTTAGTCTACATGATGTCAATTTGGACAATAGTTTAAGGTCTGAAGATGACAATTATCTCGAAACTAGTAACCACCATTTGTTAAATATTATTAATTAAACATTGTAGGGAAGGTTTGGAGTATCACTTCAACTCCTGATTCAGAATTTTTTCTTGAATTATTGCGTACTCAAATTCAACCAGCTTTGTAAGAAGTATTTGGCAGAAATCAGTAGATTTGGATTCAGATGTATGGATGTTCGGCTCATAATTGAGAGGCAATATTTGGTTGCTGTTTTCCATGGAAATGTAATTGAGCCAAACCATCAAATTTATTGGCCAGCCAGGTTTCCTGATCTCGCTCTAAATGACTTCTTTCTGTGGATCCACATCAAAGACAAACTAGGCAAGAATATTTGGTTTGATAACATGCATCAACTTCAAAATTCAATTTCTGCAATTTATGATAGATATTTTTTGACTATTAATGGAAGTTTATTTGAGGAGCTTCTTAAACACTGAACAAAATTTTTTTGTTGTTCTCGTATTCTGCAGTCGTTTTTGGGGTTATTTAAAATTTCATGTTTTTCTATTAATTTGCAATGGGTAGACGAATTCTAGGATTGTTACATTATTGGAAATTTATTTTCTTTTAAATTTGTTCGTGTTTCACTAAAATTTATTTTTGAAAAAAAACCATTTTAAATGAAATTCTGAATTTTAGTTACTGTATGGCGGTCTGGTGTGCACAAGCACACCAGACGGTAAGAGATACAGGGTCGGTAAAATTATGAAAAAGTTGCGCAATTCGATGCTCAATAAAATTCCGTCTTTAAATTTCAAATATTCCAAATAGTTCCGGAGATATCCGGAAATAATGGGAATCTCATAAAATCCCTTTTATTCTTTCCTGATAATATTTGAAGGAATATTTCAAAATAAATGACACTTCATCATTTAATGGCAAAAGCTGGCACAACATTTCAAAAAATATTTAATATGACCCTGTTTTTAAGATTAATTATTTTTTCAACGCCATAATTTAATTCAGGTTTTTATTTTGTTCTAAAAATAAAAGATTCCAAATACAATATTCGGGTTGGTATTTTGTTCTAAAAATGAAATATTCGTTTCAGTTCTGTATTATAAGTGTTTTGTAACTGTGGTTTCCTATTAGTGGAGTTTATCGGCCTATTTCCACAGTTTATGCTTTTTAAGCGCGACGTTTCGGAAGCGGACTCTGCTTCCGTCATCAGGCTTAGTCCTGAGAAGGACTGTTTCCGCACTTGTGTCGAATTCATATGTTATATATAATTTTTTCCCAAGCACTTGACTACTCTCAGATTCGAACTTGGTACCTTTCACTTACTAGTCTGACACCTTTACCGCTGAGCCACTGAGTAATCCAATATATATATATATATATATATATATATATATATATATATATATATATATATTTATATATATTTAGTATTGCGCTTAAGATCTTCGCGCATTATTGGAATCCATATGGGTTTCACTTCTACACTAGCTTGTCTTATTGGATTTTCTGCTAGTGCGATGTATGTGGCTTCTTTGAGTTTCCGACGAGTTGCGTTCTCGTCCTTTGCCACTATATGTATGTTATCCCATTGGATGCGGAGGTCTTCGTTCCAGACATGTTCGGCGATTCTTGATCTTTCTGTTTCGCCCTTACGGACGTTGTTCTTATGTTCCTGAGTTCTCACTTTGAGTGGTCTACTGCTCTCTCCTATGTATGCTCTGCCGCATTCGCATGGTAGGTTTTATACACAATTCTTGGAATTCTGATCTTCATTGTATGGTTTGGTTTTGGTTAGTATTCCTCTGAGCGTTCTGGTCGATTTGAAGGAAGTGTGTATTTTGTATTTGCTGCCTATCCTTAGTATTTTGCCTGAGGTACCTTGTATATATGGTATTATCGCAGCGATAATACCATAATACAATTGTAACCTTCAACAATTGTTTCTTGAGGCGTTGCCTTGCTTTTCAAAACCACCATTGCTATGGAATGTTTGAAATGTCTACAAAATTTCCTTTTCATATTTCATAGATGTTAAGCATCATTTTTTTGGAAAATTTTCACAATATAGTATCGCTTTGTTGTATAGAAGTGATATAATCGCTATTAAAGGCGGATGTAAAAGAAATAGTTCACTCCATCCACACATTTTCGATAAGCCGTATCAGATCTCGTTAACCTCGTTGTAATTAGAACTTCTTTTTCAGGTTTCAAACACAAAAGAATTTAATACTACTTCTTCAAAGAAATAGATTTAACCAATTGGTTAAGATATTTACATTAATGCTCACATTCGACCTTAGAGGTATCATATTCTCACTAAATAAACATCGTCCTAATCCTCTATCTTCGTTCTAGCACTTCCCGTATAATTTTACCGTTACGATTACATCCAAGTTCATGTTTACATTTGGTTTTGCTTTTATTGATGCAACAAGATTACCCGTTCTGTATCTCTTCGGCTTATTGTTTGGATTGTGCTGCTAATAAATTGCGGTCAGCAGTGCCTCAAGTACTTGGGTTTGCGTGATCGTTGAGGTTACATCTGTACTGGAGCTGGTAGAATCCTGGCCACCTTGAATAACGCATAAGTCTTCGCAAACATAGGTCAGATCTTTCCTTTATCGCATGTATAAATTGTCTCCAGCAGATTACGATCGCCTACAACGATATTAATTACATTTACCTTAATTCTGTTATCAAGTATTTGACAAACATTTTACCTACGAATACAGCTCGTACCTAAACTGGCTTCAGCAGATTACGATCGCCTACAACGAAATTAAATACATTTATATTAATTCTGTCAGCGAGTACTAGTTAAACATGTTACCTGTAGTGTAAGTTCGGTGGCAGCTTGATACTCGACATTAGCTATTTTTAACACAATTTCTCTCATGGAGAACTGCTATATGTTAGTTAAACCATTCTTTAATATTTTACACACAATCAACAATCAAAATTTTGCATAAATTTTTGTTAAAAGTGGTTTAATGCGCCACATCCAGTATGGAGTTCATGTAAAACCTCCATTTTGGGGATAATTAATTTTGTACTACTGTTTATGTGATTGTGCATAGTAGCTTTGCTGCAACTTTTATGTTTACACCAGATGTAACTTTTTGTGTATCCTGATATTGAATCATGTCAAATGTTGGCGCAAGATTTCGTGCTAGTTTAAATGCTACTTGTTAGGTCAAATATATAATATGCAATATCGTTTTGTGGATAAGGTTGTTCGGACCAATTTCTTTTTCTAATTTAAATTGATTAACTACTAATATTTTTATTTCAGATAAATTGAGTGAACTTAACAAGCTTTTCCAATTGCATTTATGTAATTTTATCAAAAAGGGGTTTGTATTCAGTTTTGTTAAACGAAAGGCAAGCTGAATTATTTAATTTTTCTTTCTTGTAAGTAACTGATTTAATAGGCTTATTAAATTAGTCTTTTCAGGCTAAGGTACGTAAGATCTTGCGTCGTCCGGAAGGGGTATTGTTTTTTTTGGTATTATAATTATAAATTATAAATTACAGTGGGCGTAAGTACAAGCTCACGACTTGCCCTCGTCAATCTCATTTTAACTTTTTTTTTTTGGTTGGGGATAACATACATACTATGTATAATTTATTTCATTTATTATTCATATATTTATATAGCTATACAATAACGTTTGGCTTATTGCCTCTTTTGTTGGGAATTTAAAGGAAAAAAATAGTTTTTTTGGTTTTCTGAGGGAATTGTCACTTAATTACTATTTCTATTACTCCCTGTTTCAAGCTTTACAGGCTCTCTCCCTCTTTCAAGGAATAAGAACTTATTTTCTTTTCTTTCTTTCTTTAAAGCTTGTGGTGCCTATTTCGGTTCCTTCCTCACTAACCAGATTCTAACTTAAACTATTTTACCGATACCTCCAAAACACCCATGCAATCCTAGTGATCTACGGTCTTCGGACCGTTTGATTGAGTTTTAGCCGAGCTCACTCATTTCTCCCGCTCTACGCAGTGTGGTGGTTAGACACGTGGAAATGTACTTTCTTTAAAAAACAGTAAAATATATTCATAGCCATAAAGCTTATAATACGCTTAATTATGTGACACACCGTGTTCACTGCTTCTGTCCATAAACTTAAAGGTAAATTCTTAGTCGAATACAACATCCGCCCTGGCGCTTCAACTAATGTTCTTGTTCTCGCTCAGCCATTTTTTTCGGGTGAATAGGGCACCGTGCACCAAAGTGTAATGCCACAGTGAAGAAGTAATGGCTTGATAGTAGAATTGACAAATTCAGTCCATTTATCACACATGAAGGCCTTGACCACATGACAATCGGCACAAATGCGAGAAGGTTTTCAGTGATTTGCAACTTCAAACTTCTGTTTCAAAAAGAAAACTCTCCTAAATTTTGAGAAATGGCCTTTAAAAACCAGTGCATAGCGCTTACCTAAAAGTGACGCATTCTCCATCAGGCCACACACATCTCCACTTATTAACTCACCAGGTTTGGTAGGCTTCACGGTAGTGCTGTGGTAAGTATCTCTGTACTGTTTTCCTAACACACATGCCTCACAACACATATCGTTAGCTCTAAATTTGGTTCCTCTGCCCTTGAGAAATATTAACACATGGGCTTCCTTCTGATGAATTTGTGATTTTTTAAGTAGACAGTTTGTATGTCTGACTTATGCGGACGTTGTGATCTACTTTACGACGTGATTATTTTGAAAATTGAAAGGCAGGTGTCGCCTTAGTACCATTTTATTACCGATTTTAACTTTGATGAGTTTGAAAGAGTGTCCTTTTTGTATTTTGACTGAGAACCACGATCTTAACACTGAGCTATTATTTCCACAACTGTATTGCCATTATTCGTAAATGTTATCAGTTGTCCATTCCTGTTCCCACTCTCTAGACTTCTGCTATAAATACTCGACCACCTAGAATATAACAGATGCACTTTTTATACCTTTTAACATTTAACTTTGTACTTGCACACTTATACCAGACATACCAGACTTACCCCCTTACGTATCTACAGACATCTCTGATTTACCTATCCATCCAGAACACACTAGTGCTAATTAAATATCCAATCCTGCCACACCTCAATCATCCACCACTTACATTCCTTAACCCAATATTATTACAATCACCCTTGTTGGAGTTACGCTTGTGTAAAACGCTCTTGGCTGCTATTAGCACGGAGTCCGGTACATAAACGTGCCCTGTATTACTAAAGTTGCGCCGCCCCAGAACCTCCCCATTACTTTGATATACTCACCGTTCCACAACGTCTTGGCTGTAATTTGCTCCGAGACGGGCTCTTGAATTATTCCCAAATGACGCAGTTATTTTGACGGAGGTCCTGCCCCGAACATCTAACTACTTCTACTTAAACCAACCCCCTTGAAACGTTACCACCCCTTTTATCGTTGCCGGTGGTTAAGGTCCCGAATACAATATCGCTGCCCATAATTACCCTCTAGAAACATGTGTCAATAAATCTAATAATCATTTGAATCTTCTAGATACTCTAATTCCTTAATTACATCCTCTCCATCCACCCTCACCTGACTACCATTCTAGTTAAAGCCGATATTCCCATCACCCGGTATCCTACGATACCAGTTCAGAACATTTACTTGTCTCAAAAGTACACATAACCGATTTATACATCATTCAGACATACCTAATTAATATTTACATAATCAAATACACCGGTTCAGAAGCAGCATTTACAAAACCACATGGTCCTTATCATAACAAAAATTTCCTACATAATTAGGATATTATCAAACTCACTCATCTGTAATCGCCTCCGGTATAACGTCCAGATCACATCTCCAATATCCTGATACACCACATAACACCTGATGTTTTAATTATCATTTTTAAGAATTTATTTCACTTATAAACACATCTGTGTAAGTACCTAATTTACGTTTCACTCATAGAGGGCAATAGTAGCCCGGGGAAATAAACCGCCAGCGTCGTCCCAAGCAACTGTAGAAACCGGGCCAACCAGAATTGTTTTTATTTTATTTTTGGTTATTTTATTATTTACCTAGAATATTTTAAGTTTAGTTAGTTTGTTATATAGAGTTTCATTTATTTTATAACCATTTGTATAATAAAAGTGTTTATAACCGATCTGGTTAATATTAGTTAATTATTAACAAAATAGTGCGTCGTTTAACCCCGATCCTGAGCAGCACAAAACCAATACTACCAGAAATTTGACTTGTAAACCTAGTACACTGCATTATGGTTGAAGTTATATTCCCCTGAAAATGAATTTTCACAATAGCTATCAAAAATCTAGCGACGTTATGGTTAAATAGCAACATAAAGTAGTTATAAGTTTTGTTATGAACGAATAAGTTCAAAGGTAAATCTGTAATTAAAAATTATTATTAATTTTATTAAATACATAAATTAAGTGACCTCAGTAGATTTGACCTACGACCTGTACTTTGCTAGTACTGTCTATCAACTGCTATCGAGATTAACAATCGAGGTAAATTTTGTGTTTATGTATGTAGAACTGATGTAAATTCTAAATATAATGAGATTACAATCAAATTACTTATATCAATGGAATGTCAGTCTGCAATATCGCAAGGATTAACACATACCTTGCGATATTGCAGGCTCACATTCCGTTAATATAACTTGATTGTAATCTCATTATATTTAAAGTTTACATCAGTTCTGTATACATAAACACAAAATTTACATCGATTGGAGCTTGAATCTCGATAACTTATACGAATTTAGCAAAAGGTCGAGTTCAAATTTACTCGAGATAAACTTTTTATTTATGTATTTAACAAAATTAATAACAATTTTTAATTAAATATAAAGTAGTATATCATAACAGCTTCAATGGTCATCGGTATCACAAACACTATAAAAATTAAAAATTTCTGAATGTATATTATTACGCCAGCGAAATAAGGACGCAATTCTCCTCATAATGTAGGGTTTACGTATAATTCTAGTGTAACAATCCATATTGCACACAAGTTTTTAATGTTTGAATTTATTACAATATGATTTTTGAAAAAAAATCACAAAATTTCAAATAACTCACAAACCGCTTATTTTTGAGATATGTTATCCTTATAAAATTTGTTCAGAATTTTATATAGAATACGAATTTCAACCAAAATGTACCACGTTCTATTTAAAATAAGCAAATTGATGGTTACTTCCGGTATAACCGAAAGTGCTATAAAGTTACAAATATTTTCATTGAATTCAGCATGGCCAAACACATTAAAGTACAAATGTTCAATTTTCATCAGTTGTTTCACCAATAAGTCTAATGCGCTCAATCCTGTATATATATATATATATATATATATATATATATATATATATATATATATATATATATATATATATATATATATATAATATATATATATATATATATTACATGAACTTTTGCTTAGAATGATGAGTTCTAGTACTTCTTTAATTTTGGGTCCGGAAATGCTTCGTTTCCGAGATACAGGGTGTCAAAGTTGAAAAAAAAAATCGCGTTTTCTTCAATGTCTTTCGACTGTTTCGAAATAGTTTCATGAAATTTCGTATACGGGGTTTTTTTGGGATGACAAATTCAAATTTGTGGTCCATTTAGTTGTGGTTTCTAGAGGGCGCCAGCGGCAACCATTTCGACCACTTTAAATCTTTGCAACTTTTTTGTGCTACACTGTATGCCATTTTCGACTAAAAAAATCGATGCTCCTGTCTTTTCTGCTAAAAAAATGTATATCTTAGTGAAGTCGCTAGGAGCAACCCTTTCCCAGAAAAAGACATTAAAAAAAGAAAAAAATTAATATTAAAAGTATACATGTTGAATGTCTAGGCATTCTATCGTATTTAATTATGGATTTTTTATTAAAATTTTATTATCAATGAACGCAAAGAGACAGATAAGTACATAAGTAAACAAGTAAGTTACTTAGTAACAATTAAAAATTCCTATTGATAAACCTGTCAAAAAAATACCCTCCGAAAATGTGTATGCATCATGAGTTTTAAAAGCGTTTTTCTCGGAAGCGACATCACTAAAATATACCTTTTTTTAGAAGAAAAGATAGGAGAATCGATTTTTCTAGTCCAAAATGGCATACAGTGTAGCAAAAAAAGTTGCTACGATTTAAAGGGGTCGAAATCGTTGCCGCTGGCGCCCTCTAGAAACGACAACCAAATGGACCACAAATTTGAATTTGTCATCCCAAAAAAAACCCCGTATACGAAATTTCATGAAACTATTTCGAAACAGTCGAAAGATATTGAAGAAAACGCGATTTTTTTTCAACTTTGACACCCTGTATCTCGAAACGAAGCATTTCGGACCCATGCATATGAACTTTTTGCTTAGAATGATGAGTTCTAGCACGCCTTTAATTTTGGCGGATTAGATAAAATTCACCCTGTATATATATATATATATATATATATATATATATATATATATATATATATATATATATATATATACTATGTTTGATATTGACAGCTTAATTAATTAAAATACATCTTCAGAATTACTGGGTACTGTCTACGAGTCCTAACCCAGTAATTCTGAAGATTATTTATATATATATATTGCTACATCAGAACATTATAAAACAGAAACAACAATCTATACTCATAAAATATTGATAATACAGCTTCAGCATTTTCAATCATATTTGTTTAATTTTTACATTTATTTCGCTTTACATTAAAAAACTTTACAAAGAAAATTTATATAAAATAAAATTAAAAAAAAAAAATACGTCTACACTTTTTCTTATAAAATTAATCGTTATTCATACTTAAACTATACCTTAGGAATTTTTTTGCCGCTTAATTACGCGACATATCAAAATATTGCATAGAACATAATTAATCTATATGTTTAAGGTATATTTTTAGGAATTTTAATATTTTTGAAATATGCAGCTATTTTAGAAATACTTGATAAAAACCAAAAACTACCTCTAATAAACCCCTCTCCCCGCCGCTGGATTTCTCCCAAACTCTAATCAGCTCTAAGTCGAATGAAAACAACCTTAACTGCAAAATTTTAAGTACGTTGATATTTTAGTTCTGGGGTTATCGCGGATACTAGCATACATCCACATAGACACACATACACACCGACACACACAGACATCCAGACATGATAGCCGATCTTGCCGAAACTTGGCCAAAAGCTGTAAAGTGAACTAATAAGCCAATTTAGCGATAGTAAAAAAAGTCGATTGCCATTTACCTTCTCTACCTGCATATGTATATGTAGGTTGGAAGGTAAAAATTAACATAATTTTTGAACGAGAAACAGACACAGCGTAATCATCTTACCTTTAACGTCAAATTTACACCTACAACTCTGGTTTTAGTTAATTACTGAAAGCTAGAAAGCTTTCTTTGTAAGAAATAGGAAAAGAATATTTATAGCACTTTAACCCTAACCGTTTCTAAGAACAATAACCAGATTTATAAGTATAATTTATAGCACGCTAATCCTATTTATGATATCTTAAATCTAGTATACCGTTTTACATACAACAAAACTATAAGACCTTGTTATTAATTAAACCTATCAACTTCACAGATAACAATAATGTAGGTTCCTTTCTTGTACACAATAATAGCTATTGTTAGATCTTATACGGAAACCAAAACGGAACAATTGTTTTTCCTTTGCCTTTAGGACATTTCAGGTATATATCAAAAGCTGCTTGTATAAAGTTAATTAAATTATACGTAAAAAGCTATTCGTAAACACGACTAAGTCTGTTACATTTTTTATAATACGTTTACTTTGTTGTTTCATATTTCAATTTTAGCTTTTAATTAATATATGAAAATGTAATCCTTCACTATTATTAGACATAATTAAAATGCTTAGCTTTTGGGTTTTTAATGGTGCATTTTTACCTTCCAACCTACATATACTTATGTAGGTATAGAAGGTTATGCAATAAATTTTCACTATCGCTAGCGCATTTTACAACTTTTGGCCAAGTTTCGTCAAGATCGGCAATGATGTCTGGATTCCACGGTAACTCCAGAACGAAAATACCTACATACTTTATTTAAGTGTTTGTTCAAATTTTTTCATTATCGCAATAACGATTAATTTTATAAGCAAACGTGTAGACGTATTTTTTAAAGAACATTTAATTTTACATAATTTTTCTTTATAAAGTTTTTTAATATAATGCAAGGAAAGTCAAAAAATTAATTAAATACGAATGAAAATGGTTATACTGGATTATTGATACCTTATAGAAGGAAGGGTAAAATAAAAGGGCTTAATTGATGATAATTCCTATCTGACATGAAGTTTCAGACGTCATTCTAACAGATTTTTTTTGTTTTTACAATGTTGCCTGTTTTCGTTATGAACCTATAAAAAAGAGGTTGCATAGTTACCCTACAAAAATTATAATTCAAATTATTTCGTTTCGTTTAATTTTTTAATGGTCTTCCTTTTAAAGCACGCCTTAGCTTAAGTTAAATCGAACTTTAAAAATTGCGCGTTTTTAAAGTTACATGTAAATCCACTTTAAGAAAAGTCTAATTGAAATTTTATTATTATTACCCTCCAAATGAATTTTAAAGTTTAACCTTATTTAATTATTGTTTACAGTTTTACAATGTTGCATATTTTCGTGATTAACATTATAAAGGAGGTTGATTAATTATCCTAAAGAATAATGTTATTGAAATTATTTCATTTCTTAATTAATTCCCATTTTGTAGGTTGGAATTTAGTATTTATGATTTAAAGTTACATAAAAATCTATACGTTTCGGATAAAAATGTATTTAACTTATTCGTCTCACGTAACTTAAGATAGTTAGATTACAAACTGAAATATTATTAACGCTTTTCAACTTTCGAGTTTAAACGGTCAGTTATTAATAGAATTATTTAAGAGGGTCGTGGGTTACAACTGCGGTTGCATATTTCGTGATCACGATATAATCGAGGTTACTATTAGCTCCAATCTAGGAACAGGTGTATTGAAATGCCTATATTCCTCTTGGCGGGAAACTAAAGGGGGTAAAAGCGGTCCAAGTAGCTTCAGTGAAGACGTCGGCCTACCAGGGTTTCTGAAGATTTAGACCGGTGCCGGTATTTAAGACCTGTGTCGCTGTTGACTCGGAAATGCACGGTCTCGGTAGTATGAATTCAAAATAATTCAGTCACAAAAAAAATATAAAACTCCTGACACGGGGGGTTGGAAGCAAATGTTTTCTATGTCGTATAAATAATAAAAAAGTTAAATTAGACCATAGAACGATTCTTCAAACGAAAAAAAAAATAACTCAATCTCTACGTCTCAGTTTGAGAAAACTAAATTGTTATCGCGAGTCAATGGAACAACTTAAATTAATATTTCACGAACAAAATAATACTAAAAAAAAATTGGGTGGTTACGGTACGAGGCTGTAAACAGGCTGTAAACTAACCAATCCTTGTACTCTGTTTGAGACCGCATAACGGTATAACTAAAATAAATGTTATAAATCAATAATATGATGGAAGGCTCGGGCTATAAAGGGGTACGTCTGACCGATAATAGCCAGTGTCTGCCAAGAGCTGTTGCTAGTAAGAAAAAGATAACTGCTTATGACGATATACTTTCAAGACAATAGCTTTTTTACATGCACAATCGTGTGAATGTGTCAAGAGTGGTGAATACATATTTTACAAGCCCTTATCAGCTCTTAGTGGTGACGCCTCAATAGAATTTGTAGTGCCAGTCAAACCATGCTGTACATCACAGCAAAGTTCTAAAGCAGGATAATACACTGCTTACTGTTGCAGATGTTGTAGCGCCGGTAAACGACGGGACGCATTCACTTTTCTCGCAAGAGAGGTTTAATTAAATCAAAAGTTGGTATCACAACCAAAAACACCTACGCCTACCACTCATATATCAAAACGTTGCTAAATTATGGAAAGGAAGCCAAGAACTCACATATAGGTTGCACCTTGTGGCACAATACACAACCGGACAGATGAATACGATGGGCCACGCAAATAATGGTTTCACAAAAGATGTCAAGTACTTGCAACGACCGGCAAACAAATTGAGACGGTTGTCCACGTGCACTCGGATTTGTTTAATCAAGAGAAGTTTCTTATAAGTGATGTTGAGTTAACGGTTAAATTTGTACGATCAAGAGATAGCTTTAGTCTAATGGCAGCGCAAGGTTCAAATTACAAGATGCGAATTATGGACGTTATTTTACTGTTGAGAAGTATGCGAATCAATCCCACCATTCTAATTGCTCACGCTAAAGCTTTAGAAATAACTGCAGCAAAATACCCCGTTACAAGGACAGACGTATAAGTGTTAACTACACCTACGGGCATACAGCGAAAATCATTGGATAATTTCTTCCTAAACGATGTATCGTAGGTTTTGTAGCAAATAAAGCCTTCAACGGTGATTATCCCTCAAACCCGTTCAATTTTCATCACAACAATATTAACTACATGTCGTCATACATCGACGATCAACAGAATCCTTCGAAGGCCTTGCAACCAGACTTTACAGCTAACGGTTTATATGTAAGGGCGTATCACATCTTATTTTCCGGTACGGGTATTCATTTTTTGAATGACGATATATCGAAACGCGATTACCCCCAACGGCTACTGTTTAATCCTGACTTGTCTGAAAATGGTAGCACCAACTGGAATTTAGTTAGTCTCACGGAAACCGTTAACTGTTTGGTATACGCCGAATTCGACAACGTGATCGAGATCGATAAACATCGGAATGTCGTCGTGGACTTCAGCTGTTAAAAGAAGCAGCTCTACAACACAAGCTTAAGTGTACAGATAGACACATACTTGGACGTACACGGGTTTAGAGGTTATGATAATGAATTCATACTGAAAGAAATTGCGTTGGTTACAGATCACGGTTCGTTATTGTTGGTGCTGATAAATTCACCTCGAGATTATTTTATATCAAAACCCATGCCAAGACAGATAAGGTATTTAGAGGATAATTATCACGATTTAAAATGGATATCGGGTATGTACACTAAAACAATTCCCAAGAGGATCTGATAAGAGTGCTGCTGCCATTTAACAAAATTCACGTTAAGGGTAGTGAAAAACAACCGTTTTAAAATTCCTTAACAAACCAATAATAAACCTGGACGAGACTGGCTGTCCATTGCTTAAAAAATTGAAAAAGAAGCAAAGGCTTATAGTCGTTTAAACCATAACATCGCTGAGCCTATGTGTGCACTGGAAAACGCATCACTATTGCAAGATTGGACGCAGACCAACTCCAAAAATATATGTTGAAATGTTTGAAATCGATCCACAGCCCCAAGAATGTGTTTTGACTTGTATGTGCTTCTAATCAACTACCGAGGCAAGCACCTAGACCGTGAACAATTATTGTAAACACGGATCCAGCAAACAAACCAGGCCAACATTGGACTGCTATCTAGATTAAATAATTTATCAATAATTGATTTTCTAAATAAGTTTGTTACTACTTTAATTGCTTTATTTAAGAGTGATTATGACTCATAATTAAAAGAAATGATGACTGAGAAAGTGTTAAATACCTGTTTCAAATGTTCCGCCATATTTACCATTGCAGGACTCAGTGTATGTACTTTTGAAAAATATACTGATAGATGTCGCTCAACAAACAAATTTACATGATTTTTGGACTTACGCGCAGTTAGATCTAAATTCAAAACCATACATATCTAAGAAGTTAGTTATTTTAATTCCTTAAATGAGAGACTTAAATACAAATTCAAATTTCCCGCAATGTGTAACGCAATAAGACCCACGATACAAGTCTCACGACAAATGGAGCAAAGCCCGAGAGTAAGTTGCGCAAACCTACACATGCCTTACAAGTTAGCATTAGGCCCCTTATTAGAATGCAAATTCAGATTTCCCACCACAACCAATCAGAATGCAGAGACCTAATCCGTCAATCAGTCTTAACCCCCGACTTAATACATACATACTTAATACATATAAAACCAATCAGGTAAAAGGAACGGGCGTGGACACGTCTTAATGAAGCCATAAGGGCCTCCACCCGGACCCTTGGACTCACCTTTGCTTACCCTCCGGGGTTGAACTGACAAAAGGACTCTTAATACAGCCAAAAGGGTTCTAATTAAGGCAGAAACATCCTCATGGGTTGAAAATGCCGTCTAGGGCTTGAAAAACTCCCAAAAGCCAAGTTACTCCATACCCCGCTTTTCGGGTTGAGTATACAAATACTGATCATAAAGATCTTAATTATGGCAGAACTAATACCGTTCAAGGATGAACAGATTCAAGAGGTTGAAAAACACATTCCAAGAGAAGTCGCGGGCTGGGAAATAGCCATGGCCATGTGAGCATGGCTACCCTCACTACATTTTGTCCTCAAGAGACCTCACTCGCAGTTTTGCTGTCCTCAAGTGGCCTCATTCGCAGTTTTGTCCTCAAGTGGCCTCATTCTACTGCAGCTGATGGTTGCTAAGCCAACTATGAGTCCCATTAAAAAAAATGCAAGAAACGCATCCCCTAGAAAGATTCTAGGCACGCCACTGAATTGGGCATTTCTCAATATATGAGCACCGTTGACGAAATATATCAGTATAATAGTATTAAACGAGGTATAAGACCTTGAAAAAAGTGTAGAAATATCGACGTTTGGCTATAAGTCGAAAAAAAGAAAATACTAAATTTTCGATTTTGCCATGAAATCTAGGTCAACAAAATAGGACGTGAATGTAAAAACTGCAAACTTCTATCTTTGATAATAACAAAGCTATATTTAAAAAACAACTAAAATAACGAAATCAGGACACACTGTACAGGGTTACCCATTTTCGACACTTTTACAGATTACCTCAGTAATTATTGAACTTATCAAAAAACTGATATAGGTGTCATGAGATGTATTTGGGAAAAACTGAAAATGGTAAAAGTAAAGTTTTGAAATATTTGCAGGTTTAGAAGATACGATGGTAAAACGAACAATTGTTGGTTTAAAATTTTTCCCCTGTACGTTTTCTTACCAACAATAGAAGAAAATGTTTCGTATGAAAGTTTCTTAGTTTGCTAAGTAGAATATTATGCCGTCCAAGAATCGCATCTACCGGGTCAAGTCAAAAAGTTATCGCATCCAACTTTGTTATTTTAACAGAACACCCTGTATATTTTTAAGCAAAAAAGTTACATTTTTAATTGTTTTTTCATACATATAACATTTAATATAGTTTATTATTTAAATAAGTGAACAATTCTTATATTAAATCAGTGGTAGGCCATGCATTATGAGGTAAGAAAACGAAATGAAAGTTTACATTGTTCACTGAAGACTACTGCACCTCAGAGTAATATGCAAATTAAAAGTTTAGAGCATCTTCTTAATTTTTATTTATAATCGTACGATGTCTATGAATACCTACCTAATAAATGGTTTAGTAGACTATGGATAAAATCTAGTTGCCAAGAAAACAAAACAGGATGAGTAATTTTATTTAATGACAGACAGCAACGTGTTTCGAGTGCTTTGTTAGATAAAATAGTTTACGAAAACTATGAAAAATATGATGTCAAAGAAATAAAGAAAATGTCCTAAACTATTTTCGACGTCACCCTGAGAGGCAGGAACCATACGGTATTTTTAAAAGACTAGAAAACAATCTGAAGAATTATGGAAGCTTTAGTAAACCGAGCCCTGTTGAATATACTCAGGAAAATAAAGAAAACGAAATAATAAACGTTCTTTAGTTCGTGGAATGTGAATTTTATGTAACTTTCACTTACTGTTACCAATTATCTGGAATAATTTTATGCTAAAAATTGCATACATATCATAATAAAGTTATTAACATCAAATTTCATTTTCAGCAAATTCCACGTCTATACAAACAATAGAAAAGGAATTTGTCAAAAACCAGGGTTCAAAAGATATTGAAAAAAAATCATTCCCATAAAGTAAACAATATTTGCACCCCGCACATCATGGGAGAAGAATTGAAATTTGCTGTTGGTTTTTACATAAATTTAGTGAAATTGCCAATTTTTATAAGAAAATTGTATGGTCCAATGAGGCAATAATTACAAATGATGGAATTATGAACCGCCACAATGAAAGATACTGAACCAACACCAACCCATATTTATTGAGACCAGTTCGCCGACAGGGTATATTTGGCTATAACATCCCTTGGTTTGCCTATACAATTTGTGAAGAAAACTTGAATACTGAAAAATACCTAAATATTATGGAAACTAACCATTTAAATTTGCTTGATGACGAACCTTTGGAAGAACGAACTAATACATATTTTCAGCAAGATGGTGCTCCCAGCCCTAACGCCTTAAGCGTCAGGGAATATTTAAATATAAACTTCCCAGAGTGACGGTTGGGAACATATGGAGTTGTTAGATGGCTGCCGCGCTCACCTGACCTGACACTTCCAGATTGTTTTTATGGGGTCATCTAGAATCAGAGATCTATAAACGAACCAATGAAACACAGGAACAGCTTCTTGAAGCAATGTATGCAGCATTTAGAAAAATAGAACCCGTTCATGTTATTAATGTTCTAGAATCGGTTAGAAACCGTTGCCAAAAATGTATTGCTTGCAATGAAGAGCCATTCGAGTACCTTCGTCGATAAATGTACTATATTTTATTTAATTTTCTTACATCATAAATCAAAGCCTACTACTGATTTAATATAAAAATTAAAATTGTTCACTTATTTAAATATTAATCTATATTAAATGTTATATGTACAAAAGACAATAAAAATGCAACTTTTTGGCTAATATACAGGGTGTTCCATTTAAAATGAGAAAGTTGGATACGATAACCTTTTGACTCGACCTGGTAGATGCGATTTTTGGGCGGCGTAATATTCTACTAAGAAACTTTCATAGGAAACATTTTGTTCTATTACTAGTAATAAAACATAAATTTAAAATTGACAATTTTTCGTTTTACCAGCCAATATTTTTAACTTCTGCTTTTACCATTTTTAGTTCCTCCCAATACATCTCATGACACCTACATCAGTTTTTTGATAAGTTAAATAATTGCCGAGATACCCAGCAAAGTGTCCAAAATGGGTAACCCTGCATAATTAGTCACAAAAGCGTATTAACTTAGCTTTGAATCTCCAAACGTCGTTTTGAATACAGATCTTAAACTTTGTCCAAAATTCTGTCCAAAATATCACTATAGCAATTCTATTCAGTGTAAAATTTTATAAAAGCAACAATTAGTAAGTTCGGAAGCTTCCAGAATTGTGCTTATAATTATCGGAACCCAAATATGGATACCTGCTAGTGAGGTAAACCTACAGTATATTAATACTAAGTTCAGGTAATGTAAAAATTCATAAGAAACGATTTGATAACAAATGATGTCTGTGTTTCGAAACTTGAAGTTAGTTTAAACCCTCCTGACGATATTACAATAAGATAAATAAAAAGAATGTTGCGTTTTTGTAGCAAAAGCATTCGTTGATAAACGGTATGTTCGTAGATCAAATAGATAATAGAAACGGTTCTACTCGGGAAGTACTAGGAATGTACAGTATTTATTGTTCCGAGCATAGATGGCTTTGAAATGTGTTGCCCCTAGTAACCGCACTTGTTTCGTTATTTTATTGACAAACAAACTGCCGAATTTGGTTAGTCGAGCTTTATAGTGTCAAAATTATACGAAAGTAGTGTTTGCACGAAGATTTTGGGAAATGGAAAAAACTGTGCTTCATGCTGCCATCAAGTACCTACAAAAGAATGGTTTAACACCTAAAGAAGTTCATAAAGGTATGGTTAGCGTGATTGGAGATTCTGCTCCTTCCTATCAAGTAGTAAAAAATTGGCCCCGAACATTCAATAGGTGCTAGTCGGCCGCATTCTGCGTGTACTCAAGAAAAAATTGATCTTGTGAATGACATGATCAGAGAAGATCGTCGATTGACTATAGGACGTATAGCGCAGATAACAGGCCTTTCAAATGGAACGATTTGAACCATAATAAATTACTATTTAGAGCTTCATACCTCGAATGTTGACGCCCGAACAAATGTTTCCTAGATCGCTATGTTACGATTGATGAAACTTGTGTTCATCACTTCGATCCCGAGTGCAAATAACAAAGTATGAAGTGGCGTCATCCAAGATCTCTCCCCTCCACGCAAATTTCGTGTACAAGATTCAGTGGGCAAGACAATGGCTACAGTTTTTTGGGATGCCGAAGAAATTTTACCGGTAGATTTTTTTGGAACGTGGTCACACAGTCAGTGGTCAATATTATGAAGCATTAGTTACAAAACTTCGTTATTGAATTAAAGAAAAAAGAAGAGGAAAACTGTCACGCGGAATTCTCTTTCATCACGACAACCCCCAGTTCATAAGACCCTTATTTCTGTGAATGCAATTCATGACGCTGGGTTTGAAGTTTTGGAGCATCCACCCTACTCCCCTGTTTTAGCTCCCAGTGATTTTTATTTCCGAAGATAAAAGATAGGTGAAATAAGTGTCTTCACGTTCAAGGAGATTATGCTGAAAAATAATGTTGTATTCTATGCTAGGGACATTAAATACTGTATATCTCTCGTACGTTTTTTCTGAGGTCACTAATTGTAGCAAGATAGCTGTCAGGCTGATGACTGACATTGTATCTTAATTAAAACCGCTTAAGGCGTATAAAATAATTAATTTACATTAATTATTAAATTGCAAATATATGAATTATAAAACTTCCGTTCTTTCCCCTTTAGGTCTATCTGACCATTGTCTAATAGAAATAACTTCTACTGTCCCTAATTCCGCTGTTGTTTGCAACACTAATAGAAGTTTGTGGTGTTTTAAGTCAGCTAGATGGAGTGATTTACGAGACTTCTTTGCAACCTTTTCATAGCATGAATATTGTTTTAAGTCGTCCTCTTCTTCGGACATTGCCCTTTCAGTATCTGAGGTCATCCTCATGGGCATGGAGTTATCCATTCCCAAAAAACAGAATCACATAGTTCATTCACGTTCCCAACCCTGGTTTAATAAGGCTTGTGTCCGTGCAATATCTTTGAAAAATAAATATTATATTAGTGTAAATCTAATAAAATGGTCGAGAATCGTTCAGAATACGTTGGTACTAGAAATATCTGCAAGAGTGTCATCACTAAAGCTAAAAAATTGTTTGAACAACGAAAATGCAATGAACTAGCACTTCTCCTTTGGTCAGTCGTAAATTTTGGTCGTTAGCTAAAGTCATTAGTAAAAACTTTGGTATATCTTCATCCCCCTGACACTTTTGACGGATCTGTATTTGCTGATTCTGTAGCCAAAGCAAATGTTTTTGTAGATTTATTTGCATCAAACTCGTGTCTCAATTATTCTGGAAAAGATGTGCCCCTAATTAAATCTTCCTTATACGCTATGAAACCGATTCATTTTCTATACAAGCTCCTTGATTATCCAAAAGCTTGATCTCAGTAAGGCGACTGGCCCAGACGGTATTAGTCCTATCTAAGCTATTCGATCTTTATGCCTTCTGGGGAAATTCGTTCATCATGGAAGTTAGCAAATGTTCAATTCCCAAAAAAGACGATAAGACAGATCCCTAGAAATACCGACCAATTCCCATCACTTTCATTTTGTCTAAAATCATGGAAAAGGCCATCAATCAGTAACTTCTCTCGTTCCTTGAAACTAACAAACTCCTTAGTGGCCATCAATATGGGTTTAGGCACAGTTGTTCAACAAGCGATCTTCATTCATATATGTCCCAAATTTGGAATAATACATTAGAGAAATCCGGTGAAACAGTTATAGTCGCTTTAGATATCTCAAAGGCATTTGACCAAATTTGGCATAAGTATTTACTTTCCAAAACTCACATCGTTTGGGTTTCTAGTTTCCTTGATAAAAGATAAATACGTGTTGTAGTTGATGGCTGTTTTTCAATATAAGTTAGCTTAATGCGGACATGCACAGGGATCAGTTATAGCGCCTACACTTTTCCTGCTATACATAAATAACCTTATTTCTTCAACAACTAATCCGATTCACTGCTTTGCTGTCGACAGCATTCTTCATTGTAGTTCATCTCAGGCCAGTTATAATGGTAATCTACCTTCTATGTCTCAAGACATTAAAGCTGGAATGGAAAATTCAATCAACGAAGAGCAATAATCTAGTTAAATTTAATGCTAACAGAACTCAGCGTGTCCGCCAAAAAAGATTGATCATTTCTTATTGTAAGTATGAATGGCTCAGAACTTAAGTTTTCAGACTCTATTACTCTGTTAGGAATGACTGCATCTTCAAATATATTATGGGTTGTGCAAATTTAAGCAGTATTTTACCTCCCGACAACTCTTTCTGCTGTATAAGGCCTAAATTAGACCTCACTTAAAATATAATTCTCACCTCTGGGTTGGTGCTCTCCAATACGCACTCTATATCGTTGATCGTATTCAAAAGAGAACGATTAGGCTTACAAATGACCTGTCCTTAACTTCTGACATACAGTTCCTTGAGCGTAGAAGAAACGTTTCAGTTCTTTCCTTGTATTATCGGTATTACAATGGTTGTTGCGCTGCTGAATTACATTCTTTGATACCATCTCGGGCTACCTTTGCTAGGAATACTCGGTTCGCTCATTCACATTATCAGTATGCAGTTGTACCAAACGGGCGCAATTTACATTCTTTTAAATGGCTTCTAAACTCTGAAATGGTTTCCGTAGTTCCTGTTTTCCTCTCACTTATGATATGAAAAATTTCAGGTAGCTGTTCGTAGAGATCTCTTGACAATTCAATGTTCCTCTATCCATCCTCCTAAGTGTCCCGTGCTTTAGCACGATATTGTGACCTAACAAAATTGTATTATCGCCAAATTGTAACAACAATACAAATTGTTAATAATGTGCCGCTGACTCATCGGTAGATGAATATAAGTGGATTCTAATAAATAGTTTAATTAACCTACCTGAAATGCTAGTTGCCTCTTTTATGCTTGATTGTTCCACTTAATGGCATAAATGTTATCAAAAATTATAAATAAAATAATAAATTCTCGAGCGCCATGTTATCTTTGTCCAGGAAAATAACAAAACCCTAAATAATGAATACTAAAAACATTTAACAGAAATGAAAA
This sequence comes from Vesta saturnalis, assembly GCA_036346205.1. Classification (NCBI taxonomy): domain Eukaryota; kingdom Metazoa; phylum Arthropoda; class Insecta; order Coleoptera; family Lampyridae; genus Vesta; species Vesta saturnalis. The sequence goes on from JARFJB010000417.1 coordinate 2,405,450, forward strand.
TAAAATAACAAGTTACATAAGTTTATTTAATAAATTGTTGAAAATGAGAAAAATATTCAGTAGTCTTAAACTAAATTATAAAGAAACTTTACCTTTTAACTGTTCTGTTTATAAACTGATACAGGTACTATGAAGCAGAAGGGTTTCTGTGGTGAAGTCAATGTCTTGCTTTAAGGAATTTCCTTGTAGTTTAATTCGCCAAATTTATTCGTAGCATAATGCAGAACTTGCGTACTTGAGTACTTAAAAATGCATACTTTAAAATAAGTATTGAAAAGTGTAAATTAACGTGCCTAGAAAACAAACAAATGCTTAGTTTTAAATACAATGGAAAAAACAACTTACCACCAAAATTTCTTGATGGCACAAATTAAAAAATTAAGTAAAATCATGATGATGGTTGTTAACAATCAGCATTAACTGAATTACAAAAGCTTTCAGAATAACTCAAGTGTAAAAGTTTCCTTGCGTTGCGCTGTTACATAATATAAATCAATTTTTTAAGAGAGAACTATTACTATTTACGTAATATTACACAAAAGATTTGTTCTAGAAAATGCAATTTATGTTGCCTTTCTCACTTTTACATGAAAAATAATTAAAACTCCTCTAATTTTACGCCAAATAAATTAACGATCTAGATTAACGTATTTTTAATACAACCACAAAAAGGTTGTTACAATATGTCAAATTTAGCCTGTTCAGGACCACAATTATTTAAAAAAATTACTTCAGCTAATGAGGAATAAATATGACACCGACACCTGCCGATGGATTAAATAAAATCCAAAAAATATTTAATATTCCTAAATTAAAATGTCACCATCTTGAATCATATTAAAAAATAACGTTGAAAATTGAACCTTGTACCGGTAATTATCAACTGTTATACCAGTGAATTTAAACCATAAAAATTAATGTTAAGTACGAGTGACCATCAACCATTTCAATAAAAGGAGTTTGTTTAATTTAGAAAAGTAATATGTTTAAGTAAATACTAAATGACGAAATAGGAGAAACATCAATAAACAAGTGGTTTTAATAGCTATTAAACTCAACTATTGTTACGACATAAGTGACGAATGTAACAGGGCATGAAAATAGAAAATGAAACAATAATGGATACCTTTGACGAACGAAAATATTTCTGCTATTGTACATAGTGCAAGATATCTGCTAACAAAATCGAATGAGTGTGCAAAAACGGCTAATTTACATGTTACTGGAATAGTAGTTATTTAGTAATGTTGTAAAAAAAAAATTACTGCATTATGCTTTATTACTAAACTTATACACTCTAGATACCTGGCGAATAAATTATTTACGTTTAAGTATATTTAATTTGACTAAATTGTACGCTTTTGAACAGAATACAATATTTTTCGACTAATAACGCTTTATAGGGTTCTTTCGTGAAACATGCAATCTCTACATGATGTGTTAATAAAAAACAACGAGTATATTTCACTTTTCTTTTTAAAGCTAATATAGAAAGAAATGTTGAATTAAATCTAACTGTATATATATATATATATATATATATATATATATATATATATATATATATATATATATATATATATATATATATATATATATATATATATATATATATATAAAGACATTATTCGGAACAACTTGTGTTTATTAACGTGAAAATATATGATATTCAACGTTTCGAGGACTTACTATGTCCCCTTTGTCAAGAATGATATTTAGTATATGAAATATGAAACAAGCTAACTAATTAATTAATTATAATAATTTTGATGAATAATAACATATATGTATATATATATATATATATATATATATATATATATATATATATATATATATATATATATATATACATATGAAAAAAGTCAACAACAGAGTTTTCATTTTAAAATTTTGTATTCATATCTACATTAATATTGAATCAGCAGCGTCAAATAAAGATCTCATTTCCGAACAAATAATTCAATATTAAAATTTCAGTAATTTGATTTATCATCATATATTTGTTTGATTAAGAGAATTAATAGAAATTTAAATTGCTTTTTTATTTTTACATTTCAAATATTGAACGGAATCAAAAAGTTTTCTTTTAAATTTTCTCTTATCTGTAATACTGCAAGCGCAAGCGAACATAAAGAACTTTCAGTACGACAACTTTGAAAGGCGTATAAGCAAAATGAGTTTTCATAATCCTTTGAAATGCAAAATTATTATGTAGTCTTAATACATATAGTACATCGATGCAAACATCATTGCAGCTTTTCAAAAGCTCTCTTAAATTAATAACTACCGATATCAAAATAAGAATAAAATTTTGTCATTTGTTGAAGATGTATTTACAGAGGGTTTAAATACTAATGGTTTAGTCAATTTATTAACGAAGGTAGTTTATGAGGGTTTAAATAGGTGTAGGAATGTTGTAAGTCTACTAAACTCACTAAAAAGTGATTCTTGTAGACATGGAAAAATGTTCTCCTCTTTAATAGAAAATAATGAATTTTTAGGGGTTGGTTTCTTTATAAATAGAAACGTTTTTTATCTTAAAAACGTTTTTAAGTTATGACTACACGAATTTAATTTGCGTTCTAATTTTATACATCCGTCGTTTTTAAAGCTCTATGCCCAATTATGCTTTTATAGTTTCAGAAAGGTTTCATCTATTAACCTGGGAATAATAATCATGATTTTTATTTAAATCCTCATACTGGATAATTACTGGATTTGAGCCAAGAGTATGATGGTAATGTTAAAGTGGTTGATTATACCCTAAGGGTTCCAAAGCAGCTGTTTAACTAAATTACCTCAGGTTTTAGTAACAAAATGTCAAACTAACGTTAACGAAATTAATACAATTAAAAGTTTGTTGGAGCAATTTTATTTTTAATTACTACATCTTCAATTAAAATTCGCTTATTTCACATTCTACTCGCTTGGATTATTAAACATACAAATGAAGTAATATTTTGTAGCACACTCGAGAGTTAACCACAAAGTTTAATATAGGTATTATATAAGTTCTTGTATTTATTTCGTACCAAGTTTTGGCCTCGTGCAGTAATTTTATAAAGCTTAAATTTATTCACAAATGTAAGTTTAATAAAGGTCCTAAATGTTATATCGTTATTTCATTTTATGTACAGTTTTTTTTTGCTAAAACGGTTTAGTAATTTCTATTTCGTTCGTTAGTACCAATACTTAACTACCATTGTTTTACACGTAACTGATTTTTATCTACATACTAAGACCAATTTTTGTTACTTAACCCGTATGGGTTCTTGATGTGTTTTCATATTGTTCACTTTGGCCTAATGTTATAACAATAATACTGTGGGTTTATACCACAATTAAATACCTGTTAGTAGTATACCGGCACCACCTTCACTTTTTCATGTCACAAAAGCCCCGAGCTGTGAGGCACTTGCGCGGCCATTTTTTCACGCGCACGTGGGGTGCGCATTTTGTTAATAATTTTTAACCCCAGGGAAATTCTCGATCCTAATCTGATAGCTTATAAGATGATCTTGTCTTAAAAAATTTGTATTCTAATAAGGTAGCCCTAATGCTAACTTGTAACACAGGTATAAGAGCTTGTGTTAGGGTCCGCACCCTTGTCTTGGCCCCCTTTGAGTTAAAATTGATTTTTAGCGCCATCTAGTTGTGTATAGACTAATGAACATTTTTCTGTAATAGAAGTTGATCATGCACGTCTCTCTTGTTAAGGAACTCTTAATTAAAACAATTAAAGTACTAAAAACGCTTTTATTTATCAGAGTAGAATGGTTGAAAAACAAGCATATTATCTCATCATTTATAACTAAACATGTAGTGAAAAACTTATTTACAAAATCAAGCATTGGTAAATTATTTATTCTAAAATATAAAAACATTATCGTAGTCCACATACATCCGAATGGTAATTCTGCAGTATTGTTTCGTTGTAGCGGAACCATCTAAAATTCTTCTCAAGAAAACGTAAATAGTAACCTAGCGGGGGTCGCTCAAAGGTATCAAAATATTCCCCATCACCATTCTCGTCAATGTAGATAACAGTCCAATGCTGACCTAGTTTCAAACATTTCAACACTTGTACCGCACACATCTTTGGAGTTGGTATGCACCCAGTTTAGAAGTAGTAATGCGTTTTCCAGAGCACACATAGGCTCCTCGATCCTATGGTTTAAACAACTATACGCTTTGCTTCCTTTTCCAATTTTTTAATTGACGAACAACCCATCTCGTCCAAGTTTAGTATTGGTTTGTTAAGTAATCTTATAAACTGTTGTTTTTCGTTACCCTTAACGTGAATTTTGTTAAACGGCAGCAGAGTTCTGATCAGCTCCTCTTAGAAATCGTTGTATGGCACATACCCTGACCGCCATTTCAAGGCGTGATATTTATCCTCTAAATACCTTACCTGTCTAGACATGGGCTTTAATATACAATAATCTCGAGGTAACTTTATCAGCATCAGCAGTAACGAGCCATGATCTGAATCACGGCAATTTCTTTCGATATGAATTCGTTATCAACACCTCCAAACCCCTGTACGTCCAAGTATGTGCCCATCTTCTTTCAGCTCTTGTTATACACTGAAGTTTGTGATCTAGAGCGCCCCTTTTAACAGGTGAAATCCACGACCACATTCCGATGTTTATCGATCTCAATCACGTTATCGAATTCGGCGTACACCAGACAGTTAACGGTTTCAACGAGAGCTTCTTCAAAGCCGACTTCTAGGCGAAGGGAACCGTTTCTAACTAAATTTCAGTACGTGCTAGCGTTTGTAGACAGGTCGGGGTTAGGGCGAAGGCCATTAAACAGCAGCCGTTAGGGTAATCGCTTCTCGATATATCGTTGCCCTCATTCAAAAAATGAATACCCATACCGGAGAATAAGGTGTGATATGACCTTGCATATAAACCATTAGCTGTAAAGCCTGGTTGTAAGGCCTTTGAAGGAATTTGTTGGCCGTCAATATATAACGACATGTAATTAATATTGCTGTGATAAAAATTTAATGAATTTGAGGGGTAATCACCGTTGAAGGCTTTATTTGCGACAAAACCTACGATAAATCGTTTAGGTAACTGCCCCAGGAAGATATTATCCAATGATTTTCGCTGTATGCCTGTAGGTATAGTTCACTTTCACGTCGGTTCTTGTAACAGAATATTTTGCTGCAGTTGTTTCTAAAGCTTTAGCGTGTGCAATTAGAATGGTGGAGTTGATTCCCATACGTCTCACCAGTAAGCTAACGTCCATAATTCGCGTCTTGAAAGTTGACCTGTGCGCCGCCATTAGACTAAAGGCATCTCTTGATCGTACAAATTTAGCCTTTAATTCAATATCGCCTATGAGAAACTTTTCCTGATTAAAGTCCGAGTGCACGTGACCAATCATCTCGATTTGTTTGCTGGTCCCTGCAAGTACTTGACGTTTCGAGAAACCGTTATTTGCGTGCCCCAGTGTAATCATCTGCCCTGCTGTATCATTGTGCCATAAGGTACAACCTAGATGTGAACTCTTGGCCTCCTTTCTATAATTTAACAGCGTTTCGATATATGAGCGGTAGGCGTAGGTGTTGTTTGATTATGACACCATGTTCTGATTTTAGTAAACCCCCACTTGTAAGAAAAGCGAGTGCATCCAATTGTTTACCGGTGCTACATCAGCGTCAGTAAGTGCTATATCATCTTGCTTCAGAACTTTAGCTGTGATGTACAACATGGTCTGAAGGAACCAAATCTCTGAAAAAACAAGAGGATAATAGTTATCAGTTATCGGTCTATCCAACGATTTCTGTCAAAGGGTAAAACCGAAAGCAGAACGAAATTGGCGCATGAATAATGATTACGCTAGGGTCGCTGCCTGACTATATAAGCTCTCATATAGCGATAGCCCGAATTAAAAATAATCGACACTGGAGGAAGAGAACGGAGATAGATCAATAAAGCAATACACAAAGTGGGAATAATTCCGGTATTTACTTGATAAATGCCCAAAAATATAGCCTTGCCTTTTGTTGACATATAGCAAGCTTTCGGCCTGGAAATCTATCTTTACATGCTGAATAGCAAGACAGGAGAAGTGTTTTCGGGTACTTTGATTTACTTCTTCAATTTGAATAACTCTGCAGCTGAGGTACATCAATCGCTTGTAGAAGCATATGGTGAGGCTGCCTTAAGTGAGAGAAGTTGCGAGTGGTATAAAAGTTTAAGAACGGTGAATTTGACAGCGAGCTACAGAATATAGCGCAAGTCCGAAACTGTTCTAAGATGCGGAGTTGGAAATATTATCGGATCAAGGTTAGTGCCAAACGCAAGAAAAGCTTTCACTTAAATTAGGAGTGACCGAACCACCAAGATCGGTTGAAATCATTGGGAATGACCCGAAAACAAGCAAATTGGGTTCGATATGAACTGATGAGGAGAAACGTTCAACGCCGATTTTTGACATGTGAAATGCTGCTTTCCAGGCATAAACTAAAGAGTTTTCTACACCGTACAGTTACTGGTGGTGAGAAATGGATCCAAAAAGGATAAAATAATGGCTTCAACAGCTACAGATAAGCCAAAGAATCGTGGAAAAACCTATTGGAAAACACTCAATTGGCAAGTTTTGCCCCACCCGATCTATTCACCAGACGTTGCTCGTTCTAATTTCCACTTGCTTCGATCGGTGGTTTGGTCGATTCGTGGTTAGCCTCAAAAGATGAAGCATTCTTCCGACTCGGTACCCCAATGCTTCCAGAAAGATTAGAAAAAGTAGTGCCAAGCGATAGACAATACTTCGAATAAAACAGTAGGTTCCCTTATATAGCATGTTCCAAGAAAAATTAAATAGTCGCGATAGACGAACACTAGCAATGAGCAACACCACTTTGTCTCAAAAATGACCAAGATCAATGGTTAATTACAGAAAGACATTTGTGCAGCGGCGCAGAAAGCGAAGGAAAATTATTCCATTAGCTGCCCCTAGTAAACATCATCATTGAGAAACATTACTTACGGAAATCTGAAACAGAAATTCGGCAGTGGGAAACAACCACCTCTTGACCACGAATCCTCTCCGCTCACCATGAGAAATATTCTTGTTAAAATAAATAAGGAAACTAAGGTCGGACTGAATCTTGAACTTGAATATCTGGAACAATCAAAACTTGTAACAACCTGTGAAAACGCAATATTCTGCTAACTATTTGGTATTTTTCAATATTTTTTTTAATAATTGTAATCCTGAATATGCTAAGTTGCCACGTGTCTAACCAACCACGTCACATAAAATGGGGAGGAATTAGTTAGCTCGACTAGTAACTTAGCCAACTGGTTCTGAGACCGCAGAGCACTCGGATAGCGCGGGTGTTGTGAAGATAATTCGTGTTTAAAAGCACGATATAGTAATAATTCAGGGATAACCGAGAACAAAAATTGGGGAGTTAAACCGCGAGAAGTACTTAATTCTTCAACACGTATCATAAAGTCAAATAAAGAAGAAGTACTGCCGCCAGAGAGTGATAAACCCAATTTAGTAATAGAAAAGTGACTTAGGGAAAGTGTAAAAGTAGAATGTGAAGTACCCTGAGGCATATCAGCATGATCATCAGACCAAAGTAAAGGTGGTTCTACGTCCATAGGTTCCAGTTTGCCTTGAGCGTTAGAAATAGCAGAAGGACCCCCTATTGCTGAAGAAACTGACTCAGAAAATGTAACACGCTTACTTTTTTTCATTTTTTGTTCAAGGTCCGATTTAAAATTTGTAGTTCGGCCAAAAATTGATTTTTCCGCGTAATTTCAGTGTCCGAATTAGTTATCATAAGTACACATTGTCTTTGTGCATGAAGCAATAGCGTACTTAGACGAATAAAAGAAGTGCAGTCACCAGTAAAAGAGTCGATGCCAGTATACAATTCCCAAATAGCAGCTTTTAAAGCAGTTTCATCCTCCGCGAATGGAATCTGATGTGAAAGTCATAGTAAAGGATTTATTTGCATCAAGTAGTCTCGCGTTACGTACCGATTTACGTAAGGACTCGACATCAACATTACAATCTAAACCCCTAGACAATAATTCGTATATCAATTCAGCCTTCATAAGACGAATTACATCGAAACGAAGAGTAACAGCCATCATTACCAAAAAGAAAGAAATTCAGATGTACACGCTGTCCCAAATTCGAGGGCAAGCATGGGGATCTCGCTTATTATAAGAGATAGGATATAGGTTTAAATTCGGTACTTTTGCTAAATTCGATGCCGAGTAATAATCTGAAAAGAAATTTGAGCTAACTCGAATGGATTTGGTTTTATGCTCAAAAAACTAAAAATTTCGATTTTCGTTTTTCGCGTTTGGCCACCTTATTATTAGGAATTTTCAAAATTCGATTAAACATTATTAAGACACCTTTTTACGCACAATACTAATACGGTATTAAAAATATTATGTGACGTTTCGTTTATTCTGAACCATCATCAGGTTTATTTTTTCTTATCGGGGTTAAGACATTTTTATGGCGTTGGATGGAGAATGTTATGCTTATTTTAGCATATATATAACACTTTATGGTTTGATCGATTGCGAACTAAAATAATGAGAAAAATACGAAGAACAAGATTCCGCCTTCTGGATCCAGCAAGAAATAATTACAGTAGTTCTACTTATTTAATTGTTAAACTCGTTAGAACATCCAAAAATATAAAAACAGTTAAACAATTTAAAAAAACATTAACAAACAACTCAAACAAGTAGGTCTATGTACACGGTCATAATAGCGACAACGCAAATTTATCGATAGGTACAACAAAATAATTACACAGACAAACAAACAAAATTATTATAATAAATGTTCGAACAAGTTTCCTCCTTCTTGAATACAGTAACGAATTCTTCTTCTACAATTGTTTACGCTTCTTTGAATGGTTCGCCTGGGAATTTGACGAAGTTCATTAACAACCCTATTCTGGAGTTCTTCTATATTTTGCGGTGGCGTCTTATAAATCATATTTTTTAAATAGCCCCAGAGGAAGTAATCTAAAGGTTAAATCTGGACTTCTTGCTGCACCTAAGTGGTCCCCTATTTCATCCATTTATCAGGAAATTCACCGTTAAGATATTCACTTATTATCGCAGCATATGAGGAGGAGCTCCGTCCATTTGCCACCAGAGAGTCCATCTTTCGTTTAGCGGAACATCATCCAAAAGTCTGATATTTCGTGTTAGAAATGCGAGGTAGCGTTGAGACGTTAGGATACCTTCGTAAATAATTGGCCCAAGGAGCCTATCCTTCCAGATTCCAACCCACACATTAAAGGACCGGTGGCCTTGTCCTCGCATTTGTCTGTTAATTCGTGGATTTTCAACGGACCAGTAGTGCTCGTTATTACGATTAAACATTCCATTAGTGGAAAAATTGCACTCATCCGTCCAAATTATTTGATTGAGAAAGTTGCGATTTTCCAGCATTTTGGTATTAAGTTGGTTACAAAAATCCAACGTCTCATATCGTCCTCAGGCCGAAGAGCTTGACTATCGTGTAACTTAAATGGTTTATAACGGTGTTTTTAACACTCGCCAAACTGTCGTTTTGGCACTTCAATAGTTTGCTCTATTTCTCTGGTAGATGTTGAAGGATTTTCTTGAACCTAAGATGGATAACATAAAGTCATAACTCTCCAAAAAATGTCTGCTGAATATTTTAGAGACATTGGTGTTAGAATAAATAGATTCCGATGAATGTAAATGTGAAAAGAAATATTTGTCGATGGGACGATAATGTTTGCTACTGTGTTGCTACTGTTTTGCTACTGTAAGAAATGGAATGTTGGAAGATAGAGGAGTAATTTTGGTCGGAAAATGTGAGTGTATAAGTGTAGAATGTTTTAGAAAATATGTAGAGAAAGATTTGGTATGTTTAAGTGTTAATTTCAGAAAGTTTTCGTGATGTTGTGCAATAAGTTTTGAGAATACGTGTATGTATATGAGATTTGAGACCTTAGACTGTACTTATTTTTGCAAATGTTGCGGAAGGAGATCGAGCGCATGTGGAAATAAGCGTTGAAAGTTGTGTAATGGTCCAGAGTGGCCACTGAATGAATGTGATGGCGAGAACTGGCTTCTTCATAAAGTGATTGTAAAATTTGTAAGTAAAACAAACATGGCGATGTATTGTAGTTATGAGCGTGGTTGTACAGATGGTAGCATCAGTCGGGACTAAGAAATTTCAAATGAATACCATTGGAGAATATAGCGTGGAAGGAAGACATGTTTAAAGATGGATGGCTGAAGGTATAAATAGGAAAGTCAGAGATTGATAGGAGAGTTAGCTTTTAGCTTTTGGCTTTTGGTGAGAGCTCGGTGAGACACGCGCGCAGGTGATGTGTGCATCAGAATGGGTTAAGTTGGAGTTATATTTGTGAATAATATTGAAGGCAGTCATTGTTTAAACAACTGCGTAACCCGAAAGGGATGAATCGTATAAGACATTCATAAACAAAACAATTAATTAAAATTGATATTGAAGATAAAATCAGTTTGTTTATTTTCAAGAAAGTAAACAGTGCATAAGCAGATTTATAAAAGATAACAGTTATTACGTTATAGTGTTGAGTGCAGCGCGTGTTCTTGTACCGATATTAAGTTAAAATTATTTATAGGACCACCTTTAAGTAAATGAGATATTCATAATAAATTAAGCCAATGTTAAGGTTATTTTATGTGACATTAAAAGTTTATCTGTGTTAAGGAAGGACTAAACTGTCCTAAAGGTTGCGAGAAACTTTTTAAGAGGCAACCAAATGTGTATAGTTTATGACGGGTTATTGGAGTAATAACCTCGCATAGTGGGACTAATCGCGAGTGCAGAAAGGAATAAGTGTTGTTGAAATTGTGGAGTACTTGTTTATGTGCCTTCAGGCAATTTAAGGAATACAAATGGACTACAAATAATTGATTTACGGAAGAAAGAAGAAAGAAAAGCGTAGGATTAATGGACAATTCTTTAAGTAAGAATTACATTTAAGAACCATGAAAATTCAGATAAGCACGATTATCTTTTGTTTAGTTGTAATTTGCGTAATGTTTAGTTAATTAATTAGTGTTGAAGGAAAAAGATAATCGGTCTCGAGGTATGTTGTATTGGGTGTGTTAGTATTAAGAATTTTGTAGAAATGCGAATTGGTATTGACGGTGGTTTTTCAACCACGCTGTTGTGTATGTAAACATTTGTTTATTATTTTGGTGCAGGACAATATATATTTATCGTTAACTTTTTATTCTGTTGTTTATTTAGCCAGTTATGAGATACATTTGTGACGTTTACTTAATTGGTGACCTAGTAGATTTTGACAAGTTAAATGTAAACTTTGCATATTTTGGATTCAAGATTAATGAACAACCTGAAAGGTTATATTTGCCAGGTTGATTGCAAAAATTTTCATGTTAGTTTCATTAACGCAATACACTAATGACGGATCTGCTGTTAATTAAAATTTCATTAAGTAGAGAGATGAGTTTTGAGAACCTACATATTTACGAATGTCAATACGATTCAGAAGTATTATAAAAATTAAATTAAATTTAAAAGATATCGTTCATGTTAGGAATATTAAACCTTCAAGGATTATTCTCGTTTGACTGTTTTGCAGCACTTTATCACTATTATATTGGAGTAACAATTATTAAGCCGATGACATTGCTTTCTTTTGGTTAGGAATTTTAAAAATTAATTATCGATCATTGAATGAAGAACTATTTATTCATTAATAAGTAGAAATTTAACTTTATATGTATACGAGGGATACGTAGAAAATATAACTGTTGGTTACGTGAATGCAGTTGAATTTGAGTGATAAATTTTATTTTGGAAGTTTTGGTATACGAGGTGTATTCAAAAGTTTTAATAACCTGGGTAGTACTAAATATATTTGAGTTTGAGTTGAATTGTTTTGGACGAGTGTTTGTTTTAGAACCCTCGTGTAAGAGTTTACTGAGTAAGCACAATCCTACTTTCCACAATCAAGTAGGGTTAATTAACATCCAGCTTAAGACAATTATTTTAGCAAAGTTTCGATTGTGGTGGCGCCTAGAGACATATTTTCCCGGACTGAGCTGTTTGAATTTAGGTGTAAGGTGTTTGAGCGTAGTAATCATCCATTTTACTTATTATTTCGACCACGCCCATCTGCCTGTTAGCTGGCTTGGCAACCCGCTTACATTAGTAGGCATACACGACGCCTAGTGCGGTTTGGACGTGTAACAACGCCTTTGCTTCCTTTTTCAATTTTTAATCGACTCACAACCAATCTCGTCCAAGTTTAGTATTGGCTTGTTAAGTAATCTTAAAAACTGTTGTTTTTTAATTTTGTTAAAAGGTAGCAGAGTTCTTATCAGCTCCTCTTGTAAATCGTTGTATGGCACATACCCTGACCGCTATTTCAAGCCGTGATATTTATCATCTAAAAACCTTATCTGTCTTGACATGGGCTTTGATATAAAATAATCTCAAGGTGACTTTATCAGCATCAGCAGTAACGAATCATGATCTGTAATCACGGTAATTTCTTTCGGTATGAATTCGTTATCAACACCTCCAAACCCCTGTACGTCCAAGTATGAGTCCATCTTCTTTCAGCTGTTGTTATACACTGAAGTTTGTGACCTAGAGCGGCCCTTTTAACAGGAAAATTCACGACCACATTCCGATGTTTATCGATCTCAATCACGTTATCGAATTCGGCGTACACCACACAGTTAACGGTTTCTACGAGCTTCTTCAAAGCCGACTTCTAGGCGAAGGAACCGTTTCTAACTAAATTTCAGTGCGTGCTAGCGTTTGCAGACAAGTCAGGGTTAAGTCGAAGGCCATTAAACAGCAGCCTTTGGGGTAATCGCTTTTCAATATATTGTTGCCCTCATTCAAAAATGAATACCCATACCGGAGAATAAGGTGTGATATGATCTTGCATATAAACCATTCGCTGTAAAGTCTGGTTGTAAGGCCTTCGAAGGAATTTGTTGGCCGTCAATATATATAACGACATGTAATTAATATTGCTGTGATGAAAATTGAATGGATTTGAGGGTAATCACCGTTTTTATTTGCGACAAAACCTACGATACATTGTTTAGGTAACTGCCCCAGGAAGATATTATCCAATGATTTGTCGGTTCTTGCTGCAGTTGTTTCTAAAGCTTTAGCGTATGCAATTAGAATGGTGGGGTTGATTCGCATACGTCTCACCAGTAAGCTAACGTCCATAATTCGCGTCTTGAAAGTTGACCCGTGCGCCGCCATTAGACTAAAGGGATCTCTTGATCGTACATATTTAGCCTCTAATTCAACGTCGCCTATCAGAAACTTTTCCTGATTAAATAAGTCCGAGTGCACGTGACCAATCATCTCGATTTGTTTGCTGGTCCCCGCAAGTACTTGACGTTTCGCGAAACCGTTATTTGGGTGCCCCAGTGTAATCATCTGCCCTGCTGTATCATTGTGCCATAAAGTACAACCTAGATGTGAACTCTTGGCCTCCTTTCTATAATTTAACAGCGTTTCGATATATGAGCGGTAGGCGTAGGTGTTGTTTGATTATGACACCATGTTCTGATTTTAGTAAACCTCCACTTGTAAGAAACGCGAGTGTATCCCATTGTTTAGCGGTGCTACAACATCAGCGTCGGTAAGTGCTATATCATCTTGCTTCAGAACTTTAGCTGTGATGTACAACATGGTCTGAAGGAAACAAATCTCTTTGAAAAAAACAAGAGGATAATAGTTATCAGTTATCGGTCTATCCAACGATTTCTGTCAAAAAGTAAAACCGAAAGCAGAACGAAATTGGCGCAGGAATAATGATTACGCTAGTTTCCCTGCTTGACTACATAAGCTCTCATATTGCGATAGCCCGAATTAAAAATAATCGACACTGGAGGAAGTGATAACGTAGATAGATCAATAACGTAGATAGATCAATAAAGCAATACACAAAGTGGGCATAATTCCGGTATTCACTTGATAAATGCCCAAAAATATATAGCAAACTTTCAACCTGGAAATCTATCTTTACCAGCTGAATAGCAAGAGACGAGAACTATTTTCAGGTACTTAAGTGAGAGAATTTGCGAGTGGTATAAAAGTTTAAGAACAGTGAATTTGACAGCGAGCTACAGAATATAACGCAAGTCCGAAAGTGTTCTAAGATGCGGAGTTAGAAATATTATCGGATCAAGGTTAGTGCCAAACGCAAGAAAAGCTTTCACTTAAATTAGGAGTGACCGAACAAGCAACATCGATTGAAATCATTGGAAATGACCCGAAAACAAGTAAATTGGATTCAATATGAACTGATGAGGAGAAACGTTGAACGCCGATTTTTGACATGCGAAATGCTGCTTGCCAGGTATCAACGAAAGAGTTTTCTGCACCATACCGTTACTGGTGATGAGAAATAGAGCCAAAAAGGAAAAAATAATGGCTTCAACACCTACAGATAAGCCAAAGAATCGTGGAAAAACCTATTGGAAAACACTCAATTGGCAAATTTGGCCCCACCCGATCTATTCACCAGACGTTGCTCGTTCTAATTTCCACTTGCTTCGATCGGTGGCTTGGTCGATTCGTGGTTAGCCTCAAAAGATGAAGCATTCTTCCGACTCGGTATCCGTATGCTTCCAGAAATATTGGAAAAAGTAGTGGTAAGCGATAGACAATACTTCGAATAAAACAGTAGGTTCCCTTATACAGCATGTTCCAAAAAAAATTAAATAGTCGCCATAGACGAAGACTAGCAATGAGCAACACCACCTTGTCTCAAAAATTACTAAAATCAATGGTTAATTACAGAAAGACATTTGTACAGAGGCGGAGAAAGCAAAGGAAAATTATTCCATTAGCTGCCCCTAGTAAACATCATCATTGAGAAACGTTACCTATGGAAATCAGAAACAGAAATTCGGCAGTGGGGAACAAACACCTCTAGACCACGAATCCTCTCCGGTCATGAGAAATATTCTTGTTAAAATAAATAAGGAAACTAAGGTCGTACTGAATCTTGAACCTGGGTATCTGGAACAATCAAAACTTGTAACAACGTGTGAAAACGCAATATTCTGATAACTATTCGGTATTTTTCGATAATTTTTTAATAGTTGTAATCCTGAATATGCTAAGTTGCCACGTGTCTAACCAACCACGTCACATAAAATAGGGAGGAATTAGTTAGCTCGACTAGTAACTCAGCCAAACGGTTCTGAGACCGCAGAGCACTCGGATAGCGCGGGTGATTTGAAGATAATTCGTGTTTACAAGCACGATATAGTAATAATGCAGGGATAACCGAGAACAAAAATTGGCCAGTTAAACCTCGAGAAGTACTTAACTCTTCAACACGTGTCATAAAGTCAAATAAAGAAGAAGTACTACCGCCAGAGAATGATAAACCCAATTTAGTAATAGAAAAGTGACTTAGGGAAGGTGTAAAAGCAGAATGTGAAGTATCCTGAGGTACATCAGCATCATCATCGGACGAAAGTAAAACTGGTTTCTACGTCCAGAGGTTCCGGTTCGCCTTGAGCGGTAGAAATAGAGAAGGTCCCCCTATTGCTGAAGAAACTGACTCAGAAAATGTAATACGCTTACTCTTTTTCATTTTTTGTTCAAGGTCCGATTTAAAATTTGTAGTTCGGCCAAAAATTGATTTTTCCGCGTAATTTCAGTGTCCGAATTAGTTATCATAAGTACACATTGCCTTTGTGCATGAAGCAATAGAATAAAAGAAGTGCAGTCACCAGCAGAAGAGTCGGTGCCAGTATACAATGCAGCTTTTAAAACAGTTTCATCCCCCGCGAATGGAATCTGATGTGAAGTCATAGTAAAGGATTTATTTCCATCAAGTAGTCTCGCGGTACGTACCGATTTACGTAAGGACTCGACATTACCATTACATTCTAAACTCCTAGGCAATAATTCGTATATCAATTCAGCCTTCGTAAGGCGATTTACATCGAAACGAAGAGTGACAGCCGTCATTACCAAAAAGAAAGAAATTCAGAAGTAAAGTAATAGATCAGATATTAGAACCCGTTGGCGTTTTGATGCCAAATTTTTAAGATAAGCAAAAGAAAAAACATTTTAAGTGAAACTAAAATTTTATTGTACTCAAAACTCGAGGCCAGAACGTTGGTCGCCAAATTTTATGCAACCTGTCTAACCAACTGTAATGAGGTGGTTTAAAAATTTAATAAATTAATGGGTGTTAAATAAATAAGTATATATGTTCTCATAACAAATCGTTAAACTAACTCGAGATACAACCCGTTCACCAAAAATAATGCCTTTGTTCCAGTCGGTAGTTTAAATAGGCCGGCTCATGCTTTTGTTTTGCTTAATTACCACAATTTATGCTGTTATTTCCACTTAACATCAATAAAGAAACTGCAATGTAACACTAATAAAATCTCGGACGCCAAGTTATTTTTTAATTATGCTCGGAATAACTAAACCGAGGTTTACAATAAAATTTTCTAAAATGTAAAAATAAAAATATACAAACTATGTTTATTAATATGAAAATGTAAACTTTCACCATTATCACTCATAATAAAATACTTATCTTTTTTGGGGTTTTTTAATGGTATATTTAAATTGTACAATCTAAACGTTTCCATAACACTTACAGTTATCTTCGTCAGTAGTAATTCTGTTAAAAATTGTTAAAGATGTTATAAACAATTTTGTCAAAGTTGAAAAATTAAAACATAAACACCAGCTTGCTATTAATACAACAGTCTGAGAAACGTATAAAGCCAACTCTAAAAATTAAATTTCAAATTTTAGTAAAGAATAACTAGATATCATTAAAATTAAATATTGTTAAACTGTTAAATTGTTAAACAAGACGCAAAGAACATATGAGATTTTGTAGATTAGGTCAACCAGAGAGGTCTGCTGTGGCTGACCATGCCCTGAATAATCTAAATCATGACATTCAATTTGACAATATGGAAATATTATCAAGACAAACTCATTATTATGTTCATTTGCAACGTGAAGCTATTGAAATATATAAATACCCTAATAATTTTAATAGACAAGAAGAAAATCTCCGTTTAAATAGGTTTTGGCATCTTTAATTAAAATTTTTATTTTAATTGTAGCTTTTGGTATGTCTAGATTTTTTGCTGTGTTTTTCCTAGACCTTGAAGTAAATGCTTTACCAATTATATGTTAAACTACCACAGCACTATAATTTAACATAAGTAGTTGAAATTAAATTAAAATTAAAAAATTACAAAAAACGTTTTACATTGTGCTTTTCATTGTTAATAACACTTCCAATTATTGATAAAGATATCTCTTTGTTAGATTTAACTGGGTTATTTTATTTGATGTGATGCTTGGATTTGTAGAATGCTTTTATCATTTTCAAATTGAAGTTTTCCACTTTACACTTACAACATAACTCGATTAAATTTTGTTAAATGTGTTTTGATGACAAATTCCATTGTTAGCTTTCGTCGTAGAGAGTGTTCTGGTTTGTCATCTTTAAGGCAGTTTAACATATTTAATTTTAAGAATCTAGTTATTCTTTCTAAAATTTGAAATTTAAATGTATTATGCTTATCAGCCTCTCACCTGGGTGGCCTTTCTCGCATTTGCCTGTCAATTCGTGGATTTTCAACGACCAGTAGTGCTCGTTATTACGATTAAACATTCCATTAGTGGAAAAATTGCACTCATCCGTCCAAATTATTTATTGAGAAAGTTGCATTTTCCAGCATTTTTATTAAGTTGGTTACAAAATAACTGTTCATATCGTCCCCAGGCCGAAGAGTTTGACTAACGTGTAACTTAAATGGTTTATAACGTCTTTAACACTCGCCAAACTAGTCGTTTTGGCACTTCAATAGTTTGCTCTATTTCTCTGGTAGATGTTGAAGGATTTTGCTTGAACCTAAGATGGATAACATAAAGTCATAACTTCCAAAAATGTCTGCTGAAATTAGCTAGTGAGGAAATTCATTAAATTAGTATAATACTAACAAATAGTACCTGATGTAATATTTCTTTACGACAAACTCTGTCTAGTCTGCTACCATATGCATTTCGAGGTTACTGAAACATCCAAATCCAATTTTGGTCTAATTGTTAAAATATCTCTTGTTGCTGCCATCTCGCATATATCCTCTAAATAACAATCTTTACGTTCTGCTCTGAACTTCTATTGCAGCTATAAAATGGATCCTTATCATGTCTCGTTTATGAAATTTGAAAACATTCTAAGAAATTTAGAAGCACTAACACGAAGGATCTTGCAGTTGCATTCTTTACAATTAGAAAATGACATGACAAAAGCCAACTCCTGAGTTTTGTTTGATCAGAATATTGTAAGAATCTGCATTGAATTTAAGATAATTCGCAATCATAAAATGAAGTTTATATGCTAAAAAGATAAAATTCAAAGCCGTAATAAAATAGTTAAACCTGAAAGAAAAAATAAATGATGATGGTCAGAAAAAGCAAATGTTTTAGATTTTAATTAATACCAGTTCAATTATGCTTACCATTAAATCTAATGGCACTTTTCATCAAAATTTTGAAAATCCAAAATGGCTTCGCATCAAGCAGCGACAAACGAAAATGAAAAAGTTGGACGCTTAAGGAAGTCGGATTCGATGAGCCAAATTGCTGCTCAGATATTATGAGCACGAAATAATTTAAAAAGTGCGAGATTAAACCTAGATATGCTTTAAATAATGCAAATCCATGTTGCCCTAATGAACCTAAGTAAATCATGTAATTATTAAATTTTTTTAATTTACAACTAAATGAACGAAGAACATAAATTAGGTATATTTTAATACAACTCGAGGCCAGAACGTTGGGTTGTTACACAACCACGTTACATAAAAGGGGAGGAATTAGTTAGCTCGACTAGTAACTCAGCCAAACGGTCTTGAGACCGCAGAGCACTCAGATAGCGTGGGTATTTTGATAGAGTAAATAGATGGGTTAGGTTAGTTATAAAGCGAGAAAGAAATTGTAGGCAGAAAGATAAGAAGAACAGTCGCCACAAGCTTTAAGGAAAGCAAGAATAAATTATTGATCCTTGGAAGAGAGTCCCTGTAAAACTTGAACCAAGGAAGATACAGGAAGAACAGATAAATGATAATTCCCTTAACAAGCGTAAATTTATTTATAGATTTACCAAAAATAAATAACCTTTGTAAATTTTAATATCTATATACCGAGTGTCCAAAGTGTAACGCGACGGAAGACTGTGTCTTCGCTGTTGATTTTTCATTAAAATAATTTATACAAAAGATATATCATTCCAATACGTGCACTACTTAAAAATATCTTAGCACCTACAGTGTGATTCGTAAAAGTAAGGGGGTATAAACTTTTTTATTTTAAATCGAGCACCCTATATATTATTACATTTTTGGATAGCCTAATGAATAATTTCAACGATGTATAAATTTGTACATATAAAATGCAACGTTACCAAGTTATTTAACAAAAATGTATTTTTTTCCTGAATGTAAGGTTAGCAATAAAAATTAATTCGTGGTTTATTATCTAAGTTGAGACAAATTAGTTCAGGGATATAATTAAGCTAGGTATAGGCTTTGAAAAGATGTAAACGTTTTACTAATATATTGAAATGGGGAGAGAAGGCTCCGTGTGAAACTGTAGCCTGTTCAACGTACACCAATTCTCTTATTTCAAATGGAATACCCTATATATTTTGATATGGGCGAATAACACTCTTAAAGACCTTACTTTTATCTAAATACATTGATAACGCTAAAATTTATAATTCTTAAAATATTTCCATTTTTTTAATTTTTCTATAATTATTTTATAACGTAACAATTTAATAGAGTGCCATGATTTGAAAACAATAAAACAAAATTTTAATATGTCAATTAGGTGTATTTTAATTTGATTTCTTTTACAACTACATTTTCATTACATTTGTATTTAGAAGAAAACTTGAATTAGAGAAGTTAACTCTAAATTATAAATGAAATATACCAAGAACGAATTAATTCAAATGATTTACATAATACAAGAAGCCCAAGGTAATTGTTCACTTGCTTCTAGAATTTATAAACAAAAATTTCCCAACGCCCATTGTCCAGATGAATGAATTTTTGAAAATTTAAAAAGTAGATTTGAGGAAACAGGATCGATTGCATATAAAAAGAACCTGCAAACAACGAGGAAACTTAACTAGTGGTGCTTCAAGCTATACAAGAAAACCCTCAAATAAGTATTAGAAAAATTACGGTGGAACATGATTTACAGAAATCAACAATGCACAATATAATTAATGAATATAAATACCATCCATACAAGATCCAACTCCACCAGGTATTGGATGAACATCATTTTGAAAATAGAATAAATTACTGTCGTTAGGGATGCAACAACCACATAATTTTTTAAAACAGTTATGATGACAGACGAATCTAGTTTTCATAACAATTATTTTGTAGACATAATGGTCATTATTACGCCATGGAAAAGCCACATATAATTTGATACAGAAACAAGCAGCATCGATGGAGTCTCAATGTTTGGGCTGGTATTATTGGCAACAGATTATTAGGATCCTATTCTTTGGAAATGCAGTAAATTATTTAAATTTATTGCGAACCAACGTGCTACCATGGATTGAAGAGAACATCCCATTCGCTAATGAGGAAATATGGTTCCAACAAGATGGCGGTCCTGCACATTCGGCTCATGATGTGACGGAGTTTTTAAATCAGCAATTTCCAGATCGTTGGATAGGTCGTTATGGGCCTATATGGCCAGCTAGATCATCCAATCTGACTTTCATGGACTATTTTTATGGGGCAACATTAAAAATGAGGTTTATAGAACATCGCCGACTGCTGCAGAAAATATGGGGGAAAGAATTCAACAAACGTTTCGTAATTTAACCCAACAAATGTTGCATAATTCACAACGTTCCTATAGACAACGATTGAATCTGTGTATTGAGAAAAGAGGAAGCTTGTTTGAACCTTGTTTATAATTTTTTTACGTGTACATTCGCACATGTTTGACTTACCTACTTCTTGTTCTTGTTAATTGTTTCTTTATTATTTCAATATTACGTTTTTTAGTTTATTGTTAAAAATATTTAATAAAATTAATTATTACTATTACTAATCTGGTATTATGACTTAAATCGTTGCGTTATAAAATAATTATAGAAACATTTAAAAAATGGAAATATTTTAAAAACTATAAATTTTAGCGGTATCAATGTATTTAGATAAAAGTTAGGTCTCTAAGAATACTTTTCGCGCATATCAAAATATACAGGGTGTTCCATTTGTTGAATATGCTAAAGTTTCACACAGAGCCTTCTCTCCCCTATTCAATATATCAATAAAACGTTTACATCTTTTCAAAGCCTATACGTAGCTTAATTATATCCCTGAACTAATTTGTCTCAACTTAGAATAAACCAAAGATTAATTTTTATTGCTAACCCTACATTCAGGAAAAAAACACATTTTTGTTGAATAACTTGGTAACGTTGCGTTTTATATGTACAAATGTATACATCGTTGAAATTATTCATTAGGCTATCCAAAAATGTAATAATATGCAGGGTGTTGGATTTAAAATAAAACAGTTTATACCCCCTTACTTTTACGAATCACCCTGTAGGTGCTAAAATATTTTTAAGTAGTGCACGATTGGAATCATATAACTTTTGTATAAATGATTTTAATGAAAAATCAACAGCGAAGCCACAATCTTCCGTCGCATGCCGCTTTGGACATCCGGTATAATAATCACAGTGCATGCCTATCCTAACATGCAATTTTACACCAACCCCAAAGATAAGAGTAGCCTTATCTAACTATCACAATGTGAACCACTACAGTTTCGTAATTAACAGATATTTTCAAAATGATTAGTGACGAGGGCAAGTCGCGACATTTTACCGGAGATAAACTCTCCTTTCATCAATTTAGCTAATTTAATAAAAGAACGTAATGCCCTCTCTGCTACGCTGAAAAATATTTCATAAAACGTAACCCTGAAAAGGAAACTTTATACATGCATATGTAACCGCAATAGTTTACGTTAGAAAAGCAACACTTCAGCTTGCCTTTCGTTTCACAATATCCAAGCATAAACCCCTTAACAATAACAAATTCAAATATATATAGTCAATCGGAGAAGCTTGTTCAGTTCATATAATAAGATGCATATACGAACGACCAATCAATTTCCAATTAGAAATCAATGATCTGAACACTCTTATCCCCAATAAAAAAAACTTTGTACTTAAAAGCTAACACATATAGTATAAATAATACGACATCGACAACTGGTATATACAATTTATGATTTTAGTTTTTGCTACTACGCAACGATAGCGTAAACAGTAGTTATGATAATATCACAGATGGAAACTAAATTCTAAAACAACATCGGGTATTTTATGTAAAAGTTCAGTAATAATCATTCTGAATTTGGTTAAATTAAGTGCACAACGAACCTATTAGTTAATGATTGGATCAACTTACTTCGCCAAATGAAGACATATATTTTGTGAAAAAATTCACATCTAAAACTGGTGATTTACACAACCAGAGAAAT
The DNA here is from genome assembly GCA_036346205.1 of Vesta saturnalis. Lineage (NCBI taxonomy): Eukaryota > Metazoa > Arthropoda > Insecta > Coleoptera > Lampyridae > Vesta > Vesta saturnalis. The sequence goes on from JARFJB010000417.1 coordinate 2,428,076, forward strand.
GTTCTAAAATATATTTTATACCACACAATATGGCCGTTAGAAACCACACCAGGAGCAAGGCATTCAACAAAATTTTCTTATCAAAATTTTAAATTGTTAAACAGATGTATTTCAATAAATCATGTTTAGTAATATGTAATTATTCAATGGTATAACCATCTAGTGGTGATTTAGCAAAGTGACCTATAAAATGTAAGGGTTTACAGCTAACCAGAACCCACGTATAGATGACACTATTTCGGAGTTTCGAAGCCGTGTAAAAGAATATGGATTGCGCCAGTTTGGTGGAGATTTGTATTGCATATTGATAGTGTGAATCAACAAGTCGAGTATTCCTAGAAAAGGTGGCCAGAGATAGTATCAAAGAATATAATTCAGCAGCACAATTACCAAAAATTGATGGATGTTAGAAGTTCTTCACGAGTCATTTATAAGCCTAATCGCTCTTCTTTGAATAGAATCAATTATATCGGAAGCGTATTAGTGAGAACCAACTCAAAGGTGAGAACATCTTTTCCAGAATCATTGAGACACGAGTTTGATATAAACGAATCCACATAAAGATTGGTTTTGTTTACAGATTAAGCAACTACAGATCTCTCAAAAGATGTCATGGACGAAATGAAGATATATATGATGGCTTTAGTTAAAGGGCAATATTTACGACGGCCCAAAGAGAGGTTGCTAGTGCACTGCATTTTTATTGTTCAAGCAACTTTTTAGCTTTAGTGATAACACTTTTGCAGGTAATCCTAGCACCAGCGTAGTTTGCATGACTCTCCACCATTTTACTTTCATTTCCACGTATTATTTCCATTATTATTTATATTTGCTATAAGATTTATTTTCCATCAGCACAAGCCCTATTGAACCAGGTTTAGCAACGATAATAGCCTATTCGATTTGTTATTTTGACGAATCATGTATGTTCAGTATTTTGATAATGTATGTAACGTATTTTGAGTACAGCTGAAGTGAGTTTGCATGAAAGGATTTTTTTTTTGTGTATGCGTAATGTAAGTTGGTGTAAATGATACGCCCCTGGATTTTTAATGGAGCCTTAGTTATCGTTTGAAGGAATATTTGAATGTTATAGAAAGATTTTCGTGCTGAAAGCGTTCAATTTGGTAGAGAAATCATGTTTTGAGCAAATTTTTATTGATACGGCACTGGTAAAACTACTGCGCTTTTTGCTACTGTGTATGAAGGAATTTGAACTAAAGAAATGGTTGTAGACGTAAGATTGATTGAGTTTGTGGTATATTGAAATTGTATTAACGTGCAGTAAGGAATATGGATGCAGGTTTTTGATTGTGGAACTTTTTGGTAATGTTGTGCAATATTGGTAAACTGAATGCGTATGTGTACGTAAAGGGACATTAGAATGGGATGGTTTCGCGAAAATGGTGCGGAAATCAAATTCGCGCACGAGAGATATGTATGAAAAGGCGAAGAACGACCTGGTGTATACCGAATGAATGTGGTGATATTAAATGATTTATAAGTTTTCACGTAAAATAAAGATGGCGGCGGGTGTTGTACAGGGTAGCGTGATTGATTCCATGTTGGGCATTGTGACGCGATGTAGAGACGCAGTAAATACGCGATTATGATAGGGAGATTTTGAATTTAGCGCGAGACGCATTTGGAAAGGAGGGCTAAAGGTATATAATGGAGTGCCCGTCTTGAGATAAAGGGAGAAGTTTAAGCGTTGACGAGAGCAAACGTCGCGGTTAGAATATTTTAGTGTGGGAGTTCTGTTTATGAAAATCGTAACGTGTGTAGCGTATGAGTAGAACGACTTCAATAACCCTTAGTGGGATTGATAATAAGTAGACATTCATAAATAAAGCAAGGAGTAAATTGAGGGTTGAAGGAAAATCTATTTTATATTATTTCTCTTCAATAAATTAGAAGTGCTTATGCAGATCTGAAAATTAAACAAGTATTTTGTTAAAAGTGTTTAGTACAGCGCGTGGCATTACAAAAGTGTTGTAAGCTTAGGTAACCACTTAAACTAACGGACCAAAAATTGTGAAAGTAGCTTAAAGAAGTTGTGGTTTTATGAACGGTAGAAGTATATTCGTACAATCGTCACCAAATACAATTCGATTGTATAAAAAAGCAAGTAAGACATTCGATATCCATAGGTGAAGCAAACATACCCTTTGTATTAAACGTGTATGTAGAGAAGAGCTAACATCTATATATAAATACGATGTCATGCTAAATTAAATAAAAACAAAAGGACCATGAAGACATTGAATGAAGAACTGTTCGCGGGTGCGTTAAAGGAATACGGCCGTTAGCAAATAAAGGATTGTCTCGTCGATTAAATGGACTGCATACCATACCTGAAGAAAACTGATTAAATGACCTTTATTGTAAGAATTAGCTATAAGACTTATTGACGAATGCGAGCACGATCACATTTTTAAGATCATTTTCTCTCTTTGCTTTGACGATTATTCATTTAAGTTAAAATAAAGAAAGATAATCAAGCTGTATCGATATTTTTGTATATGTTTAGTTCTAAGATTTGGGGATTTTTTTTAATTAGGGTTATGTGGTGGTTTCGACTACGGTTATGTAAATATTTATCCACGATATATGTACAAAGTGTTTAAATTATTTCGTTGTTTATTTGTGATATTGTCTTGACTGGTTACATATTTTTAATAACTGAAAGTAATCTTTACCATATTTTAGTTTGGAGATTAAGGATCGATTTGACATGTTGTATTGGCCAGATCATTTTGATTGATTTGATAAAGCAGAACGTTTATATTTGTAGTGATAAAGCATAAATATATTTATGAATGTCTAACTACGATCACAAAAGTTGATATTTTAATAAAATATAAAGAGACCATGAATGAGGAAATCACTAATCATTCTAACGTTGAGTTATTTAGCAATTAACGAGTAGTTAAGATATAACCAATAGAATTTAATCGTTTCGTTTATTCATTTTGTGTTAGAGGTTTTTCTAAATTGGGCACTGACTATTTATTTCATTTTAAAGTTCATTCACTGTTGCAGATTTAATTTGGTAGATATACGGACATTTAAAAAACTACGTAAGTTAACGTTTTACTTTTATGAATTGGAGTTTCCATCTATACAGGGTGTGTTCAGAAAGTTATAATGACCCGTGTATCAATAAGTTTTTTGAAGCGTTGAGTGGATTTGTTTGGAAGTGTGTTTGACTTTGAGAGGTTAGTGTATGAGTTTACTGAGTAGGCTTCAATCCTGTTTTCCAGAATCAAACAGGATTAATTTACCATCTTGCCTAAGACGATTTATTTTAGCAAAATTTAAGATTGTGGTGGCGCCAAGAGCCATCTTTCCCGGACTGAGCTATATAAGTTGTGAATTTATGGTAAGTGTAAGGTGTTTGAGCTTGTTATTCAATCATTGTACTCCTTATCTCGATCCCGCCCATTTCCACTGTAGCTGACTTGGCAACCCTTCAACTAATGTAAGCATACACGAGGTCTAGTGCGAATTGGACGTGTAAGAATTTTTGGAAAAGTGTTACTCCATGACAATAAGGATGACCTTTTAGTCTTCGTCGTATAACAAACTTAATTTAATTCAACAACAGATTTAAATGAGGAAAAATTGAAGGGAGTTTTTAAAAATTTGGAACAAGTCTTTGGATAGAAATTCCTGTTCTGAACAAATAAAATGTTCTTATTTTTGGTATTTTTGTTGTTAAATTTTATGATTTTGCTTAATTTTATCTGTCAATTATTAATTATTTGTACAGGGTGGCCAACCAAGAATGCTAGGTACTGTATCTGGGAAACTATCCATCGTAGAGACTTGCGCAAAAAAAAGTTGTTACTAAAACGGCCAATACAAAAACCTGGAAAATATTTTCAAGTTTCTGAAATGGCCGCTAGGCGTAACTGCAATATTGAATCTAAAAAAGTGATGTTTCTGTGAATTCTGCTATATTAACCTAATAAAAATAACAGATCTTTAAAGTCGAGGATAACTTTTTTATGGTACTTTTTGACGTATGTCTAAAAATAAAGTGGTGGGGGTATTCAAAGGTTTCCTTAAATAACCCTATGTATCTTCGAAACGCTATGTCGATTTTAACAAACTTAGGGGCGTTGAAATGGGCTATTCTTGGGCTACAAATGTTATACTATTTGAAGTTTTGTAAGTTACACATATCATCGCTAGAGGGCTTTGTTCGACATTTCGACAGAAACCGTTAATTTTCACAAAAAAATTAAATGCATTGGTATGCCTTTTTTTCATGAACAAGTAGCTAAATGATGCCTAAACAAGCTCGCGAAAACCGCATCTCGATATCTTGTTCCTAACCTAAAATATCGGCCAAAGAAAACTTTATACGAAAATCCCTTAAATTTTTATTTTTTTTAACTATATTTTTCTGGAATTGTTTCTATTATTTAAGTTGTGGCCCTAAAAAGGACCGATTTAAAGGAGGAAGGTTTTTAATGCCCCCTTAAATGCTCGAAATGCTGACCATCACTCTGTGCATTGCTGAGGCCAATTATGGGTAGACAAAACTGCAGCTTCAATTTCGGCTTTGAATGGGTTAACTAGAAATTGCGATTTTAAATGTTTGTAAATTTATTCACCAGAATAAAATAACCCTTTTTGAAATTACTACAGGCAAGTAAGCAATGCTAAAAGTTATACGAAAGGCCTATTTTTTGTTTGTTTAAATCCATATTCACTATGGACATATACGAAAAATACAATTAATAGAAGCAGGCTATGGAAACAAATACCTAAACAAAACATACATAATCCTCAAATTGTCAATAGTTGTCAATACTTTCGCGTTACTTTGAGCAATTTTTGTGTTTTCAAAATTCGTTTTACGAATAATGAAGCTGTTGATATGCTCGCGGTTTATTTTGAATGTCTTCAGAATACCGCAGTAGCTAAAAGAGTTTACGCGGCTCGATATCCAAATCGGCGTCCTTGCGATGTAAGAGTTTTTCCCCTATTAGTGGCGAGCTTACGAGCCAACGGTAGTTTTCCTCATGTTAGCACAAGAGCATTATCCACTGAGTTAGGCAAACCAGGGAACGGTTCAAAATATTTTGAAGGACCATAGGTAAGTTCTAATGCCATCAAAATATATAGGTATTCGTTTAAACTTGTTTTAATTACTTTAAGAATGCACCCATATCATGTCGTTTTGCATCAGGCCTTGAAAGAGGAAGATTTTGATCGAAGGTTAGACTATTGCCTTTGGATGTTAGGCATGATTCGCGAAAATAGAGAATTTTTATTTCAGATTCTTTGGACCGATGAAGCCACCTTGAGTAGTGACGGGAGAGTCAATCTGCGCAATATGCATTATTGGTCTGCAGAAAATTCCCATTGGTTGCGTGAAGTTCAGTGCCAGGGACGTTGGAGTTTAAATGTGTGGTGTGACATACTGGGAGGCAGAATTATTGGGCCATATTTTTTCAAGCAACCCCTAAATGGCAATGGATTTCTTGATTTTTTTGGCCAATCAATTACCGTTGTTGTTGGAAGATGTGCCTCTGGAAACAAGGCAAAAATTGTTTTTGCAGTTGGATGGTTGCCCAGCACATTTTGCTATTAATGTGTGAGAGCATATTAATGCAGTATTTTAACAACGGTGGATTGGAATAGGAAGTCTGTTTCAATGGCTTCCGCGAACGACAGACTTAACTTGCCTCGATTTTTATTTATGGGGGCGCTTAAAAGACATCGTGTTTCGGACTCAACCTACTACTAGAGAAGATATGAAAAACCGGATTCGTAACGCAATACGTAACATACCTAGAGCCGGAATTGAAGCTGCAGTTTTGTCTAGTCATGAAAGGCTTCAGCAATGCATAGAGCGCGATGGTCAGCATTTCGAGCATTTACGCGGGAATTAAAAACCTTCTTCCTTTAAATCGGTCCTCTTTAGGGCCACAACTTACATAATAGAAACAATTCCAGAAAAGTATAGTTAAACAAAATAAAAATTTAAGGGATTTTCGTATAAAGTTTTCTTTGGCCGATATTTTAGGTTAGGAACAAGATATCGAGATGCGGTTTTCGCGAGCTTGTTTAGGCATCATTTAGCTACTTGTTCATAAAAAAAAGTCATACCAATGCATTTAATTTTTTTGCGAAAATTAACCGTTTCTGTCGGAATGTCGAACAAAGCCCTCTAGCGACGACATGTGAAACTAACAAAACTTCAAATATTATAACTTATGTAGCCCAAGAATAGCTCATTTAAACGTGCCCAAGTTTGTTAAAATCGGCTTAGCCGTTTCGAAGATACAGGGGGTTATTTAAGGAAACCTTTGAATACCCTCCACTTTTGACATACGTCAAAAAGTTCAGATTATCCTCGACTTTAAAGATCAGTTATTTTTTTTATTAGATTAATATAGCAGAATTCACAGAAACATCACTTTTCTAGATTCAAGATTGCAGTTACGCCCCCTAACGGCCATTTAAGAAGCTTGAAAATATTTTCCAGGTTTTTGTATTGGCCGTTTTAGTAACAACTTTTTTTTGCGCAAGCCTCTACGATGGATAATTTCCCAGATACAGTACCTCTCATTCTTAGTTGGCCACCCTGTACAGTAACCGTCAAATATTTGTTTTAAACCGATAATATATATATATATATATATATATATATATATATATATATATATATATATATATATATATATATATATATATATATATATATATATATATATATATATATATATATATATATATATATATATAATTGTATCGCACAAAGCATTTATTCCATTGTATTTATTAGTATTTATTTGTTGTATTTATCCAGTATATTTAATTGAATATCAGAATTAAATTTTATTTCGTGTAACTTAAGGGGCATTATATAATTACAAAAATTTTGAGTCATTAAATAACACCAATTTTAATTCGGGCAAATATTATTTTCACAAACAGACTCGTAGTGTAAAATAAACCATTTCCATTGAAATAACGTGGACATGAAATAAATGAACACATTCAGCAAAAAACTGTTGGCTGATGTCTCGTTCTATTACAGAAATATGCAAACTAAATGTCGTTGCCATATTATTAATGAAAGGCGGATCTCGTTGGGACAGTAACCGTCGGCAGCAGCATGCATAAGTAGAAATGACAAATTAGTTATGTTTATTTTTATAAAGTGTACAACATCCGCTACTTCACTCACCAAATATTCATGATTCTATTTAATGTATCGAAATGTTTCATGGAATATGTAATGGAATATCACCTAAAATGTATTCTAATTAGACATTTTTATACTCATACGCAAAACCACCCTTCTCACCACATCTGCAAATGCCTGTCATGGAAAATAATTATCTTAATGGAAAACACATTCATGTGTGGAATTGTTTCATTTTACATGAAAAAAAAACATATACCGTTTCTATTAAATCACACTCTTATTAATTATAATAACAATAAGCACAAAAGACAACTTGTAATCAAGTAAATTGGCAATTACTGAAATTACTTTGGCAGTTCTTTAGTAAAAAAACAATACCATTATTCCTCTGTCCAAGAAAATTTAATAATACTAACACAAGTAGTAAAAAAGCAACAGAACAGCAACGTTCAATCTTGTATTTACTTTTTATTTGTGAGATTCCGTACTTTACTATTCAATTTAAAATAAATCAAATCTGATCAATCACATATATTGCTCAAATCTTTTCACATATTTATTGAAGATACTCGATTCCGAATACACATCTTTTTTTACACTCTATTATTTCTTTTTTGTCTCTCAATCTTATAATGGTTTCAGGCAATGTTATTTTTAAATATGTTATCGTTGACAAATCTACTTTAACTTTCGGGTGAAAATTAGGTATTTCATGATGGCAATTCTTTTCTTGTTTTTAAACTCTGGTTTCTTTTCTTGTTTGAATACATTTTCGTATATTGAGTTTATCTTGATGTACTAAACACTTTCAATATCGAAAACTTTATCTTAATAGGGCAATCTGCTGTATGGCTTTTTCTTGCTTAAGAATTTGGAAGCGGAATAATGGCTAAACTTAAATAAATTGGTGATACTAAATGTTTTCAAATTAAATAGTTGCAGAAGAGTAGGTTAAATTACTGCACTATAATTTATTGACTGTCTTTATAATTTACTTAAGTTAACGGAACAAACCCTGACCATGTTCTAATAATTAATTAGTATCGGATTTACTTTTGAAAGTAAACCTTTATCTCATCGGTGGGTCTTCTTAATTGCCTAACAAAAATTAATTATGAGTAATGGTCTGCTGTTACAACTTGTGCTTTATCGTGTTGGTCCTATCGTTTATAATTTATTAATTTCTTTTTTTAAATATTATTACACTTTTAAGCCAAAATTATCAATATTTTAAGGATCATTTACAACAAAATTGACTGGATGCAAAACCTTGTTTCTCTCAAAATCCAATTATTTAAATCATTATTGTTACTGGAAATTTTGATTTTGGACCTCTGGTCGTAGTTATTCGACTTCTTAAGATTTTTTAACAATCGTCATAACTCTCTTGTTTTTAATGATATTTTAAAAATTCAAAAACTTTTAAAATCAGCATTTGATTTTCATTTTCATATTTTAATAAATAACAAAATAACGGCCGAATAAAGATTTCAAATGGTGATATTTGGATAACCATCCCATAGAGTTTTAAAAAAGAAACATTTATAAAATGCTTGAATTGTATTTTTTATATCTACGCAAGAAACCTTTATAAATTTCAAATAACTATTACAACAGTAATAAACTAAAAATACAAAAGAAGTCAAGTAGCCTTATGTTATTGAAAAATAAAACAAACGAGCCTGATGGTAGAAACATCATTTTTGCAGTTTTGTAAAATTAGTCTATTAGTAGTACACAGACACCTTCCGCCGCCATCTTGGATTTTGACGTCACAAGGATGCCCCACGTGGGGGACGCGTTTTTTCACCCTTATTTTTTATGGTTTCTTTTCGGAGGCCTTTTTTAACCCTTTTCATCCCTAATTATATTTTGTTCTTTACTTGCCCACGTGAGCTCGTATTTTCTACCCCTATGGTTTCTTTTCGGAGGTCTTTTTCAACCCTTGATGGAATTTTCACCCCCATTAGAGTCCTTTTGGTTGTGTTAAGAACTTTTTTGTCGGTTCACACCTATGGCTTCTTTCGGCATTTTTAACCCCTTGATGGAATTTTTACCCTAATTACCGCCTCTTTAGCAATTTAGCCCCTAGAAGGTAGGCAAATGCGTGCGCATACAATGTTCTAATAAGGAGGCCTAATGCTAGTTTGTAAGACACGTGTAGGGCTTCGCAACTTGTTCTCGGCCTTCGCCCTCTGGCTGGAGATGGTATGGGGACACTAACCTTATAAGACAAGTGCAGAGCTTAGCCCCTATCTTGGGCCCGCTTGGTGCAATTGTATGCGGGTTCTAACTTAATATTACAGTTGTAGGCCTTCGCCCTGTCATACAAAATTGTATTCTAATAAGGTGGCCCTAAAATATTTCAGTTCAACGTATGGTTATCATTATTAGAACAACTGAAGGAAAAAACACTTGTAAAGGTAAACGTATTATTTATTTATTATATATATATATATATATATATATATATATATATATATATATATATATATATTGAGATGTTCAGAAAGAGGTAATAGAATTATCGGACAGCTTACATAACATTTGGGTAATAAAAAGGGGTGATTTCTAGCTCGATACAAGTGCAAGACACTATTTTATATAAATCTGGTTCACGATGTGATTAAAATAAATTTATTTGGTATAAATTAGTCTGAATATCATTTGCTTAGTTTGGTTTCATCATAAAAAGCAATTTGCTGCTAACAAAATTGTCAAGAATGTTAAATATAACCATTTTCGTAAAGTCATTTTAGTAGTGCAATTATTGCAATAAAAATCAATTTTCAAAGGTAATTTGGCAAGTGGACATTTTACAGGTGTTTAAACATGGACTATATAGTTAGGATTATGTTAGGGATAGTGTATGTTTAGTTTTGAATGCAGGAAATACAAAAATTTAATAAAAGGGTTATAATATGGACAGTTTAGACATTTTCGCACATATTTTTGAAGCGAATTAGTGACAAAATTATGTTACAAGATTCACATTAAGAACAACATATAGAACAATTTGGTATACAGACATTTATAGTGCCGTACATTTATATAGTGAAACATTTAATAAGAGTGTTAGACGATGAAACTTTTTCAATGCAACATTATATAACATTATGCATTGCAACTAATTAGTGAGAATAATAAAGACAATAAGTACAAACCTTAAACATAACATTTTAAGTGTTAAAAACATTTTTATATATAAATTATTTTCATTATTAGATTTAAGTTTGGTTAGGTTGTAATTTTTAGGTTTTTTATATAATTTTATACTTTTTCCATATTATTAGACTTAGATTTTGCTCTTAAAGCAAATAATAAATGTTCTTTCTTATTATGACCCAGTTTTTATAAGGATACAGCGCTTTTCTCCGCAAAATTATGTTAATTCTGAGGTGAATTTAAGCTAATATTACAAAAGCTTAAAATTTTCTTTAAATTAAATGTTTCGAACACAAAAGATATGTATTCTTATGTAGAATGTTCTCAGAATTCCATTTTGTAATTAGTTTTAGTGTAGCTTGTAAGTGTAAATAGTTAAACTTATTTAAGGTAGATTAAGTTATTTCGTATATTAATGTTAGGAATTATAGCTTGTTAGGTGTCTTTTGTTCAAAATTTTGCGTAGTTTTCATTTCCGTTTTAATTTTCAATTCCGATTATGATAAGAAAGTTACGGCCAAATTTCCATTTGTGTCCAATTTGAAATCTAAATCCACCAATCATAGCCATAGTTACTTTTGCAATATGGCTGTAAAAAAAATGAATTTTTGGTAACAACCAGAAACATATAAAAGCAAGCGCTCAGGAAATCATCTCTCTGAAATTGTTCAAAAGTGTAAAAGGTTAAAACAGTGTTGTGAAATTTGTGTAAGTTCATAACCTAATTTATTTTCGTCAAGAAGTTTTACGTTACGAAGAATATTTTCGAGAGCACTTGTTTCTATATCGACGGTTTGAAATAAATAATTCGGTCTCCGATACCTGTCGTTTGTGAAAAATAATTTTGTTCGTGTTAATTTGTGTCACGATTTTGTTAAAGATTTGCTTGTGTGTTATCCAACTTTAGATTATTTCCGTTTATACCAAATTAAAATCCATTTTAATTGGTCAAAGTTGTTTTATTTCCTCGGACAATTTCATTTAAACAAAAATTGAATCGGTAGCTAAAAATAAAAGTGTTATCAACAAAAATTTTGGTTATTTAAAAATAATTTTAAACGATATCACTCATTAAGCCTTAAAACTATTTAAATAAAAGTTACCGAAATTAAATAAGTGATTGGAGTTCGCCGATTTTGGAGAAAACATCTTTAAAATTTTGGAAGTTGGTGTCTTCGACAATCGAGATTCGAGTTAGCAGTGTTGGCTGATGGTAACAACCGTAATCAAGTGGACATTGCCTACATCCAACTGGAGTATCTGAAGACAGCAATCAACCGGGAGGACAGTATATGTGAGTCAAATTTTATAACCCTATTCATTGATATTTCCCTGCAATTTATATTTGTTACATGTATGTTTATGGTTAAGAATTTTAAATATTTACTTGTGTAAACACCTGTAAAGGTATAAATTTCTTTTCTTTTTCTAAATTCTCATTTTGATCTAAACATTAAATTTTCTAAATTATTCATTTGACATCTTTGACAGTTCATAATTTCACTTAAGTTCATTACAACGCATGCGTTTGATAGCAAATTACATTCAGAACAATTTGTATACTTTCAATTCAATTACATAAAGGATATTTCTTATACACATTTCAGATTCAAAATTAATAACTTCAACTAAATTCCCTGATCCCTATCCCCATATGAGATTCTGAGCTAGTCCGGTGCAATATTATAATAAGAGTTAAAATAATTACTTCAATTACAAGCATAAAATATCAACATTTAAAATTTAAAATATTTCCAAACTAGATATTTATTCCCTCGTTAGTATAAGTCCCAATTTTATAATTCAAATTCATATTAAAACATAACAATATATATATATATATATATATATATATATATATATATATATATATATATATATATATATATATATATATATATATATATATATATATATATATATATATATATATATATATATATATGTTTTTACTGATATTGCTAACAAAATGTCGATAAAGATTTTTAAAATGTATTATTACTCTTATAGGATGACGTCATAAGATCAGGACTACAAATAATTGGTACGTATTTGTGGAATTTTAAACCTGTAGTTATTGTTAATTGCGTATAATAATAAAAATCATTAAAACCTTTTCCCTTTATTTCCATTTACATCAGTTTGATATTCTTAAAACATGTTAATTTTAATTTAACTAAATGCATTTAAAGTATTAATTACTTTCCGGTATTTTAATGTTTTATAACAGCATTAATGAACATTCTATGTAAACAATTTGGTGTATTGTAATTGAACATGCAAAAAATCAGATATAATTTTCCGAATGTATGGGTGGTCCTGTTTAATTAAGAATCTGCCTATATAATAAATCATTGCATTAGGGTGAAATTATTTATTATTTCACGTCATATTTAATGTTAAGACTTTAAATATATTCAGTTTTGAGCTGTAATCTGGTTTCGCAAACTATAGACATAATTTTAGAGTTGATTGTATGAGATTGATCTGGCTTGATTTGATCGATGCATAATTCGTTATGAGTATTTATTTGCATTTAATTAATTATATTCGATTTGTTATTGGTTTAAAGTTAAAAAATCGTATGAGATAGAGAGATGAGAGATTGAGAATAGAGAGATAAATAGATGATAGATTGCATTATCAACTTCTATTACAGAAAATGTTCATTAATCTATAGCCACATAGATGGGCTATATATCAATTTTTACGCAAACATGTCAGACCCTGTCTTAATAGCCACTTATTAGAATACAATTTTTATGACGCGAAGCCTACAGCTTAAGATTAGTTAGAATGTACATTATAGTGCGAGACTTTGATACAAGTCCTTATTACAATTAGATCTGACCTTATTAGAATACAATTTTGTATGATCGGGACTGAGAGGCCTGCAGCTGTAAGATTATTAGAACCACATACAATTGCACCAAACGATATAAGCTCTGCACTTGTCTTATAAGGTTAAGGTCATACCATTCAGCCAGGGGCGAAGGCGAGAACAAGTTGCGAAGCCCTACATGTGTCTTACAAGCTAGCATTAGGCCTCCTTATTAGAACATTGCACGCGCACGCATTTGCCTACCTTCTAGGGGCTTAACTGCCAAAGAGGCGGTAATTAGTGTAAAAATTCCGTCAAGGGGATGAAAAATGATTGCCGAAAAGAAGCCATAAGTGTGAACCGACAAAAAAGTTCTTAACACAACCAAAAGGGATCTAATTGGTGTGAAAATTCCATCAAGGGTTAAAAAAGACCTCCAAAAAAAAACCATAGGGGTAGAAAATACGAGCTCACACGTGGGCAAGTAAAAAACGAAAATAATTAGGGATGAAAAGGGTTGAAAAAGGCCTCCGAAAAGAAACCATAAAAATAAGGTAAACAACGCACGTGAGCATCCTATGACGTCAAAATCCAAGATGGCGGCGGAAGGTGTCTGTGTACTACTTCTATTGCTGTTTGGTATTAGTCCTGACGTTTCGCATAAATTTGTGTTTAGCTGTTTTGTAGTTAATGCAAATTATTTTTTTGCTCTTTTGCTCTAATTTGTAAGGTTATTTTGACCCATTGTATATATGCAGTATTTTGATAACGTGTGGAACATATTTTGAATGCACATGAAGTGAGTTTGCAAGAACGAAAATTTGTTTTTGTGTATTCAGAATGTAAATTTGTGTAAATGATACGCCACTAGAATTTTTAATGAAGCATTAGTTATCATATGATAGAATATTTAAATGTTGTAGAAAGATTTTACATGTCGAAAGCATTAAATTTGGTTGAAAAGTTGGTACTGGGACAGCATTAGTAAGAGACTACCAGTTCGCATCTGGTCATTTGCTGCTGTGTGTTGAAGAATTCGGATTAAAGAAATGGTTGTAGACGTATGGGTGAGTAAGATTAGGATACATTGATATTGTATTAATGTGCAGTAAGGAATATGTATGCATCTTTTGGTTTGTAGAAATTTAATGCATGTACAAGAATGAAGTTGATAGAATGTGGAGTTAATGAAATTGTGCGGAAATAGAAATCACCCACACGAGCGGGTAACAGAAAGTTTAGTTATAGCCTGGATAATGTACAGAGTGAATATAATTACAAGTAATGATTTTTTCGGAGAGTTGTGAGTGAATTTACAAAGTAAATTCAAGATGGCTACGTTGATTTCGCATCGTGTACGTCTTGTTCCGCTTTCAGGACTTCAACGCGGCAAAGAACCTTGTGAGATCTCAATTGTAATAGGTAGCTTTTAATGTTAGAGCGAAGAGATAGGTAATATGGCGGGCAGAAGGTATATAAGAAAGAATTTAATAAGGAAGTGACAGTGAAAGAATCGCTCGGTTAAAGCTTAAGTGAGGAAGGTCGTGCGCGCGTTTTTGAAGGGACCTTACAATGATCAATGTTGGATTTTGTTTATGAAAATTTTAGCTCAGCAGTACGTATATAAGCGACAGAAGATTAGATCGTATATAGACAATCATAAATAAATAGTTTAAGTGCGGATTGAAAGGAGATAATAGTGATTTCCTTTCAAGAAACTTAAAAAGTGCTAAAGCAGATTTAACAATAAAACGGCAAAATATTCAGTTAAGTGTTAAGTAAGCGCGTGATCAAAACAAAAAAAGAAAGTCTGAAGTAACCCTTAAAGTATTACAGTTTTGTAAATTTAATTAAGAGTAGTGGTCATCTGTGATTCATCGTACAAAACAAATAAGAATTATACTATATTTCGTAGGCAAATAAAATAAAACATTTAAACTTTTTCATTATTGTTAAATTGAAATGTTAACGTGAAATAAAACAAATTTATTTCACACAAAGAAATATTCCTGTGTATAATTTAATAGTTCTTTACAATTATTTGTTTTAACGTGTACCAGACTTCTATAGAATTTGCAACAAGTACGCATGCGTTGCGTCCTTGCTAAATTAAATATGTGCAGCTTGTCAAAATTCCAAACAACGATCTTTTCTTAGTAAGTACAATTTTATTTTAATTAAAATTAGAATTATTATATTGATGATCACACTTGTACATTACCTTTCCAGATATTGATACACGTCGTCGCACAACAATTATACAGAAATTAAAAAAAAATACATACATACAGGACATCAAAAGAATAATCAATGCGATCTATTTGGTTATGATAATAAAATAAACTCACACGTATTTTCGAAATTTCCATTACGTGGTCTCCTTAAGCTTGTTCCATGTTAACCTTGGATGTAAACTTCATTCCAGCTAACAATGATACTGCCTGCCTGTAGAAGATGGTACTGCTTAATTTCCATAAATTCATCCAGCTTCACTAACTTGTGGTAAATCTTCTTTGCAGTAAACATGTTGCACTTGGGTAATATGCTCATTTTCTTTTATAGTTGCACTTTTATTTTATTTGAATATTTAAATATTTATTAATTTTTCGAATTAATCTTGTGACTTATTCTTTCATAAACTTTTATAATTGCTAACACTTTTATTTTAGATACCGATTTGAAGTTAAAATTGTTTTATAACCTCAATTGCTTTTGAGAAAAAAATAAACATCACATCCAAAATAACAGACGAATTTTATTAAAATACAAAAAATGCACATCACCCGATGTTGAACAAAATTACGAAATGAAACAAAACAATAGTGTCGAAAATTATAACCGGTAACCTTAGTTTTTAAAATTTTGTTATATGTTATATCGATTGTTTCTAAAATCGCAGACTCTACGTTGCTCGCGGTTCACTTCCGATAATGTTAACGAAAATTTTAACTTACATGTTTACAAATGCACTATTCGCATAGAAGAGAAGAGAGTGAGAAATCAGGAGCAATTCCTTTTATACTTTCTCATAGCTACCATAACTTTCAATTTTTTTTTTAATATTACATATAAAAGATCCTGGCATTCGATTGGTCTAAACAAAAAATTAACTTAACTAAAACATAAATTATGCCATAACTTTTTCAATTCAATTCGGATTTGCTTTTTAAATACATTTTTGAAATTCTGCATAAATAGACATCTCGCATGCTATAATTCGCTTCATGAATTTACATTTTGAAAATTTTATACCTAAATTTACTAATATCTAATAAATATTGTATTTTACAACTAAACTGATGACATATTCACCTTCTACATAAAAAATGTATAAGAATACACGTATCTCTACCCATTTTACATACTTTTAGCAAAATTTCTACTTTAATACCTTAATTTTATGTACTTAACCTAACTTTTCTAAATTTATGTTTAAACTATATATTTAAAGTTAATTTCTTTGTACAAATAAGGGAAACCTATTATAATATAATTTATTCTGAACTTATCTTGCCCTAAATAAGCTATAAATTTGTAAACTTCTTAATTATTTTACATAACCTAACTTTATATAATTTAATTTAAACTTGCGTTTTAAACGTTTATATTACTTGTAATGTTTATCTAATATGTTCCTATATATGTCTCTAACACAATCACTTTTTATCTGTACTTTATAGTTTCTAATTTTGTATTTTCACACTTTCATATTGTTGTCATATTTTGTAAGTTTTTGTACACAAATTGTATTTATATGGTTAATATCACATTGCACATGTAATGTTCAATTTATTAGACATGATTCTAAGGCACTTTGACTTCTTAAACACTTTTTAAACACTTAGTCTATGATCTACCAACATAACGTCTTCGTACCATAACCATTTTTATAGTTCGCAGAGTTTTTATGCATTGTACCAATTACTATACATGTTCTACACATTTGAATTATTGTACTTCATGTAATCAATATCTGTCATGTGTTTAATGGCTTAATTATATTGATTCATATGTGAAATTTCTTATTTATCTTTAACGAAATTGAACTTACACACTAATATGTATCGTGTTGACCCTTTTAACATGCTACTGCTATAGCTCAATGCTTTTATGAATACAACATCATTTGCAAACCCCGTAAAGCATGTTTTGTTTTATAAAAACCATATTTTTATATTCGTATATTTTATTTTCTCATAACAAAGCGTATAACTTCTTCAACTTTATTTGAACTTGCATACGATATAATATTTGAACTCGATACAACTCTACCCCTCTATTATACCTATTTATAACCATCGCAATATTTACAATGGCAAATTGGTCAATATATATCCATTGTTTAATTTACATTTGTTGTTTATTTGTCAGCTGAGATACAATTTTAGCACTAACATGTGTAAATTTACCTAACGGGTTACACCTACTAATAATTTATTTAATCTTTGAATATTTATGAGCTTAATGATCTTTTTGAAATTGCGTATTGAGCCAGATTGATTACAAAGTTTAAGTATTTTGAACTATTTGACAGTCAGTAAAAACAGAACACGAATAACAGTATAGTTTTATCAACTGTAAATTACAGATTTGAAGTATTAAAATTCAAGATACCGACATTATTAATGATAAAAGCACTCACCGTTATATTTTAAAATTTTCAGCAACAAACGAATGTTTTGGTGATATACAAATTATTAAACCGACTTTTTATTTTGCTTCTTTTCTAAATTGAGTAATGTTTACTTAATTCAAAGTTTTCTAACAGCTAGAAATATAAATTTACCTGTATGAGGGATACTTAGAAAGTACTTAAATTAACGTTTTATGACTTACAATTTTCATATGTACGTTCAATAAGTTTACGACAACCCGTGTATTGCGTGTGTGCGTGTGTGAGTGTGTGCATGTGTACGTGTGTACGTGTGTGCGTGTGCGTGTGTACGTGTGTACGTGTGTACGTGTGTACGTGTGTGCGTGTGTGCGTGTGGGCATGTGTGAGTGTGTGCGTGTGTGCGTGTGTCCTTATGTGCGTGTTTGCGTGTGTGCGTGTGTGCGTGGAATTTAAGTATTCATTTAGATCTTTTCAATATTTGAATAAGATTCAACTTGTACGAAAAGACAGGGTGCCCCAGGATATTGTGACACATTTGAAGCGCTTATAACTGTTAAACCAATTGAGATAGAAACGAGAAGTTTTCTCAGGTATGCTTTATTTATCAAAAAGTTTTATTCTGGCTTACAATCAATTTGTTTAATTTATACAGAGGTTTGAAAAAAAATTGTCAGTTTTCAATTTAAATTTTTGATTCTTTTTTAATGGAGCACCCTGTGTGTTGTGGCATCTTTCGATAGATGCATTCTTCCACTTTCTAAAAATGTATAGTTTGCTATGCTTATAAAGAAAATTAACACAATTATTTAAAGTTTTATGGGAACATGTTCGATACAAATAAAAATTCAACAAAACAGAAAGCAGTTTTAACTACCAGAGAAAATGCATACCAACGTTATAATCTTTTCAAACTAAATTATTATTAATGCATTTTTGAAGTCTAAACTGCCAATTTTTGAAAGCATTTTCCAACATTTCTTGCGTGATGCTTTCAAAAACATTGATTGCGTTATTTCTGAGTTGGTTGATAGTATGTGAAACGGGTGAGTAACAAAGATCCTTAACATAACCCCATATAAAAAAACTGACACAGTTAGTTCAAGAGAATGGCCGGCCATTCTATTGGTCCGGCTCAGCCTATCCACCTCTGACCAAACATTCTATCTACAGATTCTCTGACTATCTGAAAGAAATGGGGAGGGGCACCGTCTTGCTGAAGGTATACTTCTTGTATTATCCCATCTTGTTCCAACTGTGGGTAATAGAAGTTTTCGAGCATATCCGTATAATAACTCCAGTAATAGTTTTTTCGGAAAAAAAGAATGGTCCGTACAATTTTTCTTTTGAAACAGCACACCATACATTCACTTTTGGTGCAAACTCATTGAATCGCCTAGGATTTTCGATTCCCCAAATTCTACAATTATGCTTATTGAGTTTTTCATCTTTTTAATCTTTTTTCAATATCTCGCGGTTGAAGCTTTTAGAAGGTTTGGGTTTTGTAAGGAGTAAGGTTTAGAATTTTTAAACATCTCTGAACTTCACTTTTAGAAAAGTTTACATTAGCAGATATTTTTCTGATAGAAATCATGTAATTATTTTGTATTAACACATCACTTACTTGCAACAGGCGATTTAATAATTTTGATGATGTTG